>CM039681.1:44624172-44879172 GCA_022537955.1 Schmidtea mediterranea
GCAGTCGTGATGTGGAAGATGGTTCCAATAACTGGTTCTCACCTAAAGTTTCGATTGATTAACATAGTGATAATGATTGAAAATCTTCAGACGATTCTAACAGTTTTAAAACGGTTCTCTTTGAAAAATAGTTTTAAGTAGTTCACAGGTTCTGGAAATATGTGTGTTTCCGAACGATTAAAATGGTTTTAGAAGAAAATTTCAAATTTTCTAAAAATGATTGTAAATGTGAAAATGGTCAGTTTTATATAATGTGTGACGTTGTTAATTTGATGCAGGTAAAACAAATTCGACCTTGTTTCTTTTCTAGCAAATTCTATTATTTTAATTTTTATATTTCTTGATTTATTTTATAATCTTTTTATTTAAGTTTTTATTGATTATTGCTAATTCAATCTTTCATTTAATTCACTTTAATGAACTTTAATTGATTTTCATTGTCGAATTTGTCGTGTTTCTTTTGTATTTGTGTAGTATCGTGCGTCTTGGTGCATTTTGTTATTATTTTATTTATTTTAGGGTTATTTTTTATATTATTCTTTATTTTTAGATTTAGGGTTTATTTGGTGTTTGTTTTATGTTTTATTTAAAATTGTCCTTCGTGTTGATCTGCGTGTGTGTTTTGATCCATTTACACTTATTTCAAGGCCGTTTATGTTCTGGCCAACATTAAAACCTCGCGGGTCCGTAAAATTGGACCCGCAATTTCAATTGATTTCAAAGTAATACATTTTTAATCCACATCATAAATTCTACGGTAAGGTTAATCATCAAGTAAAGATGGACTAAGGTCGGCTCATACTAATCAAAATTGGATAGTTCAGTTTTATATCAATTTTCAATTTTATCAGTTCGAATGCTTATAATCAGTATAGTTGTTAAATCAGTTCAAATCAATGTAATTTGTTCGAGTTAGAAAATCAGTTTCAAATCAATGTCGGTTTTGTACCATGGCTTGTTTTCGATGAATCGCTGACGGCTTGGGTTTCGCTTTCGAGCTGGGTTGATCTTGAAGGGTGTGATTGATGGAAATCTGCGAGAGTCTGTTATTTGTGGGTTTGGTTAGTTTTGCATTTGGATCGTGAACATTCTTCTGACCTTGTTGGATTTGGGATTCTTGCCTTTGGTTTTGTTTGTTAGCCGAGCACTTAGACAACATATTAGAGTATTACGTTGTATGTTTATATCATGTGTATAGTTCGTTGATTTAAGACTTGTCATTGCATGGGGTTCATTTTTCTGTTTGATTTGTTTCCTTGCTGCTTATTTGATTGATAGGACGGTCTTTGAATTTCTTGATTATTTTATTTTGGGGATTTGCTGGCTTTTCTTTGAATTTGTTTTGATGATATTTCTAGGGTTTTCTTTATCTCTCGGTTCATTGTTATCGCTATTCTTCATTATTTAGTAGGTTGCATTGTTTGGGTTTTCTCGATCATTCTGTTTTAGCTCGGTCCTTGTTTTTTTTGTGGACTTTGTATCTTGAGGTTATTGTTGACATTCCTCATTTATGGTACTACAAATTCTTTAAAATCGCACAGGTGCTGTCCTCTCTTCTGAAGGGTTGGGATTTCTCGCATTTTTCTAACGGGTTCTCAGTATTGCATTCTCATTATTATCATCATTATTATCCACAGGTTTGGGTTCATAACTTCTAGTTTCATACATACTCAATTTATATTTATTTACAGGATTATTTTCGTTTATTTACAGTGGAGTTTAGCCCTTTTTTACTCTTTCTCTTTTTCTGGGGTTGAGTGTATCGCGCATCCTTCTTTGTTTATTTCGGGATCATCATTATCAGATTGGGTTTTATCAATCGCTCGGTTAGTTTGGATTCTTTTATTCGTCTGGTTTCCTTGATTATTCTTTGCTGCTTTTTTATTTTTATCTGAAGATTTATTTCTTTCGCTTGCTTTCTTTTAAGTTGACGTTTATGATTTATTCGTTTAGCTGTTTGCTCTTCCAGCTTTCGTCTCGCTTCCTGGAGCTGTTTTGTTAGCGTTTTAATCTCATCTTGAGCTTGTTGGTGGCTCTCTTTTATCTCTCTGGCTTCTTTACAACTGTCTTCTAGTTGTATTACATATCTCTGTTCGCTCTTTCTACTATCTCTCATTCGTTCTGCTTATCGGTTTCCAATAATCTTCCGGATTCTCGAGTCTTATTTCTGTATTCTCGTTCTCAATCGTCGTTCTCTCTTTGATTTCTGTCTCCCAGCTAGATGTTAGTTTTTCTTTTTCAATTGGTAGTGTTTGTTGTTTAATGATGATTTATCCGGGCGATTTTCTGATCTTGTTCCTCCTAATTCTTCCATTCTTTTCTTTCGGCTCTCCATCTTTTACTGTAATATCTCAGTGGGTCTTGCTCGATTGGTTCTACTAATTGAATTGGGCTTGGTGCATATTCTCCGTCTTCTGGATTCATTCGGATTTCTACTTCGTTCAAATTCATGCTAAATATACATCGATTACCATTTTTTGTTTTTTATCGTTTTATAATTTTTACACTTTTTACAATGTTCCTCTTTTGATTTTACACTATCGTTTCGTCGTCTCCCCGAATTCCTTCATCGGGTTCGGCGGTACTTGAGTTAGCATCTCCGTCGGATATAACGGCATAAGCGGGTATTGGTGGTCGGTTTTTGCAAGGATATATCTCTTCACGTAAGCGTTTGATATTTGTTATCTCTCGTCAAGAGATAGCAAAGATATTCCGTATTTCTGGTTAACTCTTCACTTGTATCTTATCTGCGTGTTTCAACCTTTTACTTATTCGATTCTCTTCCTCAAGTTCTTATTTTCTCATATCCTGTTTATTGCTTTATCTCTGCTTCACTTGTTCTTCAACTGGCTCTGACTTCTGTTGAGTGTCTCAACTGATTTCTTAATATGCACTCTTCAGGTTCATTCACCTCCTGCTGGGTTCTGTATTCTCTCGTTTAATTGTGGTTTTTGCCGTCTTTATCAGTTAGTTGATTTCTCGTTTCTGCTGCTCTCTATGTCTATCGTTGATTGTTGTTCATTCTTCCCGTGTCTTGAGCTTCTTTTGTGCCTTGTGATTTTCCGAATTCTAGTTTTGACCTGCTCGTTTTATTCTCGATTTGTTTCTTTCTGCACTTCGATTGTTCCCAAAGCTCCCATCTTCCGTATTTAGTATCTTTTGCTGGTAACAGTTTATCTCCTTGGCTTTTGAGTGCTTTTCATTTTCGCTTCCTTTATGCTTTTTGATCTCTTTTCATTGTTTTTTTGTTCTTTTCGGTAGCTTCGTCCTGCTCGGTTTGCATTCTTTTACTTGGTTTGTATGGTACTTCAACTTCTGTTCTAATTTCACTATTGATTAAATTGTTTTAGTTGGCGTCTTTCCCATTATTTTGCATTCTATGCGCCATTTTCTCGCTTGATCAGTATTTGAGTAGCATTCTTTCTTGCTATCGTCTCTGGGTCTTCTATTTCTTGATGTTCTTGGCCTTGATTTTCAGCTTGTTGACTTCCTCTTTCGCATTTCCATTTAGCTTGTAAGCTTCTTGTTCTATTCCTCTGTCGCTATTTGCTGAATATAATGTCTGATTCGCGATTCCAAGCTTCTGCTGTTCTCGTCTTCTGTCATCTGGCTTTCATGGGTGCTTGCTCGTTTTGCCCATTCCTTTGGTTGTTCCAAATGGTTCTCTTTGTTTCTCTATTCGGTATTGGGTGCTATTTGCCTTTCTCCTGCCATTGTTGTATATCTTTCGTTTCTCCCTTCATCTCGTATTCTTCTGCTTCTTTTCTTATCACTCTCGCACTTTCTCACTTCACTTTTGTTGTCCTGTTCCTTGCTTAATTCTGATCTCCTTTCTTTGGTTTTGATTCTTGTTGGTTCCGGTAATTCCTTTCATTCTTCTTCTCTTCTTGGTACGTTTGTCTCTTTCCTTCGGTAAAGTATTTTGTTCTAGTTGTTTTCCCACTTTCTCTCATCATTTCGTTTTTTAGGTCTTTGTACTATTCTCTTTGCTGTTATAGCATTTTTATGTACTTCTTTGTTCCTATTCTCTCTCATTTATTACTTTTATTGACTCTGGTTGATCTTTGTTGCTGATTTCGTCTCTTCAGCTCTTTTACAATTTCTTTTGTCTCATTTGGGTTCATAATTGTTTCAAATATTAATATCGTGTTATTCTCTCTTTTCACTCATTCAATTTTATCATATTTAATCATCTGTATTTGGTGGTTTTTGAGGCTTTTTATATTTTTTTTTTTTCGTTTATCTCTATTTACACTTTTACACATTGTTTTCCTTTTTTAATACTGTCAGCGAAACGATACCTTTGATCCGCCCGTTGATCGGCTTCTACATACTGGGCATATGACTTTATCCCGCATGCTTCACATGTGACCATATGTCCACAAGCATATAAATTATTTCTACATGTTCTGCCAAGTCACACATTGATACTGCTTCCATAGCTTTTTATTATTGATTTTTTCGCGATTTTCTTTAGTTTTTTTTGATATCGATTTAATGCTCGGATTATTGCTTGATTCGATCGTACATCAATTAGTTAGCCAATCTTTCTTTGATTATCTATCTTTTGAGTATCTACTCCTGAATAGCTTATGGTCCGTTTTTGGATCGGTCTAAATATCTTCCACTCTGGTTTGTTATTTATATTTCGATATTTCTTTTGATCTTTCTGTTTTTACATACACTTTCCTTTATGTTAGTTGTTTGATTCTGATTGGTATTTGGTTGTTATTTTTACATCTTCGCACCTTATTTCTTTCCGGCTGTTTTGGCAATATCCTTGACTTCGCAAATTCTGCCGCTCTGGATTTCTTTGGAAGTTTTAATTCTCTTCTTCGATGTTGTTTATGTTCTTTTTCCATATTATTTGTTGGATCTTCGAAATTTTTTATCGTTTTTTTTCTCACCTCCCTTTTCATCATCTGTCTATTTTGATTGTCGAAGTCCTTCGATCTATCATCGCTTGTTCTTGAGTCTATTTAACATATGAATCTCGGGGTTTTTCTCGATGTTCCCGTTTTCTGTTTTCCTTTTTTCAGTGTGGCGAGTTTTCTTGGCAGAAGATGCCATGTACTTGTCTGGTAGTTCTGGTGTTCCCGAAGTAGGATCCTGTGCAGGAGCTTTCTTGACTTTGTGTTCGGTAAATACTTTATTATCTTTAAAAGTTAGGTTCTTTGTTCTCTTTTTCTCAAACTTTTGTTTTTACTCTCATTGGTGGGTATTACTTGTCCTGATTTGCTGTGGTCTTTCTTCTACATCAAATCCGCATAGTATGTTATTGTGCTGTAGTATATTGGTTTTTTCCTCTTTCCTGTTTTCCTAGTCTCGATCCAATCGAATTTGGTCTTCTCTCATTGTATTCATTATCTCTTCGCTTGGTTCGCCTCTAAATATTGTCATTATTTTTGAATTTTTGTTTTCTGATTTTCTGGTTATTTGTAATTTTTGATTTATTTGTTTTTTATTATTCATTTATTTACACTTCTTTCTTCCTTACAACGTCTTGTCCGGCCTCTCTACTTCTATTAATACAGCATTATTTCTCGCAAGAACCTTCTCTCTCATCGTTTGTGGATAGAACGTGAGTGTTCAATTGTGATTCCGACAGTTGTTGGCCTTCCCATCTGTGGTTCTTTTCCGTGTCTGATTGGTTACGAAAATCCTCCATTCCTTCATTGTTAATCATATTTTGTTTAAAGGCCATGTAATATTCATCTATCTCTCTTCCTACTCTGATGAGACATGAGGTGCCCGTTGCACTTCCCATTCCATTCGGATATAATCTATGCCCAATTCTGTTATCCATTTTCACCAACTGGTATATTGTGGACTGTCTAGAATTCTTTGCTGTTCCATCTTTTGCTCTCTGGTTTTTCTGCGAATTCGGTTATTTTCCATATAAATGGTGCTGTAGGATATTTTCTGGTTATAGAATTGTTGGTTTCTAGTTCCTTTATGCTGTTGGTCATCTGTTGCATTTTCTTTTCCATTTCGACCATTTTCTTGAGTGTGTCTCCTTGGCTTCTCTCGAAATTCTTTCTGGACTCTAATATTTCTCTTATTATTGCTTTTTGTGCATCATTTTCTGTTCGTAGGCTTACCTCCATGCCAAGTCTATGTTTTCACATAATTTCGGTTGTTCGATGCATTTTCCATCATGTGTTTTTGATTTCGCCATTGGTTAGTTGCGTATTGACCAATTGATAATTCAACGGGCATTGGACTGGTTTGCGCTAATTTTCAAGTCCCTTTAGTTTGACTTTATCTTTCTTGTCGCAGTTGTTTGCGCATACTCCTTCATATCGGTCGCATATTTGTTCCTCTTTTGGATTCCGATGTTGCATTTCTATTTTTTCCATTCGTCGATGACTCCGCAGAATTCGCATTTTTCCTCTCTCTTGATACATATTTTGTGATGGTCTTTTATCGTCTTTTTCGTTTGTGATGGTTCGACATTTTTCGCATAATATCTCGTCATATTCGCATTCATTTGCGTTGATTTTCGGCTCCTTCATAAGTCCTTTCTTACACTCTTTTATCGGATTGAACTGGTAAATTATGATTTCTTTATTAGTACTTTATCCTTTTTTGTAGGTCTTCATCCCCTTTCAATTCGTCTCGTCGCATCCAGGGCATTTTAGTTTGTGTCTTTCACTTCTATCGTACATCTGTTAACATCATTCTGCATCGCATTTCGTCTGTCTCGCTCCCTAGTATTCTTAATTTTACAACATTTTATCTTTCTTTGATATTCGTTCACCATTCTCTGATCATTTTTCATAATTCTCTCGTAGTTTCGGATGTTTCGCTTCCTCTAATTTCTCGTGATTGTTGCATATCTACAAAATTTTCTGATTACTTCTATGTTCTATTTAACATATTTACACGGTACGCTTTATTTTTTACTCTACTGTGAATCCGGTTCTTTTCTGGGGTGAATTCTGCATGATTGCTATCCTTCACCCAACTTGCTGGATCTACTGCTGTTGTTACTACGTAGTCTTCTAATTCGTCGCTTGCCTCTAACATTACGCTAATTGTCATTCATTCTCTGTAATTTAGTATTGTTCTCTGTGTTCTTTAGTCTTAGGCTTGTTGTAGACTCTGTCACACTTTCCAGTTAATACTATGAGTATTTGATCCATGCGTTTGCGCATGTTTGTTATTGAATGTTTTAATTCGCATTTGTTCACGTTGCCTCGATTCCTTGATCTTATATATTCTTGATTTAATTCTACAATCCTCTAGGTACATTGCGCTGTGGTTTGTTATTGTTCTGTGATGGCGGTATTCTCACTTGAATTTGGTTGTTTACGTTATTCGTTCATCTGTTGTTATAATACATCAATTAATTCGTGTATTCCTTTCTGTTGCTAACTATTTTAACACATTTTGTCATATTTAATACGTGACATTACTATCTTACTATTTACACTAATATTTTACATATACGCAACGTCTCTTCTCGTTTTACACCATCGTCTCCGGACTTATACGCAATGTCCGTTTATATCCCGTATTTTTCATTCATATCATGGTAACATCGATTCATTGGACATGTTGTGCTTCGATAATGGGCTTCTTTTGACCAGAGCCCTGTTTGTATTGAATTTCCTTATGATTTCATATTTTCATTCTTACTATCTATTGTCCTTAATTCGATATCGTAATTGAATTTTTCTACCGCTGGCCATATCTTTTTCTGTCGCTGCTTCTTTTCTGCATTTTGTAGTTCTTGCTAGTTGAATATATTTCAGATTATCTCGCTGCTACTATTGCTGTTGTTATCCAGATTTATTATCAGTAATTCCTTTTTCCATTGCTGCGATGGTTGTATTTTCCTCTGCACTGGTTGTTATCCATTTACTCCTTCTTTTGGTTGTACATTCTTAAGTGCTTTCTGGAGTTGTAATGCTTCGTGAATTGAAAGGTGGCTGTCGTCATGATCATTCCTTTTTTCCAGTTTGTTTCCTGTTTTTTTCTCTCAGATTGTCTTGTTGTGGACTTGAGTCTGTCGCATTTGTTTGGTGGTTCTTGTTATCTTCTCCATGTTCATGGTCCTTTTTGATGTTTATTCTATTTCCAGTTTCTTTCGTCGGTATGCGATACTTTCGATCTTATCGTTTTGCTTGTTTACTGTTCTTTTGTTTACTGTTTCGTTTCTTTTAGGTTCGATTACGCAATTTTTTGTGATAGGTTTTCACCTGTGTTCTTCAATTACTATTTCCTCTTCGTTTGCTGCATTTAACTCTATGTTTATTATTACTGCTTTACTTTCTCTGATTGTCGTTGAACGGTTTCCTCTTGTTTCCTTTTCCGCGTTTTGTCGTAATTGTTCTATAGCTTTTCTGTTATTGATTTCCAGTATCATCTCTTCCTTTCTGAAACGTGTCTATGTACTTTCCCGCTTTCTTGTTGTGAATACGGTCTATTTTTGGTTCTTGCATACTATCGTTTGATTGACATTTGGATTCTCTCATTATCGTTCCGTTCTTTTTGTTTCAGATACCACAGACTTTTGTGATTGGGTTCCTTGCCATATGTTCGATCATATTCTTCTCATTTTGATCTATCTACTTTTTTTTATTTTCTTTATTTTTCCGATGCTCGTCGTTGATAAGATTTCTTTGGGTGGTGATTTTTATCCCAGAGTTTGGCTAATGTGATGTTATTATTTATATCATTGTTGCACATATATGTTATTCCGCATTTCCTTCTAGGCTGCCCTTACATTTCTTTCCTGTTTCATATTCATTTTCCACAATCCGATAATTTTGTTTTGTTATAATACTGTTCGAGTTGTTTCTATCCTTGTTATATTCTAATTTGCATATTCTGGTTACTTGATTTTAATTTCTTCTCTCTGTAGGCATTTCTAATACATCTTTGGTGTTTTGAATGAATGATTGAGTTTTCGGACCCGTATCTTCTTTCCTGCGTTCCTTTAAATCCAAATGACCTTATTGCTTCTTGTTCATCGTAAGTTGTAAGATATCGTTGCTGCGCTTCCTTTTATTATTGTTCGTATACTGAACGATTTATTTTCTAGGTGATGTTTTATCAGTCAGCTTCCTCACACTTGGTATGGACGTGCGTGATTATATCATTTTTTGTGTAGCAGGGTCAGTCGCGTATTTTGATTTTTTGTGTAGTACTCATCCTCTGTTTCGTTTTCCCTCGTTATTGCTGTGTTCGTTTCCTGACGTTCCTCGTTAGGATGATTCCTTTTTCTCTTGTTGTGTGGATTTATTTTCGTCTCTGCATTTCGATCGTTTTTGCTTTTGCTGTTGTCACTTCCTCCTTCTCCATTATTATTTCCATCCGGTTTCCTTTAATGTCGTCTCGAATTTATTTCATATTTCTCGATAACTTTTATTATTCTTGCTTTTATATCGTCCATTCTCTTTATTTCTGTTGCTAGCCTTGGAATTTATTTGCTTTCTATGCATCTTGATTATCATTATAGTTGTTCCTTTCTATCTCCGAGTCTCGCTTCTTTCGGCATGATTGGTGTGATTTCAGTCCTTCCCACTTTCAAATTGCTTTTATGTTTTTGGGAATGGATAGTGAGCGTATATTGTTTCTTTTAATAGGACGTTTCTGTTTCTTACCATATAGTTCAGATCGAATACTTAAGTGATGATCCTTCGTAGGTCCATTTCATCAGATTAGCTGTTGCTTCGTCTTGTTTGCGTCGATAGCTTCCCATAAAGTGTTTGGATTGTTTTACCCATCATTTCTCTTTCTCTGGTGTCGCAATTACTAGTATAATTTTATTGACTTGCGCTGCCTTGGATTTCAGTGCTAGTTGTTAGTACGATTATTTTCTCAGTCTTTTCTTTGAACGATGATCTGTTTTATTGTTCTCTTCAGGAACTGTCTGTGAGCGCATTCTGCTGCAATGCGAACATTAATGGTGTTTGTCCCTCTTCGTTGGTATGTTGAGGCGTGTCCGATTTCTGCATAAGTTGATTATGGTCTATTGTCCTTTGAGTGTTTCTGTGTTGTACTGCAATATGTAAGGTACGTTCCCTTCTACATTCTGCATAGTGATATCATGGTATACTTTCTTTGATACGATCTATTTCTGGTGGACTTATAGCTCCTTTAGCATCATCCATTGCGATTTTTCCCGCTTTGTTTACTATTCTCATCCATCCTTTTCCTTCGACCCATTCTGGCATTATCTCTCTGATAGCTTTTACTATTATATCCATCTTGTCTACATTATCTTGAGTTGCGTTTAGAGTTATTTTAGATTCATCTGGTTTAGGTTCCGTACGTTATTGTTTGATGTTTGCTTCTATTTTCCGCTCATCGTTGTAGTCCGTTTATACTCAGTTGTTGAGTTTGTGATTTGGTTTGCATACCTCGATTCTCTGGTTCTCTTGTTATTGTTCTCGGTTATCGCTTTACATTTCACTGTTTACGTAGATAGGGTCTGTGAGTGGGTTATTGACAATTGACTCGCGCTTTATTCTCGTTTACGTACATTATTTCATAGGTCTACCACATCTTTGTAATTTTCTGGCTACTCCTGGGATAATTTCTGGCGTCGCAATTATTACCCAGTCTCCAACTTGAAAACTATGCTCACGTACGTCTCTCCTTTTGTCATGTAACTCTTTGTAGCTCTCTTGATTAAATCTAATATTCATACCTGCCGTTTTCCAGTCCGCTTCGCTCTTCTGAAATCCTGTTACATAACATCATTTCCGTCATACTGTGATATTGGTTGTTGAAGTATTTTAAGTCTATCGGCATACATCTTGCCGTACATAAATTTGATTGACTCATTTGTTGCTGAATGTATTGACATTCTATAGCATAGTAGATTTCAGTATCCTATTCCCATCTTGTGTCTGCTTACGTATGGACATCTTTCTTTAGTATTTTGTGGGCCCCATTGAAATCGTTCGGTTTGACCATGGTCTGCGGGTGGTCGGTGATGTTCTCAGCTTCGCAATCTGAAGTAATCGTTACTTCCTCTATGATTCGTCTAAAGAGTTGGTTCCTGTTCATTGAATCTGTTTTGGGGTTCCATATCTAACAATTTCCTCTATGGATTCTCGCTTATTGTTCTGGGCTTTTTGATCTGGGTATTGCAGAATGCTTCGGAATTTTTGAAATAATCTGTCACTACTTATTATATATAATGTTCCATTGTTGTTTCTGGGTAATGGTCCTTACTTTACGTCCATTGCGATCATTGTCATTGTTCTGGCGGGACGGCATTGGTTTAGTGGTGCCTTCAGTTACTTCCTGTGCTTTTTGGTTGACATATTCGACAATTCTATTATCCATCCTTACGTCTCCCGATATTTGGCCAAGTATTTTGACGCCAATTTGCTTCTGTCCTTTTTGCTGACATGTGTCCTCCAGTTTTCCCATCGTGATATTGCTTTTCAATACCTCTTTCGTATGCTTTCTGGTTAAACATAAGTCGTTTTTCGCCCATCCATTAATAATAACATCCTTCTCCATATGCTATGATGTCTGTGTTTCATTGCTCTTTTACATTTATTGTTGTTGTGAGATTCTCATATCATTAGTTCTATGAATCAATTATGGTTTTAAACTCCTGTCTTCCTTCTGCTCTTTCTCAGTTTTTTGAAATTCAATCATTCTGCGTATGATCACTACATTATGCGTCTTACATTTGATCCATTTAGTTCCTAATACGAATCTTTGACTGCAACTGCGGTGCGTTCGTTTCTGATTTGAATTTGCATATATTGTGAAGTATTCTGTGGCTGCTCGCCCATCTCATTAATCTACTAGGGCTCTTTGTGTGGCTAGCCATTACTAATGGTTATGATCAGTTCGTGATATTATCTCAGTGACCAATAAATATTTAAATGTTTAATAGCTTGTATTCTATGCGTTCTCTCGGTCACCGAGTACTTATTTTCGTTTTCCTTGAACGTTGTCGCTATATATCCAATGGACTCTTCTCTTTTCTCGGTCATCCATGTCTTAGGACTGCTCAGCGCATATCATTGCGTCTGTTGCTAACAAAACGTTTCTTAATTCTGGGGTTGTCGGCTAATTGGGTGCTGATATTTTTATCTCTGAGTGTTTCAAGGCAGTTTGTTGTTCCTCTTTCCCATATAACGGGGATACTTTTTTGGTTAACTTTGTATGGTTTCGCGATGGTGCGTAACTCTTGATGAACTTTCGATATATTCCAATAAGCCTAAGATTCTGCACTTGTGGACTGTCTTTTTGGTGCAGGGCGGTTATCTTTCAATGTCCTTGGATCTGGTTCTTTGCCTTTCGCGACACGTATGTGTCCTAGAAGGTGACTTTTTCTTGCCCAATGCATTTTGATGGTTTTCAATTTAATTCGCATTTTCTCATCGACGAATACTTACGGATATCTTTTAATGTTGCTCGAAGGTGCTAGAAATAATTAGTAATCATCCATATATACCTACATTCTGTTTGTGCCGTTGCTGAGATAACAAATTCTACATCTCGGAATGAGTGGTGCGTTGGTGCTAGTCCAAAAGGCATTTTCTAACTTGATATAGATGCCTTTTCCATCGTGTAAAGGCAGTTTCTCCTGTCTTTCTCTTTGACTCTTATTGCCAATACCACTTTTTAAACTAGCGATGTAAAAATAGCTGCTCCGTGTACGTTGTAACATTTCATTTATTCTCGGTCAGTCGGGTATGTATCCCGTTTTTGTCCGCATGTGGTCGTCGATGGTTATACAGAAGCCGTTGTGTCCGTCTTTTTCTTTACCTGACCAACTGAAATTGCCTGGCGAGCACTTGTTTTACTCCTGCGCGCTTAACATCTTTTGTACTTCTTCTCTGCTTCGGATTTTGAGCTTCCGCATCGATTATGGCCGTGTTGTATTGGGGTCCATCTGTTAGTCGGTTCGTGTGGCGTTACATCGCTTCTGTACCGAGATTAAGTCGGATGCTCAATTATCTTTAAATTCCATTAGCAGTTTTTGTAGTTGGCCTTTTTCGTTCGTTTGTAGCTGATGTCGATAGTCCATATTTTTCCTGAGTTCCTGCCAGTTTTTGTTGTGGGAGTTCAATGTTCCATCATTGGTGTTAATTTCCATCGTTCGTTTTCGTAGATAACTTTATCTTCTTCTGAAATTTGTAATGTGATCGGAAGTTTCACTGTTATCGTTACATCATATTTCTCTGGCTGATGGCAAGTCCTTCTTTTTCTCGAATTTTTCATTAGGTTCGAAAATCATTTCACCTCTAGTTTCTTCGTTCACTTTACGTAACAAATCATTTGTGTGCGTCCTGCACACTTTTTTCTGAGCATCACCTCTCGTTTCACATACATATCGTCCGGTTTCTTATCTCTCAGCTCCTATTGATCCTGCTATTATTATCTCTTTATAATTCCGGCATTGAGTCTGTTCCAATTATACAATCCGCGCTCCATTTCCTGATGCTGCTAAATAGCGTATGATTTTGAATTTTTATTCTATTATCGACAGATTTTCCCGATAACCGCTCGATTCTTGACTGCAAGTTATTACGATCCATGTTGGCTTCTTCTATACATTGGCACAATTTTCCGGTATTTTATCCATTTTTATCGCCTGAGATGTTTGCTCCGTAATCAATCATTGCTTTATTTTACCCTTTATTTCTATGGGTCCGTTAGTGTTGGTAACCAGCTAATTTTGCACATGCATAGTTCGGATGAGTTTCTGGGATACCTGATCTACACTTCTTGATCTTCCTTTGGCTAGTTTGGTACTAAATTGCCAATTCGGTCGTCTTGTACTGGATAAATTTCGATGTTTGTTGATCTGGTGTCGGTACGTGTCTTTCTAACGGGGCGTTTCTCGCTGCTGATGATGCCTGCTTTTCTTTAGAACATTATATACTGGTGTGGGTGTTATAATTGTCCACTATGTTTCTTTCGATTTCCCATTGTTTGAGTTGTTCTTGAGTTAGCATCTTGCGTTCCTCCTTGGTTTCGTCGTTGTCGCTGCTATATCTCTGAGATTATCCATCGTCTCCAGTTACTCGTTTTTGTCGCTTCATTCTGGTTTCTCGGTTCTGTCTCATTTTGCTTTTAAATTTCGTTCCGAATTCTCATCGGTACCATTCATTTTAGTTAGAATTCCTACTAGTCTTTTATCTTGTGAATATCTTTTGGAGGTCCATGTAACACATTTCTTTGCTACAAACGTAAGATCCAATTGCCACTTTTCCAGTGTTTTCTCTCTCTTTGTAAATATCGAAACATGCTAACATTTGTGTTATGATACCCTTACGATTGAATGTAAGTATTAATTCCCCAAATTCCTGCCATCATCTGTCGAAGTTAGAATCTTCCCCACATGGCTTTCATCATATTTGCGTAGCGTGTGAAATATCCGCGACAGTAAAATTCGTAGTTGGGTTTCTCTTCCATGTTGTTACCTCCCGTTTATACAATGTTGATAATATTGCTTGCCTTTGGTGCTTGGGAAAAATAAATGTTCTCTGGCTCGTTCCAGATCTTTCGTTTGGTATATCACTCTGCGATATATGATCCACTGGTTGAATTCTGCTCGCTAAGCCAATTCGTTAGTCCAAATATTTTTGGTGGTGTACAATTACTCGGGTTGGACTGTAACCAACTTCCATCTCTTATTTCGAATATGCTCCGTATACATTACTCAAGGTAAGACCTGAACATGTTGGTACAAATTCTCTGGGTTTATCATCCTTGTCAGCCGTGAGCGAATCTGAACATTTTCCTTTATGCATTATCTCTAATTCGTTTATGCATTTATCTCTTGGAATTTGTTGAACTTCTCTGGGTAGTTTCGCAGATTGTCTTTTCGCATTTATACGTATTACATAAACTTCTCGAGATCTTCCAAAAATATCCCTCTGGAGTGGTAATTAATGGATTGCTTATCCGGATTTGTGCATTGCATGCCAATTTGTCTTTATATTTCTCTGTTCAAGATACAGTCATTTTAACTAAGTCGTAGTATATTTTCTCTGTTGATGCCAATCCTTTATGATATAGGAATCCATCTTGTTATTTATATACAGATATAATTTTACATCTTTGGGGTCTATTTGCGCTTTTGCGTTTGGTATTGCTGTTCGCGATAAGAATATTCCTTTATAATTCGTACTAGCTACCATTTCGTCGCATTTACTCACCATCCGTCCCTTTATAAATCTCATTCCGATTGTAGTATCTGTTGATATTACTACTGTTGGTGTGACCTCTGATCCGATAGTTGTGGTTATCGTTGGTTTTCCGATTCTTCCGGTTCTCCGTATTTCGTCTAATGCGCTTTTTTGCGTATTAGTTTCTGTCTCTCTGTGCACTTGTCCTTGCACTTCATCAAATATTGCACTTTTCAATAAGGTGAGTCTACAAGTTCTGGTATCGGCGTGATATACAATCGTTGACATTCCCGTATTGCATGATCTATCTGTTGCTAGACATTGAGGGTACTTTTTCATTGCTTGTGTATCTGGATCGAAATATCCTTGGTATTTCTCCAACTTTACTTGATAACTTTCAATCACTACTACTCCTTTGACTAATTGATTCAATAGGGTGTACTCTCCTCCTTGGCATGTTCCGTCTCCAGCCGTTATTCTTCCCGCAGCGTACACTCGGGTAGTTTTTATCTTTCCTTCCTCAGCTGCTACATTCACTCTTCCAGCTATTGAGATACGTCCTGTCGTAAATCCTTCTTCACATTCGCTCCTCGTTACTGAAACCACTGTTGTTTCTGTTCCCGCTTCTATAATTGTTGAGTGCGAATGATGTCCGCAATGAAATGCTACAATTTTCCGCGTTACTGAACATTCCTTTATTTCCGTTTTGATGAAATCTACTTCTTGATATACATTATACGATACTGCTGTTGCCGTTGTCTGTAATCTTCCGGGGTTTGCAGCTTTGCACTCTTCCGTTTCTTTTAGTGAGTACTTATCACCAATCTTTATGTTGTCACAATCATATACTACAAATGGTTCTACCCCTTTCACGCACATCATCCATATGAGTATTGTAGTGATTATCGTATTCATCCCTTTTCTAGCTGTTTTTGGATCGCTTGCATTAATCGTTGTTTCGAATTCCGTTAATAACTCTTTTAACTTCGCTTGCATTACTTCAGTTTGATCATCTTTACTTACTAAATTTATAAAAGCTTGCCATCCACCTTGAGTCAAGATGAATGGTTCGATTACCTTCCTGATAATGTCTGTTATTGCGAATTCATATCCGTTTGGATTATATCTTGGAGTTCGCTTTCTGTATATCACTATCGTATTGTACATCAGGTAGGCCATTCCTACCAAATATCTATTTGGATCGTCGGATCGTTTTGTTAAATGATTTATTATCAACAGTAATTCCTCTGGATCTCTGGTTGTAGTTCGTACCTTGTTGTCCATAATTTTATTTATTATTGGCTTTATTGCTGCCCAAAGCTGTTTTGCTTCTGCTCCGATATTATTAAGTTTTAAATTTCTCTTTATTTCTGGATTTGCTAATCCCAGCATATCAGTTATCAATCTATTGATCCATTTCGCTCCTTGTTCTTGGCCTTTCAGTTTTCCCTGTAACTGCTTCGTTACTTGGCTAAGCTTGTTTAATTTCGCTGTCAGTTGATCCATCTGCATTTGTTCTTTAGTTTTCCTTTCTGGAGCTGGTTTATCAATTTTTGGTCGTCCTCTGGATTTCTTTTCCATTGCCGTACCTGTTTCTTTTCGTTTGGGTTGTTCGCCTGTTGTTTCTTTGGATGTTGTAGCTCCTCGTTCATTTATCCAATTATCCCATTCGTCTCCTGTCGAGCTTCGGCGTCTTCTCTCTTTCTTTTTATTTTCCTCTTCGGTATCTGGCTCTATAATTTCGACTGGCTGTCTTTGACCGCATATTAGCTCGTCTGGTTCATCTGTTATCAGATCGTTTTCATCTTCTGTCATGAACAAATCTCTTGATTCCGGTATTCTCCGGGTTGTTTCCTCGTCCACAATATTATTTAGATCATTTAATATCTCTTCATCTCCTGTTGTGATGACGACTACTTCATCTGCTGCAGGTGGAACTTCTGGCGTATTTAGACTTTCTTGTCGTCCTATTGGCGTTTTCGTTTTGATTTCTCTTTTATTGAGTTCTCTACCCGCGATCTTTGCTACTGTTAATACATTTATTAATCCAATTGCATTTGCGTAACTCCGATTTCGAGATCGTCGTCTAATGATCGTCCTTGGTATTGTAAATGAAATGGCGGTTCATACGGTATTCTCTTTTTCACTTCACTCACCTTGGCAGTGATATAAAATTCTCTTTCGATTGGTTCGAAATCTGGCATCATAATTTTTAAAGTATACTTCTCTATGGTTTCGGCTGCCCATTCGGTATGTTTCCATTTTCGGATAATTTCTCGAAATTGTTCTGGGTACCACGCATACATTCTCCGATACTCCTCTATTTCCTTTACTATGTTTCGCAGATTCTCTATTCTGCTACAAGAGTCGATTATCCAATTTGCTAACTCTGTTACAGTTCGTCTTTGATTCTTTGCTCCGGTTCTCAATATCGCTGCTAATTCTCTACATTTTTGCGTTTCCGTTAATCTTGTTAATCCTTCCTCCACAGGATCGTCTATATCTGTGGGCAAGTATTTTGTTCCTGGTATTCGTTTCTCGAGTACGCTGATTCGCGGTCTTGCTTGTTCTTGTTGGATTCGCAATTTCATTTCTCGTTCTGTTTCTACTTCGATCGTAATGTATATCGTGTCGTCTTTTACAAATTGAGGTGTTACATATTTTTTCAGCAGAAAGTGTGGTACTCCTCCCGCAACATTTTCGGTGGATTTTGGCTTTTGACTTATCATTGATCTTGGGTCTACTCCCAATTTTTCGCTATGTCGCTCTTCCCATTTTCCGGGTTTAGCGATTGAAATCGTGACTTTTCGATTAAACGGCCATGCTAATTTTCCGTCATATCTGCCTCTTGCTAATAGAAAATACACTGATAGGTGTGTTCCTTTTCCTACCCCGTCTCCGTTTGGGTATACTCTCAATTTCATCCGGTATCCTCCGATCTCTGTATAGAATTGATGGCTTGTAATACCTATGATTTTCTCTTCTTCAGCCGATTTTACTTTTTCAGCCCATCCATCTATCTTCCATGTGTATGGGGCTAGTCGAGCTCTATCGTTTATTTCCTCGTCTTCTTCTGGTTGCCATTCCATTTCGTTTATCATTTCCTCTGGTAAATTTTCATATGGTTCATCTTCATATAACTCTAAGGTTATTTCGTTAGCTGCGTCCTCCGGCGCTTCTCCTGGTATATATTTTCTCCATTTTGGTTCAGTTCTCTCCATTTTCCATTTCCACTCCTTTGTCTTTTCATCATACACCTTTTTCCATGGTGTTGATCGGCATCTTGAGTCGTCTATTGGTTGTAATTTTGTGCTAAATTTCGCATCTTGTCTCCATAGTTGGTAGATGGTTAGTATTTGGTCCATCTTTCTTTTCATTTCTCTTGAAATTCTTGGATCTGTTGTTCCCTTTTTGTTGTATTTTTTCTCTCTGGTTCATCCATGGCTATGATATTAATGGTTTGTCCGTCCTCCCATATACCTAATTCGTATATCGGGGTTCGTTCTCGCTGACTTATTTGTCGTTTGTGATACATTATTGCCACGTCCTCCACCATACCGTCGTCACTATTTTCGATTATTGGTTGGATAATTTCTCGATTTATCCGTCGGTATAATTCGTGCATTTGACAATCAGGATCTACTAGTATTTCTTTTATTTCATCATTTGGTAGCTTTATTCTTATCTTTATTGGTTCATCTCCTCTCATATCTCTTTGATGTTCTCCGTATTTGGCTATCAACTCATCTGTTCTCTCATTGTCAAATCTCATAATGTCTGTGTCTCGTACAGCTTCTACGAATATTTTCATTGAAATCGGTCTAGTTAACGATAATCGATTAATATATTTTCTAGCCTGGTCTATTGCTTGTTCTGTCATTTTAATCTGGTTTTGTCTCATTATCTTTTGTCTCTCTTTTTCTAATCCAGGTTTTATTTCTTTGTTGTACAATATCTGAATTTTCTGCCATATTTCTGCTGTCGTTTCTTCGCTTTCATTTTTGTTTAACGTTACTACATTTATTCCTTTTGGCCCAAATTAGAGCATCCGCTAGGTGTATATCTCGCTTTATTTTCCTTCCTTGATAATATAAAGGTTTATTTTTATAACTGGGTCCCTAGCTTTTTCACTACCCAATCGTATAACTCGTTGGTACTTTCGCCTCTTGTTGCTATTATCTGTCTCGGTATTTCTGGAAAATCAATAATTACCTGATACTCTTCTCTATCATATTCTTTCAGATTCTCTTGGTACTTTCTTATCATATCTTTCCATGATGCCGTGAATGTACCGTTATCCCGTTGATGTCCTTTCGCAATTAATTTCATTATTCTGCTGTATGCGGTTGTATCTCTGAGGTTTAAGAACATTTGGTTTCGATCTACTTCTTCTACGATCTCGTTGATTTCTTTTAATATCTCAGTTTCATCTTCTCTTGGCACGTTCGTTTCCATTTCCTCTAATTCGGATTTTGATTCATCCTTATATGGTTTATTTTCCTCGCATGATTGAAATATTTCTCCGCCCAGACTGCTTATCTCGCTTTCATCCTCATCTGTTTGATCGTCTGGTATTTGTCTCATCATATTAATATGTAGTTGTTCCTCCTCTTTCATTATCTTTGTTGGCCCTTTTATTTGGAACCATATCTCTTTTATTTTATTCTCGATTTGAGCTTTACTCCACGTGGGCTTTTCTTTTCTGATTCTTGTTTCTATTTTTTGTAGCAGTACCCTCTGGATTCGATTTTTTGTTATTATTGGTTCTGATATCTTTTCTTTTCCTTGTGACGTTGATGCTTCCTGCTCATCTCTTTGTAGTTCTAATTTTCGCTTCTCCCTTTCTTGAGATAGCACTTTCTTTGTCATCACTTCTATTTTTTGATCTAGTGCTTGCTCTTGTTCTACATGTTTCAACGCTCCGTCTATTTTTAATATTAGTGCCTTCTTTCTTAGTTCCGCTTTCTCTTGTTTCAGGATTGCTTCTTTTTCTTTTAACTGATCCTCCTCTTGTTCTAAAGCTTCCTCTTGCTTTATTTTCTCGAGTGTACTCTTTATTGTTTGTGTCATAATTTCGTTTTCGAGTTCGTCTATCTCGTACATTAGTGTTCCCTCGTTTTGATCTTCCGTTATCATCATCTCTGCTCGATTACTCTCTTGAGTTTCTGGTTCGTCTGATTTCTCAGTTGTCATTTCTTTTAATTGTCGACGTCTCTGTTTTTCCTCCTCTGTAAATTCTTTGATGGCCTCTATTTTCTCCATCGTATTTAATTCAACTGTTTTCTCGTTATCAGTTATCATATTTCCTCCCCCTTCGTTCTCAACACACTGCTCCGCAGTGTGAATTTCATCTGGAATTTCTATTCTCATCATATTAATTCTTTTCGGGGTTTGTTTTCGATTTTCCCATCTTTGCTGGATTTCCTGAGCTTCCTCTGTTTGTAGTCTTTGCCATTCAGCTTGTTGTTGCTCTTGATATTCCCTAGTTCGCAGCTCTTGAATCTCCTCATTGCTTCTCATTACATTGATTCGTTGTTGTTGTATATTGGTGGGCATCTGTTGCATCATCTCTTTTAATTCCATGGGCATTCGTTGTAATGTTTCTCGTAACATGTCTATCTCTTGCATCACGTTAATCTGTGGATTTCCCATAGAGTTGTTTAATCTTGACTGGTTTGGTTCTCGTCTTATGCTACATTGCCTTGCAAAATGTCCTTGTTGTCCACAATTGTAACATGCTTTGTTAATAGGTTGTCTACATATTTTCTCAGTATGCCCTCGTCTACCACATTTTTGACAAGTGTAGTTTCGGAAACAATTCTCTGACCGATGTCCTATTCTTTGGCATATGGAGCATTTTTCATTTGTATTTGGATTGTTCCTGAAATTATTATTATAACTTACTTGGTTATTACCTCTATCCTCCGGATTTCTCGTTGTTGGTGGCTTGAACATCTGCTGTGCTCTTGGAATGAATTGATTCATAGCTGGATTGGTATTGTTGTTTTGATTGATGGCATTGACTGTTGATGTTGTTGGTTCTGTGGCCAAGACCGCCACTTGATATCCCAGTCCTAGATGGGCTTCACATCTGTTCGCGATTGCTACTGCTTTATCTAACGTTTCTGGTGCCAAACATCCAAGGTTGGCTCGTATGTCTTCCCTCTTGATTCCTCTTATGAAGACGTCTACCATTTTATCTTCGGGCAAATCTGTTTCTCCGAAGGCTTCTTTACACAGTTTCTTTAATTCGCATGCGTACACTGCATTTGATTCATCTCGTCTTTGTTTTCGATGTAGGAAGTCTAGTATCTTCCTATTCCCCTTTTTCTCTATTCCGAATATCTTTATTAAGAACTCTTTAATCTCTGTCCATGTTGTCAATTTTGTTACATCTCTTGCTTCTTCTACAAATACATCTTGTGCGCTCCCTTTCAGATACAAGGGTAGTCGCTCTTTTACTTTTTGATCTGTCCAGTGACAGATATTTTTATACACTTCGAATTCCTTTATAAATGTATCCAATTTGTTGAGACTACCGTCGAACGGTTCTCCTCTAAACTTTTCTCTGAATTCTCCTGTCATCACATTATTGTTATTCATCATTGTATTTGCATCCGGAATTGAAGAGTTTATTGAAGTCGTCATGTTTGGATTGTTGTCCAGATCTTCTTCGTTTACTGATTCTATCGTTGTCAACTGGTTTTCGATATTACGTAATTCGTTCTCCTCGCTGCTATTAAATTCAAAATCGGTCAATCCGCTATCTGTGCCTGTTCCGGTTACAGTTGATACTTTAGTGTTGACACTTCTACTGTTGCGAACTTTTTTCTTTTCTTCCTCTTTTAATAAACTTTTTTCTTTATTCTCTTGGCTTTTGCTTCTCGTGCGGTTGCTGATGTTATCAATGTTTACGGTTATTCGTCTGCTTGACTGGTTTCTCTTCTCTTGCTTTGGTTGCTTTGAGACTTCTTTGGTTGCTTTGAAACTTCTGGTTGCTTAACTACTCTGACGTTTTCCAAAATCTTTTCTGCTCGTTTATTCAAATTCCTTTGTTATCGCTTGCTTTGTCGTTAGCTCTGAAATTTTCTCTTTTGCTTTGCTTTGTACTTGACTTGGATTGCTTTGCTTGACTATCGATTCCTAAAAATAAATAACACTCCAATATTCTATACTCTATACTAATTTCTCCTCCGTTTACCATACTATCTCTGTTATCATCCCCTGTTCGCATTTATCGTGGTGGTCTTCTTTATCTGACTCACCCCCCTCATTTTAAGTCCATTTTTAATTATCTATACCTCGTAATAATTATCTATTAATCTCGTATCAATTATCTATATAGTCTTATCAGTTATCTATATAGTCGTATCAATTATCTATATCATAATATCAATACTCATCATACTTTCATTCATTCCATTAATTGTTTTTCCTATGTCTCCCAAAAAATTCATTTACTTAATCCTCAATCGCTAGCGCTCTATGCCCTCTATGATTTCCGTTGGCTCTTCGGCCTTCGGCTTTAACTCTTTTACTGGTCATCTGTGACCTTAATATCTATTCATAACCATATTTCATCTTTACTCATATCATATCTTATCTGGTACTCTATGGCCTCCAGTATCTGATCATAATCATCCGGCCCTCTATTGCCTCAAGTATCTGATTATAATCATCCAGCCCTTTATTGCCTCAAGTATCTGATCATGATCATCCAGCCCTCTATTGCCTCAAGTATCTGATCATGATCATCCGGCCCTCTATTTCATATTATCTCTTATATCAGACTTGAGCTCAATCAGTGACTTTTGGGTATGTTTGAGGCCTCACACTGACTCCCAAGCCATGGCGTCTTTTGGCCGCGCATTCTTCCGGTTACGCTTTACTCACCGCCATTCGGATATTTGGTACTCGGTGTGGGATCCGGGTTATTGTACCAAACTCCTCGCTGGGCAATAAAAAAACATTCCCTCGGTACTCGGTGTGGGATCCGGGTTGTGTACCTCGAAGAATATAAAAGTATGGAAATGCCTAGACGTTCAATCAAGTTCCAAAAACGGTTTACTTGATTTCCCGAATAGTGAAAAGAAAAGGAAATGCTCAAAAGTGGGAGCGGGGAATAAACTATCAAATCTCTGCCCGCTCCATCCATCAGATTTCTCGGCTCAATTCGAGCGCTCTCATCTGGCTTTAGTAGGACATTTTGAGTATGAACCATTTACCGGTTAGTTCACATCTCACCTACCGTTTGGCCCCGATACTCGGTGTGGGATCCGGGTTGTTGTATCGAGTGCCTCCCAGCGAAAAAAAGAATCGTCCGATACTCGGTGTGTGATCCGGGTTTTTGTATCGAACGGCCCAGCGTCATCAGTCCCTTGGCTGATAACAACCTGAGCACGACAGTCCGTAGCTGTCCTCTGGTGCCTCACCACCAGCTAGGGAAAAAAGAAGTCATCTCTAGGTACCTTTACTCTAACTATTTATTCTGTTCCGTGCGCACTCTTTCTCTCACCTCTCGGTCTATCTCTTCACTCCCCCCTTCAAAATTTGTGGTAATCGCATCAACAAGCTCCCCAAAAGAGGTGATCAATCTCTCGCCGGTTACTTGCTGACATACGCGACTTGGCCTACCAGTTCCTTTCTCAGTAGGGTTGATCAGGGTTTCCCTTGGGTGAGCGTACTATCATTAGATAGCTCAGGTTTAACCATTTTCCCTCGTCCTATCTCAGTATAATATCAATAAGTATAATATCAATAAAACAAAAAGAATTATACACTAGGAAAACTCGGTTGTCGAAATTTTTCCGTCCAATATTTTGTGTCTCTGTGCATGTGTTTTGATTATTTCCCTAATTCGGCTTTTATGTTTTCGGTCTATTACCATTGTTTATCGTTGTCGGGTTATTTTATTATTTATAAACATTGCATATTTCTTTTATATTCATCTTATCGTCTAATAATAATTCAAATAATACACATTTATTTCATTTCATCATAACAATTCATGGGAAGTAAACCGTTAGTCTTTCCTTTATCTTTCGCTGGCATAACATACAGTGCGACTCTTGTGCGCATCCATGACAATAACTCAGGTGTCCGCAAGGTATCACCATTACTCGTGCTTCCTCTGTTTTGCACGTATAACATTCCACATAAGCCTTAGTTTGCTCTTTCACTGTTGTTGCAATCTCGTCTTCAATATTCTTGACTTTTTCCATTAACTTGTACCAGCTTTTCCCAAATTTGGTTATCTCTACTCTCATAGATAGAATTTCATATATTCTCTCGGTAGTTACATCTTTATCAATATCGATCAATTTTATTAATATGCAATGTTCATCGGAGTATAGGTTAGAGATTGCTGATATATCCTCTTTAGCTCGTTTAATTAACTTTTGTTTATTAATTAGTTCCTCAAGATTGTCATTTTCGATGTTTAGAATCCCCTTTAGTTTTTCTATAATTTTTGCTGGTTCCATCTAAAATTATCAAATTACCCTTTAAATTTATCTAAATACTAATTAACTAAATTCATTCACCTCTTTAATATATTTTGATTCATTTTATCTACTACTATTTTAATCATTACCTGTTGTGCTTTATTCTATTACTGTTGGCGTCCTCTTGTTGGGTTCGGTTGCTTTCTCTTGTTTATCATTACTCCCCCTTACTTACCCCATTTCATTTTATCCCGAATTTTGCCCTTTTAATTACTTATGCGTCTTGTCCTTGTTGTTGGTGTCCTACAAGGATGTCATGTCGTCCAGTATTGATTGAGTGTCTTGGCGTCTTAATTTGTAGTCGGGTTACTCGTTTTCCAACAGTTGTTCTCTGGGTTTTGTTTTATGGCGTTCTCATCCCTCCAGGGTTTGCAACATATCGTCTCAGTATCTCTGTTTAAGCTTTAAACATTTGCTTATATTTCCTTGGGTTCTTTGTAAAACAATCTTTTATGAGCCCCCCAAATTTGTATCAGGTTTTTTATTGCTGTTTCAATTTTTTCCTCGGTCTTTACACTTTCTCATTGATTTGTTTGCACACGAAAATCATTCAATCCCGGCTGAGGGTGTACTGACAGACTCTCTGTGGTTTCTTGACTTGGTTATTTTGCTTTTTCCAATTAACAAAGCTTTATCCCGGCTGAGCCCCCAAATTTGTATGGTGGGTTACAGGGTTTCAGATCTTGCTTATCTTCCTGGCGACCCTAGTAACGCCATACAAAATGATGCTACTCCACTTGGCACCCGTTGCTAAGCAACGTTGGAAATGTGTTCAAGTGGTGGATTGTCCGCAAAATTGAATACCATTGGCTAGTACTGTAATTGCTCGGACAAACCTCGGGTTCACGAGCTGTCGATAGAAGACCTATGCTCGCTTTGCTCTGTCCCTCATAAATAATTGTTCATGGTTAGTGCTTAATTGCCTGTGGAAAACTGAGACGTAATAGGGTTACTTATGACCGTATTGGTATGCAATTTTAAAAGAAAACGACTCCACTAAGGTTAAACTACTCTATTAAATCAAATCACATGATAAATATCTATGGTTTGGCATGTTGGAGTTGAGCTGCTCGACGTCGGGCACGTTCCTTGCGTCCCGGTCGACGATTGTTGGTGGCGGTGGGTTGCTCTGCTGTCTTAACTGCTGGTTGTGGCATTTGAGTTGGGGCGAAGATGAGCGGGTAGGTGACCGCTTCACCTTCTCGGCATACAGCTAGTGCGACTTCTAACCCCCTGACCTGTGTTCGCAAACTCCGATTGAGCTGGCGTTCCTCGGCCCAGCCTTTTTGAGCTGCGGTAAGTCGTTGGTATAGGACTTTGGTTCGCTTAGGATCTAAGCACGTCGCTTTGATCTGTTGCATTTCACGGGTTAGTTGTAGGACTTGATTAAGTAATTCGGCATTCGCCTGTCTCGCGCGATCTAATTCTGTCTGCAGGATCCGTAGAGAAGCCATTACTGAAATTAAAGGGATTTTTACTCGTCAATTTATAGTCAGCCTAAATATTTTTAAAAAAAAAAAAAAAATCTTTCAAACAACTCAACATTCAATATCAGCTATATACGAAAAGAAATTCACACGGTTCTAATTTTTATTGCTATTTAATCACTATAATGTCTCGTTCGTCAGTTTATTCATCCGGGCAGAATCTTTCTAGGCTTCTTTTGAGAGCCTCTACTGTGTATGGACGCCTAGTGTCCCGAATCGGACAAGGTGGATGGGCGACGGCGATCCGCCCAGCAAGGATGTCATCCAGCACATCTGCAAGGTACATCCTTGCCTTGACTACTTGTAAGTCCACCTGCTCCTGCACCCGCTCCCAATGGGTGAGGAGCTCCTGCGCATGTGCGAAGATTTCAGCGGCTGGGTATTCTTGTCTTACTGGTTCGAGAGGGTCTCTACTCGGATCTCGTGCTTTCCGAGGAATAGAATATGGCCACTGTGACCGGGGTCTTTCTATTTCGTCGGTGGATCGTAACAGCATTCTTGAGCGTCTCTTTCCCGTTGACTGAGAGGTGATCGGATTTGTGGACATGTTCTGTAACAATTGAGATTTAAACTATGAATAATAACAGTGTGGGGAATAGGGCCTTTACTATATTAGTTAAAGAGAGTTTAGGTGGGTCAAGGTTTGGTGCATTTAGCGACTGACATTGAGGTTTTCCTAGGCTCGATTTATCCGTGATGAATAAACCCACACTCAAAACAATTTAGTGTAAAGAAGGGTCAACTATTTTGCGAAATTCATAAGATTATCATTTAAGGTATTTAGAAGGTATTAGTTTAAATCTTGATGTTTGTATGTTATTGTTAATTTTAATTTGTTTCTGGTTGAAGTATTTTTAGGACCCTGATGGTTTTATAATTTTTTGAATTTAATTCGAGTGACTTGAGAATTCGGAATTTATAAAATAAACAAATTTCTAAAATTGACTTGAGCTTAAAATATCGGTCACTGCTGTGTTTATTTTATCGACCGGACGGCGTGTATGAATTAATTAATTCGAGACGTAAATTGAGCCGCCTAACGAATTCCATCGTCTCGGAATTTTAACGGTCTCTCTCAGAAAATTCGGTGTATGAGCATATTCGCCATTCGTCGTCGTGTTTGGGGATCCCATAATTTTTGGAATTTATTCGCTCTCTCGGATGGGGTTTTTCTCCGATAATTGTGATATCATTTTATCTTCCTCATGGAAAAGTGGATGGAGGAAACTATTCGCATTATACAATTACTCGGGTCGAGACTTATCTATTCATTCTCAGACACCCAGTGGTTATTACATTCGTCTTGCTACTCAATTCGATCGTATTTTGGTTCAATCCCCACCCTATTCATTCGATTTATGTTAACACTCTCTGTCAAATTCATCATTTATTAGTCGTTAAAGATCTCAATTAATTTATGATTCTGATTTATTGGTAAATTTTTAAATCAACTACGTCACAGCCCTAACTTGTCGAACCTTATCTAATTAATGTTCCAATTTTATTGTTAATTCGAATTGATGGTTTCCATTTATTCCACTATACTATTGGATTTTAATTATTGATCGTAGCTTTTATTTATCTCACCGACATGACCTTGATTTGGGGTCAATTCTAATAGGTACGGTTTTTTATTTTCTATAATGGTTTAACAAATAAAATTTGATTTTTGTCTCAGTTATCTACGCTACTTACTTTATCAACAAGATTTTATTTTCATTAATCAAAAATTTTATTTAATTTTTTCTTATAACAATGTTTTATTCTTTAGTAAACTTTACCAATTACAACTAAGATTTTCTTTTATATCATATTAAATCGCTTTACCGTTGAGATTTTATTTCATATTAACCATAAGTTTATTTAATTCATTTTATTTCTTATTAATCCTAATTTCATTAAATTCATTTTTCATAATTTCATTTTATTTCATACTAATCCTAGCTTTATTTGATTTCTTTCATTTCCTATTGATCAGAACTCTATTGAATTCGTTTTATATCTTTACTAAATTTCTTTCATTTCCTTTCAATCATAACCTCATTCATTTTATGAATCATAACTTTATTGAATTCATTTTATCAATCATGACTTCCTTAAATTCATCTTAATCGTAACTTTATTCGTTTTATTTCATCCTAACTTTGTTAAATTTACTTTATTTCCATTAACCATATCTTTATTAAATTCATTGTACTTCCATTGATAATATGTTTATTAAATTCATTCTATTAATAATATCTTTATTAAATACATTTTACTTCTATTAATAATATCTTTATTAAATTCATTTTACTTCTATTAATAATAGGTTTATTAAATTCATTTTATTAATAATATCTTTATTAAATACATTTTACTTCTATTAATAATATCTTTATTAAATTCATACAGAAGTGGTTACATCAGCAATTTCAATTTACGTTACCCCCGTACCCTTTTTCCTTTAATTGATCTTAAGGCATAGTATGTTTATATTATAGTTATTGAGTGCCCACTGGACTACTCGGTGTGGTGATTTTAAGCCGTTTGTACGATAATTTTAGGTCGATTTTACAGAATTGAGAAACGAGGAAGCAGCCAGAGGCTTCTTCCTTATTTCTCGCTTCAGCTATAGGGATAAATATTTACGATCCGACCGCTGCGTTGCGCACGCTGAGTCTTCACGGGTGCATATCATTGGCGATCTTCCACGCACTTACATGCATCTGCACTATGTTGATTTTACTAACTTGCGTGATGTTTCGGCTGTGGGCCGGAAAAATTTCGACATTAACGGTTTATAATTTATAAAGATATATAATTTAAGTTATTCATATCAATAAAATTTATTAATCATAAACAGACAAATTACCCCTTTGACCATTCCATAAAACATCAAAATAAAATCGAACATAAAATAGCATAAATACCTCTCTCCCCACATCGACGCCGAGCAGAGCTCCAAATGAGATGCAAGGTCGTGATGTGGAAAGAGGGTTCCAACATAACTGGTTCTCACCTAAAAAGTTCGATTGAATACACTAGTTGATAAATGATTGAAAATCTTCAAGACGATTCTAACAGTTTTAAAACGGTTCTCTTTGAAAAATAGTTTTAAGTAGTTCAACAGAATGTTCTGGAAAAATGTGTGTTTCCGAAAACGATTAAAATGGTTTTTAAGAAAAATTTCACAATTTTCGAAAAAATGGTTGTTAAATGTGAAAATGGATCAGTATTTATACCTAATTGTGTGACGTGTAAAATTTGATGCAGTAAAACAAAATTCGACCTTGTTCTTTTCTAGCAAATTCTATTATTTAATTTTTATATTTCTTGATTTATTTTTATAATTTTTTATTTAAAGTTTTTTTATTGAATTATTGCTAATTCAATTTTTCAATTTAAATTCCACTTTAATGAACTTTAATTGATTTTCTAATTTCGTCGAATTTGTCGTGTTTTCTTGTTGTATTTGTGTAGGTATCGTGCAGATCTTGGTGCATTTTGTTATTATTTTATTTTTATTTTTAGGTTTATTATTTTATATTTAATTCTTTTATTTCTTAGATTTTTTAGGGTTTATTTGGTGTTTTTTTATGTTTTATTTTAAATTGCGTGTTGTATCTGCGTGTGTGTTTCTGATCCATTTAAACACTTATCAAGGCCGTTTATGTTCTGGCCCAACACTACGAATAACTCTGCTACCTTGGTATACTAGCTGCATTAGTGACCCACAGACACGGTCTCCTTAACAACTAAAAAATGGTGTGTTTATGATCCACATTAGGTTGTTGGCTAGCTTTAAAGTCACACTATAGTCAGGAAGTATCTTTGGCTGAGGTAAAAATGGATTTAGCTTGTGGGCTACAGGGTTTTAAAGTCACAATGTTGTCAGGATGTATTTATGACTCTCGATAAAAAACAGAAATTGTGGTTGTCAATAAAAAAATATGAAAAAACTTTAGAGTCTTGCACAATACTCATGAGAAAACTCATAGATTTCTACAACAATAAAAACAGAGTTTTGATAAAATCCAGTAAAGTATTATGCTACTGTCAGGGATATAAAAATGTAATATTTCGTTTACTTTAACAGTCCTTACACTATAAAAGAATTTAGTGGATATTCTCTTTAGAAAACTTGCAGTGATCTCACTATATTTTTGCGGCTACTCTCATTTTCTTAAACTTATTTTCTTACTAAGATCTTCCTAACAATTTTAAAACCAACAGGAATGTATGGCAAAACGTGACCTGAAAAATCGTTTCTATTGTAACTGAAGTCGTTCTTTCCTTTTGTTTAAAATATTAGTAACAGCCTCGATCAACGTTTCCGTTCATCGACGCTTTTTCTACTTCGCTCAACTGTTTTGTAGTCTAGCGCAACTAAAGCCTTAATTTGCCATCATCGTTCGAAGCAACATGGATATTCTTACACGCCGCAACTCCTCAACCTACTAACGGTCCCAGTGAGCTTAGCTTTCAGATTCCCCGTAATTGCTTTAATGCAATATATAAAGTGATAATTTTAGGGGGACTTGTCAAAGAACTTAAAAAGGTCTTCAAACATCTAAATCATTAGATGAACATTTAAATTAAGTAAGCATATAAGTTACAAAAAATATTATACAATAACAAATACTTACAAATTAGCAATTGATGTTTAACAATTCTAAGAAATTTATTGGCAAAAAAGTGGTGAAAATTATGAAAATTACTGCTGCTTATATACTTATTTTATGTTTGTGCGGCCAACTAGATATTAGCTGACCTAATTTCCTCAATTTTAAGGTTTTAATTTTTTAATTCTTTTATTTATTTTGTTTTCTAACCTCTTGACTCTTGCGAATTTATGTTGAATTCACACTTTCGGCTCTTTTTATGTTTTTACGCCATCAAAACGTTCTTATTGTCTTTTTCGCTTATGTTTTTCCTAACCTATTTTTGCTAGGTTTTAGCAGTTTATGATTAATAATTATGTTGATGTTTGCAGCTGCTTATTATTTTTTTAGTGTTTTTACATATGTTTATTTGATGTTTATTACATAATTTGGGTATCTGTTTACGATGCGTGTTTATGTGCAGCAGATAATTTGACAACTTCCATTATCAGGATTTAATTATTTTAATTTACTTTGATTTTATTTAATTATGGCTTCAAGTCCAAGAATACCAATGCCAATACTTTATCACGACACGATTGTCACATGTACCCAATGTCAAAAGATAAGTAAAATATCAAAGTAGTTGGATTAAAGGCACGAATTTCCGCTTTAATGTTAAGAGATGAAGGTTCAGTGTGGCAAAGAGACGAAAAAGCTATTGACAAAGATCTTGAAAGCACACACGAAAAAAATCATTGTTAATCAGAATAACTCAAATCTTTTTGGATTTTTATTGACTTTATATTGCAAACCTTTGAAAGTCACAATTCATGGAAAAAGAAATATGTTGACTATAATGGATCAATTCAGTTCATACATAACATTAAGTGCAGTATCGAGATAAGAAGATAAAACAACCACTAAGTTGAAAAATAATTGAAAAAATAGAGCAGTGAAATTTTAAACACTGTGACAGAAAAAAAGTTTGAAAGTAAAAAAAAGGTATTAAGGAGCAACAACAGAGTAAAACGAAAATTAAAGATAAATTATTGTTGAAGTATGGGCCATATGAATAAAGTTTAGCATGAAGCAAATGCTTTGAGTATGAGAATGAAGGTGTAATGCATTATCTCTAAAGTTTATGAATATCCATTTGTTCATACTGTCGAGTACATGCTCATGCTCATGAGCATGTGCTTCCAATAACGCCTAACCATACATTTAACAAAAAAAATAAAGGCTTCAACAGTTTCAGTTTACCTGTACATTTAAAGAAAGAAACCCTTTCATGTTGATGCACTAGTCACCATAACCTCCACTTGGATTTTCGATTCTCACAGGCGTACAGTCTAATGCGCCAATAGTTGCAGGAAATACCCAAGTAGCAGTCTCTCTACCTTCAAACTTTCTTCAAATATTACGGGGGACTTGATAAATTCATGAAGTTTATGCTCCCCAATTTTCAGAGTGTTTGTAACAGTTCTTGATACAGTCGATTGAGTCACTCGGTGACCATGAGCAACTTCTTACTGGAAGCTCGGATCTGTCAAATATAGTAGAGAGATATCCATTTTCTTTACGGTTAACAGAGCTCCTCCACAACTTTCAAGAGAACCGTTCTAAAATGTATGGGCCAACCAGATGACATAATCACGGGTAAATCTGAGTCACTTTTTGCAATCTTCATCACTCTTCACATCCATAGTTGTTGCGCAAAGCATAAAATTTGCGATTCATGAGTTCAACTTGATCCGCCATTGCATAAATAAAAAATGAGGTTACTCATGACCAACCTCTGGTTTTTAAGAACATTTGCCTTTAAATATTCATAAAGATAAGAGCATGAAGCATGTGCTTAAGATTTCCAGAGCAAATAGTCACCAGAAAGTACTCTGAGTATAAGCTCATTTTTATACATAAAAAACCAAGCATATGCTTTAAATTCCTTGAGTATGAGCACATTCTCAACTTTATTCATACGACCCATGGTCAAAATTAAGTAGCAGTTGATTTTGTTATTTATCGAGTTTTAAGTCAAAGCAGGGAAAGATACCAAATCGATTTTACCGAGTGTTGTAACCAGAAGCAGTATTCAAGTGGTCCCAGAGTGTATTGTAATAGTCCAATTGTTCTCGAATGCAAGTAATAGCCACGTAATTTATGTTGTAATATTGAATTATTTGTGCCAATGTGATTTAGTAATCAACTTTATTGAACAATAAAAGTTTATTCTCTGGAATTCGATATTAATTACACGTTTTGGATTGAGATCAATAATTATTAATTTAACATTAAGAAAATACGAAAAATCAATACTTTCCAAAACCTGTCAGTCGGAAATATTGATCAAAATTTGCTATAGAAAATAAAAAATCTCATTGGACAAAAATAACATTTATAATTACTCAATAAACTATTAGAGTAGGCATGGACATTCTAATTCACGTTCAACTAACGATTCCTTAATGCGAATTAATTTTTTTTAAATTTTTGTTGGGGATGGTAAAAAATTTGACATAATTTTTCAGTTAAAATTCAAAGAAATAGTAAAAGTAAATATATTTTTTTCCATCAAAAATTTACATGGCTTTCTCCGGCATAGCCGGCAAGATAACCATGAACATTTTCTGCACACTGATGTTAATTGATTCTGAAATTTCATGGTGAAGTAAAGTGTAAATTATATCAATCAATAAATATTTATTACCCAGCATTCGATTGAATCGTTTCGGCTTTCGCTTCCATAAAACACAAATCCAATAGACCGGGATAGCAGACATCATAATCAAGGTGCCCATCACTGGATAAAATAGAAATTAGAAATGGACAAAACAAAAACAAAGTCAATATTGCAGAAAAAAAATCTATTGAAAGACATTTGTTGATTTTACTGATATTATCTAATCAATAATCGTGGCGCAATGTTGAAAAAATGTACTCGAGTATTAAATAAGGAATGAGGAAAGTATTCTTTTCGCTTAATAGATAAAAGTGAAGATATATTTACCGGAGGAAATGGAGTTCAGTGATGAAGATGGCAAAATGATTTATTAGATTCAATTTCGGTTCCACAAGAAAATAAAGATTACCCGACAGATAACAATTGCTACTTCAATATCATTTCAGTTTAGGACAAGTAAATGATATTAACTTTAAAAAAGTAAATAAGTATCTCATTAAGAAATAGAATCTTGGCAACAGAAAAAGAATGAAATTTAACACGTTAAGAAAATAGGAAAGCCCAGATATTAGAAAACGCCAATTGAACATCTTATTATAATACAATATATTTCGACAAAATCAATCAGGTAGAATCGAAATTCAAACTATATGGATTTAAATTTACTAAATAATTAATCTTTTAAAAATTTATGTTAATTTCAATTTTAACATAATATTAATAAATGTTTAATATGTTTTACATTCATACATAACATCATTTAAAATTTCCTTTTCATTATTTATCACTTCAAAAACTACAAATCAAACACAAGTTCTTAACACTGTCCACTGAAAGAATTGATTAATATTAGTGAACACAATTTTGTGTTTATTTTTTTAAAGTGATAAATGGAAGAAACTAAATGTGAATTTATAAAAGATCATTGGATTCGTTTGTTTGAAAAGCAATTTAAATCCATTTAGTTTGAATTTAAATTCTACATAATGATGACAATGAGTCTGTTGAAATATATTTTAGTATGTTAGATTTGTGTTTATAATATGTAACCCTTTCTCGCAACTATTGTGGCAATATGTTCAAAAAACTTTCATCATAATACTACTTGGATATTTTCAAAGCAATTGTCATTGTTAGAGCTTAGTTTCAGTGTTTCATTGTTCTAGGATATTCAAAAGTGCTACCTTGACAAAAATAAGAATATTTCATATTTATGTCAATCAATATTTACAAGTTCCAAACTATAAATTTAGCTCAGTGTCATCAGTCGAAATGGTTAAACCAAAGTCATAGTTGTTTTTATGAATTTATTATTGAATTAAAATCAAAAAGCAAAATTAAAACTCAAAAAAGCAATTAATCCGCGATATCAGAAATTGAAAAAAGTTACTAATCCGATGATCATTGATAATTTTTATTGTTTTTTTCACGAATGATTTAACTAATTAATCGTTAATCGTAAAATTGGAGAATTGATTGAAAAAAGGTTGTAACTACATTTAATCAATAAAACTTATATTATTTGAATTGCATTTAATATTTTAGCACAAACGCCAAAACTATCAATAGTGCGAATTCGCAGAAATAAAAATATTACAAATATTGGATTTATTAATAAAATAATTCCTCCATTTATATTTGTCAATAATGTTGAGTTTTATTTAAACAAAATTTCGACATTTTTTCAACATATTTAGACAAGGGTAATTTTTATTGAGTAAACGATTAAACAAACAAATTGTAAATATATATGGAAATAAAACCACAAGCCGATAATTATTTTCTAGAAATAAAATCGTCATAGTTTCGAATTTATAAATACTGAATACCTTATATGGACTAATTTTATAATAAATGAAAAATGCCACTAGATAATGGATAATGAAGCGGTATTCATAAAAGAGAAAATATGAAAGCTTAATTTCCAGAAAATTGTCGTGTTATGTTTTTATCTCCGTGTATTTACAATTTGTTTATTTAATCATTTATTTAATAAAATTTCCCCGTGTCCAAATTGAGGAAAAACCCCTATAATATATCAGTTGACCAATTACTGACTTCCCGTATTCTTTTGTCGATAAATAACAAGACTACCAATGTACATTCACAGTTAATACTCACTAAGAGCTAAATTCGCTATTCGAAAAACACTTGAATTGAAAATAAACGCAAAATATGCTCACAACATTCTTCTGTTTACTTCATTTACTAAATTTAAATGTTTTTTTCTTTCTAACTTTTATTCATTCATTTTTTAATTTTGCTGATAATTATATAATAATTTATTCTGTCATTAAACTTTTTTCCCAGACTCCCACCTAGAAATAAAATGACACTGTTGACGAAGATCTATTTTTTGTTTTCCCGTTTATTTACACAACAATTTTCTATCTGATTAATGAATTAATTAATCAGTAATTTGTGCACTTTTAGTAAAAACCCTATTACGACAACACTATATTGATTAATTTTCATTTTTTACAATTTTAATATTTTAATGTATGTCTCAAACAATATTTTTAATCAGCAATAGCAGCACAATTATAAATTAAGCACAATCAATCAATATGGTTGAAAATCAAAAGAAAAAATTGTGATTCTAATTTGATTAAATTGAATAATTTCTGAAGTCTATTTAATTCTGAAGTGTTAATTTTAGCAATAATAACAAGAAAACTTGTTTATAGTTTATATAATTTGATAAAAAACAAAAAATCATTATTGTAATATAAATTTTTCCGAAGCAAAATATGAATAATAATAATCAATATATTAAATAAAATAAAGCACCAATCCAACATATATATTTTACTACTATATATTTCGACAGGTAGATTCGAATTGAAACTATATAGAATAAATTACTTTTATTTAAACAAATTTCTTCTTTTATATTTTAAAAATATTTTACTAAAAATCATAAATTCTGTTCTTATAAATCTCGAGTTTTAAAGATTTTATAAAATATATATATATATATATATATAAAAACTTAAATAAATTCTTAATAAAACTATTTATCATATATTTTCATCCTGCAGCTCAAAATTTCTTTTACTAATATTAATCAATTCGCTAAGTCGACTTTGATCGAGAAACTTGAGAGCGGGGCTGACGGGCAGTCATTCCGATTTATGTGGCATTTCACCCATGACATATACATATATTCATAACCAAGATCCGAACACAATTGTGTTTGGTGATATTAATCAATACTCTCAATTGACAGTAATCAAGAACTAGAGTACAGAGATGACGGGCGATAAAATATAAAATAAGAAATTTGTTAAATTAAAAGTAATTTATTCTGTATAGTTTCAAATATTTACCTGACAATGACAGTGATTCTGTGGACATATATGTTGGATTCGTGCTTTATTCTATTTATTAATTCAATGCCAATGTTTTGTGAATAAATATATATATATTAATAATAATAATAAAACTAATAAATATTAATGACAAAATAAAAATAATATTAATGAAAAATTAATAATAAATAATAAAAATAATTATAATAAAATAATAATAAAATAAAAAAATAATAAAAAAATTATAATAATAAAAAAATAAATATAATAAAAATAATATTAAAAAAAATTAATAATAAAATTAAAAAATAATAATAACAATAAAAATAATTATAATAAAATTATAATAATAAAAAAATAAATATAATAAAAAAAATATTAAAAAAAAATAATAATAAAATTAAAAAATAATAACAATAAAAATAATTATAATAAAATAATAATAAAAATAAAAAATAATAATAACAATAATAAAAAAATTATAATAATAATAACAATAAATATAATAAAAATAATATTAAAAAAATAATAATAAAAATAATAATAAAAATAATATTAAAAAAATAATAATAATAAAATAATAATAAAAATAATATTAAAAAAATAATAATAAATAGAACAATAAAAATAGTATTAAAAAAATAATAATAAAAATAAATAATCCAAGAAATGACAACGAAATAAAATATTAATGATACATTTCTTTATTATTTGAAAAAATAAATCAAATCTATTAGTAATTTGTATTTATCGTCATTGTTGACAGATGTTGCTAATTTATAGCTATTTTAAATATGCGTTTAAAAGACAAAGCATTTGACTGGTAAATTATAAATCGATGATAATATATTATTGTAAATGCATTAAAGAACATGCAGAAATGCATAAGTAACTCACTGGATTCAAACGGGCCTCCAATGAATGCGAATATTATCAGAAACACAGTCACAGCCAAATAGATTATTGGAAATACGATGTTCACCTGAAAATTATCAATTTACACATTATATATATATATATATATATATATATATATCCGAGTTCTATTTACTCTTATCGGTCGTTCTACTTTCTTCCACTTAATTCTGAAATAAATCAAACTGAGAACAGCAAGTCCAAACGTCAACCAGGTGACAAATCCAACATAATTCATTAGGGTGAAAATATCGGGAAACAACAAATAGCCCAGAGATACGATTGCCTAGAAAACATAATTTTTTCAATATCAATCGATAATTTCATCAGAAATAACAGAAATCAGGCCAAATGATTAATCACAATTGGTATTTATTGCATGCTTCTGGAATACAGTCAGCACCAACAGCAGCTCGCAATCATGTCATTTTGTTTATTAATATATTTATTTGCTTTTAATATTTATTAATATATTTATTTCTTTTAATATTTATTAATTATTTTTATAATAATGATTTAGTTATTAATATATTTATTAATAATTTTTATAATTATTATTTATTAATATATTTATTTATAATTTTTATTATTTTTATAATTATAATATATATATTTATTAATTATTTTTTATAATAATGATTTAGTTATTAATATATTTATTAATAATTTTTATAATTATTATTTATTAATATATTTATTTATAATTTTTATAATTATAATATATATATTTATTAATTATTTTTTATAATAATGATTTAGTTATTAATATATTTATTAATAATTTTTATAATTATTATTTATTAATATATTTATTAATAATTTTATAATTATCATTATTTATATATTAATTTATTATTTTTATAATTATTATATATTAATATATTTATTTATAATTTTTATAATTATCATTATTTATATATTAATTTATTATTTCTATAATTATTATATATTTATTTATATTTATTTTTTATTTATATATTTATTAATTATTTTTATAATTATATATTTATTTATAAATTTTATAATTATTATATATTAATATATTAATTTATAATTTTTATAATTATCATTATTTATATATTAATTTATTATTTTTATAATTATTATATATTTATTTTTTATTTATATATTTATTAATAATTTTTATAATTATTATTATTTATTAATATATTTATTTATTATTATAATTATTATTGTTATTATTATTATTATAAATAACTATGTAAGCCAATTTCCGAAATATTTATTCATAAAATGAAATATGAAATATTTCTATCTAAAAATAGATCCTGATCACTAATAAATAAAAAGACTTTCGCTTTCTGCTTCTCTAATTGACCTATCTTTCCCAAGCATATTTTCAATAAACGGCAAGATTAAAACAGGACAGAATAAAATTATGTTGAAAAACCACAAAATTTAAGCTGTGACGTTACAATTCTTAAACACCCCCTCGCCACAGATGTGTGACCCCTTCCCCCTTATGTGCGTGACGTCATTTATGGACGGTCTCTTATGCCTATATTATTATTATTTTATTTATAAAAACACTTACAACAAACAAAACTGATGGAATTGGTGTGCTGAATTTTGTATTGATCATAGCAAGGCACTTCGGCATTTGGTCAATTTGAGCAGCGACCAAAAATATTCTGGAAGTCGTTAAAATGGTTCCATTAACACCACCAAAAGTTGACAAAGCGACAAAAAGAGGAATAATCCACCACATAACACCGTACATTTGGTATCCTATCCTCTGAAATGATAAACAAAAACCAATACAAATCGATAGGATAAAAATTGATTGTACCACAGCCAAGGCGTTTGATTCGAAGATTTCAGATTTGGACAGAATGGTGAAATAAGACACATTAGCCAAGACATAGATAAGGGTTACAAGTCCACAGGAAATAAATATAGCTCGAGGCATATCTTTTACCGGATCCTTCATTTCCTCAACCATGCAATTCAAATAACTCCAACCGGTATAGGCAAACAAACCGGTGTAAAAAGCCATAGTCATATCTCCGGCATTCGTTGTCGTTCCTTCAAATGGCGACTCCCAATTGATTGTGTAACCTGATAATGAATAATGATTTGATTAAATGAGGAATAGGAAGGGAAAATAATTGGTCACCCATTCCAAGTTTGACGATTCCTGTCATTATAATGATTATTAGAGCACTAACCTTGGCATAGGTGCAAATATCCTGAACTCTTGTTGATGCCTTTACTGACCAACAATTGACAAACGTTATAATCACTGGAACAAGGAATGTTGTGAAAAATAAACTTTATATTCATTAATGAATTCATGTACAGAATAATCAATGTTTGTTTAATATAAAAAATAATTTTAAGATTAGTGGAGAAAAATATTCTACAAGTCACCGACAACACGTTTTTATATTATTTGAAAAGAGAATATTCATGATATTTAACTCAATCGATAAATACTTTGTGATAATCAATAAAATCGTATCTGATGTAATTGTTATAATTTCGTGAAAGAGTTAATACAATTTTTTGCATAATATTTATTCAAAATCCGGAATATGATTTGACAAAATTTGTTACAAAAAATTTTTTTTCGATAAATTTCAAATTATTTCCTTATTTCCGTATATTTGGAATGTTTCGCATTTTAAACTGATTTTTACAATCCAGTGTGTCTTATTAAAAAAAATAACTCTTTAATTTGGCTATGAATAAAAAGGATATTAAGGAAGGACGCACCAGTTTCAGAACTTTAAACTTGCATCGATTACGACTGCATTTACGTTTCAATTGCATGTGTAAAAACGGCTAATGTTCTACATTAATAATATAAAATACAAATTTTAGTGGAAGATTTACTATCATACTCGAATCCCCGTAAATATAATCGAGATCGGTATGAAAAAAACGAAGGCTTTAATATCAACCCCAACACATTTTACTGTTAAATTCTTTTATGATTTTCTAAAACCAACAGTAAAATCATCTAATTTTGTTAAATTTTGATCTGTTTCCTTTGAGATTTTATTTATTTTCCTATGTGGACACATCCATTAATTATGTCACTAATTTTAGGCAATTTTTGTCACTAACCAATCCTCAAATTAAATCAACCACTTAAATTATGAAATTTACAAATTTATATATGCTTCTAAATTAATAGTTAATCAATAAATAGCTTCTGGAATAATTAAAGTTTATAAATTAAAAAGCAAGTGAAAAATAAAAATTCAATTTCAACCTCCATTTAATAAAGTATTAAGAATAAATCTAGATAATTTGTAAAAATCTTAAAATTATTAACTATTTTACTTACAAATACAAGCTGCTGCCAATAATTGCCTAGCAATTGGAGGTTGATTACACATATAATATATTGGTTCTAAGACGTATTGAGCAAACGTTAGAGATATAATTGCAACATTACACGGTCTAGTTACTATAACATCAATCCACATTCTGATAAACGCCACCAATGGACCAAATGCTTCATAAACATATGCATAATCACCAGCCGATCGCTTAATTAAACATCCTAACTCCGCGTAACAGTATGCTCCAATCATTGTGTATATTCCACAAAGTAACCATATTAATATAGATGATGCACTGCTTCCAGTTTTTAAATAGACACCAGTTGGACTTATAAAAATCCCAGACCCAATCATGCTACCAACAATGATTGTAACGCCATTCAGTAGTGTAATAGTTTTCTTTAGATCAATAGTTTTTACAACTTCACCATTGCTACTCTTTACATCACCCCTTTTAGAAGATTCAGCCATTTTATGATTAATTTAAATTAATAACATTTACTTGAATATTTAAATTGTTGCACTTAAACAACATACAATGTAGAAATCATAAATTATATTTTTATTTACAGATTATTTAGCGATGTTGATTGAATTTTTAATAAGTTAAAATATAGAATCTTCTCAAAATATTTTAAAATAAAATATAACTGGAGAATTCAGTCGATGAGTCGTAAATAAATCACCTTCAAGGAAGTCCTCAGAATTTTTTCCAAGTTGGATAACCTTTTTTTCTATAGATATAACTAAAAATAAAAGCCATATTTTTCATATAATGTACACTTGAACCTCCTCAGAATTTTTTCTAGGGAGGCAGCTGCCCCCTTCTGCGGACGCCAATGGTCATATTTTAATTTTTAAATATAATTTATTCGTAATAATATATTATAAATTGGAATATTAAATATTAATAATCAATTTTTAATTTATTATATATAAACTCAGGTGGAGCTGGTAAATCAAACACAACCAGCTCGTTTTTAAGTAGGTTAGGTAAAAGCATAATTTACAAATATAGGAACATCAAAACACAATTTGTTTTATCTATTAATAACTAACACACCTTAAATTTTATTTATGTTCAATTTTTTGGTAAAGGCATAAAAATTGAAATATAAATAAGCTCATCAGTGTTTGTCAACTCAAAACTTATACTCTAACCAGTAACAATATCTTTTTTTATTTAAAAAAATTCACTGAAACGCATTTGAATGTTCACAGCACAAACTATCAACACTTATGGTTAAATAATCAACACGTACGCATTTGCCCGTCAATCATTCACAAGCATATGGAGTTTCCGTTTCTCCCTAATTATATTTTAAAAGTTTTCGCGGACCAGCGCTTGAGAAATGCTGGTCTATTCTACCCACAATCGCTTAATATCAAAAGATTATGAAAATTTTCGCAACAACACAAATTTATACATTCCTATGTGCAAAAATTCAAAACCTAATGAGACCATCAAGTAATCAAAATAAATTGTTTTTTAGTTAGTTAATTTTTGTTTGGCAATGGGATAATTTAACAACTGGCTCACCGATTTTTTTTATTGCCAAGAAATGGGTCATAAACTAAATAAACCAAATGTTTTAAAAAATCTAAATGTTTCTAAAATGACATTGAAGTTTTAGTAAAATTTTATTGGTTAAAAAATCTTCTAAACATAAACACTTTCCATTTAATAATTTTGGTTGTAACTTATTAACCGTTAGATATTTATCCGTGGCACATTTTAATAATAATTTAAGTTCAATGAAATTGTTTATTTAATATAAATTAAAATTAATGTTTAAATTATTCTGAGTAATGCCGAAAATTATGTAATTTCAGGAAACACTCCAGGAAGTGTGCAAAGCACACAATTAAAGGAACTGGCTAAATCAGCAGGAAATATTATTGTTTACTTTCTATAAATCACGAAATTATAATTATTGCGTAGGAATAATTACATAATTTAAAAAAAATCCAAGCTTATTTTGATAAATGATTTTAATTAATATTTTAAACAGTAGAAATATAAAACTAATGACTTACAAATACATCCTGCAGCTAGTAATTGTTTCGCCAATAAAGGTTGGTCACACAAGTAGTAGAAAGGCTCCAAAAAGTACTGGGCAAAGGTCAATGAGACAATTGCTATTGAGCAAGGCCTTGTTACAAGAACGTCTACCCATAATCTAATAAATCCCATTATCGGGCCGAAAGCTTCGTAAACATAAGCATAATCTCCAGATGACCGTTTGATCATACACCCCAATTCGGCGTAACAATACGCTCCAATCAAAGAATATATTCCGCATAAAAACCAAATGATCAATGCTGAACCAATACTCCCTGTTTTCAGAAAAACCCCACTTGGACTAATGAAGATTCCAGATCCAATCATGCTGCCAACTATTAAAGTAACTCCATTCAGTAGTCCGATTGTCTTCTTCAATTCTAACTTTTCAGATTTCTTTTGATTGCCGGAATAATTTTCTTCAGTAGCACATTGGGAAGAATTTTCAGGTGGCATTAAATAAATAATGAATCAAACACACAAATTTCTTATTGAAATAATGAATACTATTTATAATTTTTAAAACTTTTGATTTAAACAAAATTATTCTTAATTAAATTAATAATAATTATAATAGTATTAATAATAATAATAATAATAATAATAATAATAATAATAATAATAATAATAATAATAATAATAATAATAATAATAATAATAATAATAATAATAATAATAATAATAATAATAACAGATAATTAAATAACAAAATAAGCCTTTGCTGCGAAAAATATATCGTTGAAATAAGTTTCGATTATTAAATAATCAGTTTCTTTATTATTATTATTATTATTATTATTATTATTATTATTATTATTATTATTATTATTATTATTATTATTATTATTACTATTATTATAAATGTTATTTTTATTGTTGTTAGCCAGGACTTTGCAGATCTTGTATTTAAAAGTTATAATATTTAAAAACAATGCTACATAACTTATAACTTATTTTTATATCAACCAAAAATACATAATCTTTTGGATTTATTTCTTAACAAAAACGTGAGCTTTTCGTTTATTTGCGTGCGGAACATCTACTATAACAACATCTTCTGAATCATCGAAATCAATGTCGAAATCACTCTGGAAAGTTTCCTGAAAATTATTATTGTCACCAGAAAGTCTGGGATTCTCAACCTTTTTTAACATGCGTACCCCCAAATCACTAACGTAGAAAAAACTGTGCCGTTTCTGGAAATAAGTTCTAAACTGTCTATTACAAAAATTAAAAGATTCGTAACAAAGAAAAAAGCTTGAAACATACATTACAAAAAAACAAAAAAAAGTATAACAAAAACTTTTTAACCCTTCGATGCTCACCTGGTAGCAAATGCTACCAAACAAAATTCAAACTGTCATATCTTTTTTAAAACTTCTCCGATCACCCCTAAACTTTTTAAATTTTCCCTTTGATATACATATTTGATTTAGAACACATAAAATCAAGCATGGACCTACGCAAAGAAAATTTATTTCAAGAAAAAGAAAATATTGATGATTTTGGTGAAGATGAAAACTTTAATTTCGAGGAATTTAGTGATGCCGAAACAATTATTAGAGCTCATGAAAGTTTGTCTGAGGTGAGTATTGATAGTGATGAAAAAGATGATAGTGATGAAAAAGAGTTTATACATAATCATAATCATAATACTACAAACTATTTATTATATATATTTTTTATTACTTTATATTAATTTAACTCCAAATTATTAAAAAAATTAGAAGTGGTGGGTCCTTGTAATTTTTTACAGGTGATCATTGAAGGGTTAATGAGATGGTTTGGGTTACTTGGATGAACACAACTTTGGGATGTTTGGAATTTTTTTGCATACCCAGGTTGAGAACCTCTTAACTGAGGCAATTGCAGAAGATAAATCGAGATATTTGGATTGCACCTCTTTCTATAATAGAAAGGTGACAATAAAAATATCATGAAAAAACACAAATAAACCCATTTGTAAATTGCGTCCACAAATGTTACATTCGGCCAGCCTTTACTCGATCCTTCCCTCATGTAGATATCACAGTTGATAAAGTATCTTACAAAGTTAGAATGCAATCAAACCGATCACATAGCAGAAACACAGTCATTATTATACTTCAACTTGTAATTCCAAACTCTTGGAAGTTTAATCACCTGCAAGCTTTCCCCTATTTTGACTTTAGTTCATAGTTCTATTCTTGGCATAAAAGATCTGACATAGTCAAAGGCAATATTTACTAGATCAAAAGATGTTCAAGCTCCTAGAATGGGACATAATAGGTGCAGGATCAGTTCGGATCAAGCACAGCACAGTTTTTTTCATAGACAGCCACGGCCCAGCAATATAAGTTAAACGGGTGGGGTAACAGTCTTATACACTTTCAATTGTATATTGGTTGGTGAGTAAAGAAGTTAAAAAGTATATAGGTGAAACGGAATATTTGTGGATTATATGATAATCAATTATCTTTTCATAAATATAATAATTACTTTGCAACAATAGCTTATCTTATTATTTACTTCTATAATAATTATAGTAATAATAATAATCATAATGTTGAGTTTTACTTAAATGAAATAATTAGGGTCATGTCACTGAACCCACGTGCTATATAAAATTCAAACGATACCCAACGTATATTTATATTCGAAACTTTACTACACAATCACAAAATTTCAATTAACGTAATTAGACTGCTTGCTCTGACTGTCTGGTAGATCCCACTGTGGTCATTCGAACTATTGATCCACGATTCAATTAGTATTTAGCCTAATTATTAGTACTGAAATAATAAAAATAAATGGTTCAATAAAAATGTTCTTGAAACAATAAAAAAATCTACTGTAAATATAAAAATAAATGTTTTTCTTGGAATAGTTCGAATAAATCTATGTACTGAAATAATTCAAATAAATGTTTCAATAAAAATTGTGGTTTTTATATAATATATAGCCCACTGAAAAGGTTAGCCCGCAAAGCGATTTGAGTTGGCCAGGCCTGTCCTAATAAGATCCTTCAATTCTTCTATTGATTCAAATCTGATCACTGATTTAATTCATAAAATCCTATTCTAGGTTTCTTCATCTTTACCTGAGCCAAAATGCCAACTGCTTCTGAATCTGTGTTTCTTTATATAGTAGAAACAAAGCCTTTGATTAATAGTCATCAAACCAAATTGCTTCCGTTTGATATCTTTTGTCTCGTAGAAAAACATAATTGATTGCCCCAACATGCAAATTCCATACAATAATCTTTTTCCACTGGCTCCAAATCAAATGTCATGGTATTGCTTTCCAAAACCAAATTTGTTTGTTTTTCCTTTTGTTTCCACAACTATGGTTTTCCTTAATTAATTAATTAGTCAATTAACGATATTCTGTTTTTGTACATTTTATTGGCTTTCGACCTTTTCTGAACATATTCTGATAAATCCATTCTCACCATAATATTCACCATCATCTCATCTATATCTGACTCATTTTTCAGATTTGAATTAGGCGATTTATTGATTTTCTACGGTTTCGCATTCCTTGACATTCAATTATAATTACATGGAAATTATAATTCCTTTAAAATAATGTTTAATTTAACAACCCAACAATAATAATTATCATAATGATAATAACAACAATAATTAATTTATATAATTTTGGTTGTAATGATGTATGAAAGTAACTCTGATTGCAACCAAAGTTATATAAATTAATGATCTACTGATAATTGTCAGCAGCAATAACAAATAATTAATAATAATACTTGATTCATATTCTAGACAAAGTGTTTTTGTAAAATCTAAAGGAATAAATAAATAAAAATATCTTTTGAATCTAAATATCAAAAAAATGATGGCCCATTATTAATAAAAACTCGAAAACGCTAAATAAAAGAAATATATTTCGAGGAAATTATCCTCATCTTCAGTCTACTATCATAATCTTTGTTAAATGTTATATACGGAAACAATAATGATGTAATAGTTACGATTTAATGATTTAATTAAATAATTTCAAAAAATATCTTTATAGAAAAAATGTGTTTTGATTTTTAGACCCCTAGAAAATAAAAATAACTAATGTAAATCTAAATTTCAAACCGAGCAAGGCTGTCATTTTTGACTTATTACAACTAGTAATATAATAATTATAATAATAATACCAATAATAATTATTATTATAATCATAATAATAAATAATAAAACTGCTATTTGTGAATAATTATATTAAAAGCAAACTCAAATTATATTAATTTGAAATCTTAAGAATAAATTAAAAAAAATGATAATCTGTTCTAGCACTTGACACCCGTCAAAAAACATTAAACGCATTATAATAATAAAACTGATATACGGCAAATCCGTTTTCATTGAGTGCTAGTTGAGTCTCCACTTATTCTTCCCAATAGTGTCTTGCCAATCGAAATTGTTTGTATAAAGAGGATTTTCTTTCGCTATATAAAATGAATTTTGATAGGGGTTGGCATTGTTTCCAACTGTCGGAGTGCACTGGGACACAACGTCAATTGTTCTAGCAGCTGAGGTTGTATCGATATTGTTCTCGATAAAGAATTCACTTCTTTTTACAGGAAAATCTGTCAGTGTGATTTCCTTCGAAGGTACTATTCCCTTTTGTTGATATTCGCTGAGAATTTCTGCGAGACTTTTACGTTGATAATTAAACGAGTTTTTGTTTTCTTTAGAATAATTGGGTTTGTTCGAAGTTTGTCTCAGATTTACTAAGTGTTTATAGGCACTTTCCTTGTCGGGGAATATTTTTAATTGAGATTGATCATATGGACTATTTGGGGTTTGATATGAAATCTCTGCTCTTGATTTGTCATCTTGATACAAACCATTTGAGTTGTCATCAACGAATGCTTCGCTCTCCGTTGTATAAGGAATAGTATGAATTTCCTCCCACGTTTCGATTAGTTCTTTCTCTTCGTCATCTACCTTTGGGATTGATACATCAAGTTTAGAATTAAAGGAATTGTCATTTATTATTTTCTTTCTATTTGGTATTTCCTTTACTTCATAGTCATCCCATTTAGATTTCGATACCACATCATCACTATGAGATATATGTAGCTCATTATTTATCAAACTCGCTCTTTTATCGGAATACCTTTGTCTGTAAAACAAATCTGCCGCTCCTTCTTTATCTCTAGTTATTTTAAATTCTTCACGTTTCCGTAATTCTCGAATTTCTGGAATATGATCTTGGAACCTATGTTGATAGTTTTCGGTATTTTCGTTCTTCACTTTAACGTTTAAATTAATTTTACGAGAATTCTCTGTCTTGTATTTGTTATTATTGTCATCATATATTTTTAGCAAATCCTCTACTTTTGCTTGCTTTTCCATAAATGATCCTGAATCACTATCAAGCTTTTGATTATTTAACTTTGAATTTCTCGATTGATGAAAATCACCATTCAAATTGGAAGCAACCGAATGTTTTCGAGTTTGAATTTTAGAGCTGAATCTCCCCAATGAGTTTGACCGTCTCACTGTGGGTTCTGTGTTTACTTTGAATATTTGAGTTAATTTCGCTACGCTACCCTTACGTCCTAACACCTCTCCTTCTTCAGTAGCGATTATTTCTTCATCAACTGACTTTTGACTTTCTTTCTTCAAACCTTTCAAAGTTATTGGATACCGAATCATTCTAAGAGAACACAAATCAAGACTAGCTATTGCTAAAGAATGTAAAAATAAAAATGAAACAATAAAATGGCACTTCATAACTTTAATTGATAAAAACAACTTTCAATGAAAATATAAGGGTAATAAAAAAGACATTTCAGAAGATACAGATTATCGATTTTTCAGAATAATAATTATACTAAAATTTGTTTAAAACACAATAATGTGATTGACGCTGTTATCATTAATATTAAAATTATTATTATTATTATTATAATTATTATTATTATTATTATTATTATTATTAATAATAATAATATTATTATTATTATTATTATTATTATTATTATTATTATTATTATTATTATTGTTATTATTATTATTATTATTATTAATATTATTATTATTATTTTTATTATTATTATTGTTATTATTATTATTATTTCCTTTAAAATTTGACTAAGAATCAGATTGATTTAAGGTATTCACGTAAAAAATCTGATTCATAGTCAAATTTTGTAGAAAATAATGTTACTTATAAAGAAATCAAAGGTGAAAAACAAAAAAAGTCCTTTATTATTATTATCTTTATTATTATTATTATTATTATTATTATTATTATTATTATTATTATTATTATTATTATTATTATTATTATTATATTTATTATTATTATTAATAATATTTCATCCTTCCTTTACTATTTCTATCATCTTTCATTGGTTATAATCTTCCTTTCAATAGAGTTTCAAATATTTATTCCTAATAAAATAAACTTTTAAAATAATTTTTTTCAAAAAAAAATAAAAATGAAAATAACAAATAGAATAAAAAATAAAACCAAACCAAAGTAAAATTCAAATAAAAATATATATTCAAAAAAAATGAAAAATAAGAAAATATTTGAGATAAGATAAACATCCTTTTTATGTGGTAAATTACAAATTTTCGGTATAATTGACATTTTCAGTATAAATAATATTTTCCATTTTGTTCTCTCATATTACAGAATATTCTACAACTAAGAGACGATATCCGATACTGATATATGATAGACACGAATATCTTTATTACCGTCGTAGAAATGATATCCTCTCGTGGAGATTGATGTAAAATTGACTTATAAAGTACCATTCTATTGTGATTACAGAAGGTGAGCATATTGTACAGCAACCTTCTGCACATTGCCACGATTTCTGTTCTCACAAAACTTCAATTTATCCGAAAGTATAATATGGTAATTAATAATGTTGGCTTTCAAAGTGATATCGAAGGCGATTAAAATGTTAAATTTAAACTGAAATCTTAGGCTGTTTATGAATTTATTACTACGGTTGATGCAAGAGCTAGCTGAGACATTTCCTGGTGAAAAAGGATACAACGAAATTGAAAGCTATTTCTTTTCAAAATTCAATTTTTATATAAATTTAAGTCAATTCTATTCTTTTTCTCACCATAGAACTTTTCTAATTTCCTCTATATTTATTCTTTTACAGATTATCAATCACTATTTTATGCTACGAGAATATTTATATATATATATAATTATATATAATGGTAATGTAATAAATTAAATTAATAAATTACTAAAAATTTCTCAAAATATGAAAACACTATTAAAACCATAATTTTAATAAATATAATAAATAATAAATACTTTTTGGTTTGAATTCTCATTACTCGTTCTAATTCTAACAATTTTGTTTTAATTCAACACCAAATTTCAGCAATACATTTTCAAGTGTTTCGATTTAAAACATTGGGTCATTAATAAACATGAATTAGGCTATTGCATAACGCGAAAGGAAATGTTATTTTCTTTTATGAATCATTTTAAGCATTATTTATATGGTCAAGGTTTTATAAATACTATTACATTTATTTATACTATTACATTTATAAATACTATTACATTTATGATGAAAACAAAGAAAACTATTACTCCTCCATTTCAAACATTGATAAATCATCTTAGCAGTTTAGACAGAAATACAATACAGAAAAGGTGAAAGTCATAGTAATACTGACGCTTTATCTAAAAAAGAATGTGAAACCTGTATACAATGTCAAACGATTAACGAAAACCCTAAGATGGGTAAATTAAAAACGAGATAGTTAAAATTGATGACAGAAAATATGGAAAATAAATGGAAAAAGAATTCCGACAAAATTGAAAAATTGAAAGAAAATATCGGTAATAATTCGAACAAAACATCCTTTAAAGGCATGACGTTTAAGGTAAAATGGATGATCGCAATAAAAATCAAAATAGATATATGGTGCCAGGGGAGATTATTAAGAAGTACAAGAGCGAAGTTATGAAATAAAGATGGAAAATAAAAGTACTTTAATTAGAAGCATTGAATGGCTGAAGGCTTTTAAATAAAGGTGGAAGTGAGGTATTTTAATTATAAATTAAATTATAACTGTATATTGACTGTATGTTGAAATCCTTACTTATGCGTTAATTATTTTTATAGAAAACTCCTCTAACAAATTATTACGAATTTGTTTAAATATATTATTGTAATAAAAAGAATAAACATTGTATTTAAAATATTGACTTTTTAATGGATTCAATTAACACCAGAAGTTCTGTGGCTAACAATTATTATTAAAAGAAACTGAAGAGGATTATTTAATAATCGAAACTTTTTCAACAATATAATTATTACTTCGCAGCAATAGCTTATTTTGTTATTCACTTATCTGATATATTATTATTATTTTTGTATGTCAATTTTGTTTGTTAATCATATATTTCGTATTTTCTTTATGGTGTACATGCTTGTGTGTAATGAACATTTGATAAGAACTTTTATTTTTTTAACAAAATATTATTATTATTATTTTCAAAAAATTTACAATTTTACTCTGTTACCTATTTAATGTCTTAGTTATATTTGCATTTGTATTGCATTTTTCTTTTTTTTATCTTATTTATCTTTTTGACTGTGTGCGTGCATGTGTGAAAGGCACATTTTATAAAAACTTTGATATTTTTTAAAACAAAATATTATTATTATTTAAAATCTATAACAATATCAATAACTGATTAATAACTTCATTAACAACACATATCAAAATCCAAGAGCAAGTCTAGGACGTTCTAATCGCCATATTGGAGAATAAATATTGTTTTGGTCCTCTTTGAATCCTTGAATCTTTATGATTTCTTGAAAAAAATCATAAAATATATCTTGACGAACATTGAAAACACTGTAGCAGTCGCTTGGATATTGCTTTTGATTTTCATTAACATCTTATTTAAAATCTTAACATCTTCTGTTTACAAAGTTGACATGAGAGGAAGATAAGTAGTTTTGCATCACTTGACCAGATTCTCGAAATTATTTTCCAGCGGATCTTTTAGGAAATACATTTTGTAATTATGAAACAGTTGCTCTTATTTGATTTACTGGTTTCTCAACAACCTTATTTTTGTTCATTATTTTCTTCGTCATTTTAAAATTATGACTAATCTTAAAGAACATTACGTATTTATAACAAAGAACGACCAATCAAAATCGCGTATCTGTGTTGCACTTTCCTTGTTTAAATTCCACATATATGTGTCTTTGTTAAACATGTTTTTGTATAAACGTTTTTTACTTAAAATAAACCTATGTGCAATTAATTAAATAATCCTATTTGCATTAAATTCGATAACCTTATTTGTATTTAATTAAAAACTATAAACCTATTCGGATTAAATAAAAGTCATTATTAATAAACCATTAAAGCAAAACAATAAAAAAAAAATTAAAAAGTAAAATTATAAAACATTTATTGACAATCTACTATATCAGAATAAGTATGTTTCTTCTATTCATTTTTCAGCAACAAATTATATATTTGGGTTTTCCTTTAAGCATGCATCGTATTTGTAGGCACTTATTGAACGATTTTACACCTTCAAAATCTCTTGATGAGCATTATGTTGATGTTCTTGTAGTATTATCTCCAGATATATGCCTGTTGCGAGTAAAATTCGAAATGGGATGATCTTTTACTAGCAAAAATCATCTCGATAAACACATTGGGAAAAGATTATTCCATTTTGGCAATCAGAATTGACATTAAGTTTTCCAAAATTAAAATAAATTAAAATTGAAAAAGTAAATAATTATTAATTTCCCATTGTTAGAAAGATCGCTCATGTTTATATAAATAAATGAAATCAAAAAAGTGATGTTGACATAATTATAAGAAAATTTTCAACCAGTAAAATTTCATTCAATCGCATGATATTTTTGATAGATGATTTTGTCATATTCCGCCCATGTCCCACCCAAACCACCCCCTCCCTTGCTGAGGATTTTTATGTTGGTCAAATTGTATTTTTATATAGGTAACGAAAATTATGTCTCATTACCATGGTAACCATGTGATTTTCATGGAAACCAATAAAAAATGAATATAGGTCACTAAAATTAGATTACGCTACCATGGAAACCAGCAAAACTTCATACAAGTCACGTAAATTTTATAAAATGAAGACTCATTTTTCAAAATCTGGTCATACCAAGCCACACTGACAAGTAGATCATATATACTTAATAAAAAAAATAAGGTCATATAGATTTAATAAATAAATAACATACATATACACACTTTATAAATTAATTAATATATATTACTTACACACATTTGGAAATCGATAAATTATAAATGAATTCAATAAGATGTGTATTTCAATAAAGAATAAATAATTGAAATTGATAGCAGAATTAAAACAAAATATTGTAATTCGAATCTATTTATATATCAATAAAACTATACAGTCGTGATCTACATATTTATTATATTGGTCTGGGTTAGCTTAATATTTTTTCTCAACAGAAGTGGTCATATCTCTTTACTTATATCATCATTCATAAAATTGAATGGTTGAACAATACGGAATGCATTTCACATTACTTTGAAAGATAAATTTCACAAATATAGGGTAGAGATACTTCTGGGGATAGAATTTATGCCAAACTTAACTTTTCCGATTTTTTCATTGTACAATATTATATCAAATTTTGTAATGTTTTTCAAAACTTTAAATCTTTCATAAATTTTTAGATTTTTAAATTTGGATATCTTTTGTTAATTTGTCAATGCAGCACATGATATATATTTGATAGGTATTTGTTTCCTCTTTCAATGGACATATAGATTATTAAATTACAACAGTGGAAAAAAAATTCTATAAAATATTTAAAATTTAAAAAATTAAAATTTAAAATGTTCAGAATTAAATTCTAAGATTTTTAAGCTTTTGAATTTTGACCTTCGACCTTTGTAAAACCTTTGAAGGTATGGTCCACAATGTTCGCCTTGATGGTGTCGAACGATTAAATTATGTTTAGGCTAAATCAAATTTTTTGACCCTTTGAAGGTTTCGACCCACTATGGTTTAGGTCTCAAATGTCTAAGTACTACCATAATGTAAACACACATGACTCCATCCACAAACCAAAAATTGTGACCTTGAAAGATTAAGGAAATTCAAATACTCTGTACGAATTAAAATAAATATTTTTGGTTGAAGAAATTCAATTAAAAAATTGAAGAAATAAATTGTAGATTTAAATTAAGAAAATAATAAAAATTAGATTTAGATAACACAAATAATTTCAAGTTCAAATTTTATTTTATCGCATTAAAAAGAACACATAAGATTAGGGTCAAATTATAGGTATATATACCGATGTGTTTTCACAAATTGTCAGTCCTATTTCTCAGTCTTACTTTTCAATCACTTCGCTGATAAAACATTTCAGTGTGTGTGACAAGCTGAGAGCCTTGCATTCAGGCTATTAACATTAGTAAGTGCTTTGTCTGAACACGATAACTCTCAGTTAGTATACGAGCATGATTGTTTACCTATTATGCATATTTGTAATGTTTTTCTGAATGAATTTTCTGATCTTTATGGAAGGTATGATATGCTGAATAAATATTTACAGCTGAAAACTTGTGTATCGAAAATTTTACTCGTTTTGTTTTTTTATCTCCGACCTACAGCCGACACACAACACAAGGAAGTAAAATCAGACACATCCTCCACCAACGGTTTTGTATCATTTATGCCCTGCCATTGGAGAACAGCTGGCTTTAACGTAAAATTATAAATACATATAGCAATGAACAGCAAGCTGAGAAGAGGTATTTTGGCTACCACGCATTTTCCTGACATTGATAAATTAGACTAAAATTTCAAACCACAATCGGCTCAAAATCACTAACACCGAGTAGTCTAATGGGCACTCGTTAAATACAATGTGTACTAAATAGATCCTAAGGCCAAAAAGGTGAAGGATAGTAGGGAAATCGCAAAATCGTTGCAACAATTAGATTGAATAGCCATCAAAAAAAGATTAATCCGATCGACCGAAATCATGAAAAATGAATAATTTAAATAATATTTAATAACTTAATAAATTATTTAGAGTTTATATGAAAAATATGGGCGGAACGCTGCGCAAACTTTAGAAAATACTTTATCAAAAAACTGTAAAATAACGGCAGATTTCTGCTCAAAATTTTGCAATATGCAAGGATAAGAATAATAAAGGAAATTCAATGACAGAAACCATCAATCCTAAAAATTAATAATTGGTTTTGAGCTATAAACCCTTTAATATAAACTTTAGAGGTGGAACCAAATGCTGCAATTACCATTAATTCAAAGGAAAAATTATTACAAAACTTACAGAATTAATAAATCAATTAAAAACTCCCCCGTTATTTGTAAATGAACTTAAAACGGAATATCAACATCAATTTGAGCCAACAATGTGAAGGTCGTTATACATATAATAAAGAATTTTTATTAACAAATCTCACAGAAACTTTGAAATACGATTATAAAATATGAAAGAAAAAAGACGACCGACATTTTCATCACCTAAAAGTCATAATAATGAAAATGATAACAATAATAACAGTTAAACATCAAATTTATTAGACAAAACACAAATGCAAATATCATACTCATAACAACAAGTTTTCTACATAGATTTGAATAATGTTACAATTGAAATACTTTAATAATAATAATAATTAATAATAATAATAATAATAATAATAATAATAATAATAATAATAATAATAATAATAACAATAATAATAATAATAAAATAATAATAATAATAATAATAATAATAATAAAAATAATAATAATAATAATAATAATTATAATAATAATAATAATAATAATTATTATAATAATAATAGTAATAATAATACTAGTAGTAATAACAATAATAATAATATTGATTTTGATAGTGGTAACAATATAATCATGAGAATAATAATAATAATTTGAATGTTAATAATAATAATAATAATAATAATATTAATGAATGATAATAATAACACTCAAATAATAGTAGTAATAATAAAAATTGAAATAATCAGCAATAATAAGGCTAGTAATATTATAACGGGGATAGTTATAGTAATGATAACAATAACAATAAGTGTGAAAACTTTAAACTTTATATAACTTTATGTAAAACTTTATACCAGTGGTACGCAACCCACGGGTAATTAAGTTACCCATGGCCGAATTGGCAATAACCCAATTCTTCGAAGTAGTTTCATTTAAATTTTTTTATTTTGAAGAAATTTCTTTTAAATTTTAAAATATTAACTTTTGGAAATTATTATAATATATAAAATTATTAGAAATAGGCAAGTAAGTAAAATTTTAAAGAAAATTGTATGATATAAAAATTCAAATGTAAGTTTTTTAATTTTTAGAACGCTTCAAAAACAAATTATATTTGAATTATGAACGTATGAATTAATAAAAAAATACAATTTACTTATTAATAAAAAATATAAAAATAATTTTTTACACAGTTATCCAATAAAAAATCGAAAATATTGTAATTTACCCGCTCTTAAAAAAGGTTGCCTATCACTGCTATATAGTAAATGTGTGTAAATAATGTATATTAATAATCTATATAGTGTGTGTAATAGTTTTGTAAACTGTTTTAAATGTAAACAAAAACCTATTTTTTCATTATTAAATTCAAATGTTTTATTTTCTTGATCAACAATTCTAAAATTAATATTTGATATATGTTTTGTATTCATTGGTAAATAAATTGTTGGTGATACTTGTTGTATAATTCTGTAACCACGTGGAACTGTTCCTCAAGGAAAAACATATTGACAATTATCTTTTTTCCCATCTTACTATGTTCCTTCTATTAAATTACATGTTAAATGTTTTAAATTTTGTTTTAAACATTTTTTTGAAATTTTATATTTCTCCCAAACACCAATTCGCTCGTGTTTTATTAATAGATTTTCATAAACTCCTTCTCCGGAAGTATTTCCACCCTAATTTGTGAAATTTATTTTTCAAAGTAAAGTAAAGTGCATTCCGTATTGTTCGGAATTATTGTTCAACCTGTCCATTTTTCGAATGATGATATAAGTAAATAGTTATGTTCAATTCAAACCACCCCCTAGTGAGAAAAATATATTAAGCTAACCAAGACCACTTTAATAAATATGTAGATCACAACTCTATAGTTTCATTGACATATAAATAGATCCGGATTACAATATTTTGTTTTAATCCTACTATCAATTTCAGTTATTTATTCTTTATTAAAATACACATTTTAATGATTTCCTTTATAATTTATTGATTTTCCACAAATAATTTATTTTATTTAGAATTGCGAAAATTTATTAAAGCTGGACTAAAATATCGAAGTTTCAATACCGAATATAATAAACGTCCGTTTTCGATGACAGGAAACTTTCACTATTTTTAGAAATGTAAAAAATTACAGAATATTTGAAAATATTTCAATGAGCGACAAAGTTTCAAGAGATATTTTATTCAAGCAAGAGCTGTCTGTGAAATTAACGTTCAGTTTGTGTTCAATTCTGTTTTCCATAGGGGTCCTTGCGGACTATTCCTACTATGTGCTCAGGGTCATTGAATATGGCAACTATAAGGATAGAATTCAAAGGGGGTTCAGCTATGTGATGTTGGGAATCGTTGTTATCAATATTGTCATAATTATCATTAACACGAATCTCAACTACAAATATCGGAATTTCAGATACAGATTCCCGATTCAAAGGCCTTTGATCCTCTATTTGATATATTTTCCTTTAATAATATTTTCGATAATCGGACTCATCTCACTTTTCATTAAATTGCTTTTAAAACTCAACGATAAGACGGATGAAATGGTATTCTCTATTATTTTTGGAGTATTCGTGGTGTCCAATTTGGTGTTAGTGTTGGACATAACCGGTACCAAGGACACTGGGGAATTGTGGTTTTTAAACTTTTTCAATTTTCTGACGATTCTTGTCAGCATTATTCTTTTCTCTTTGGAGTCATCTTACAGTTATGTATACAAATTATCCAATTGTTTTATTTCTTCAATCAATCACCATTTTAACGCCTCCTTTCTCTCTAAAAATGGTGAAAATTCTGAATATCTATTCGATCTGGAATACACAGAAACTGCTCTAGATTGGTTTGCGGATGCCCTGGAGAACTCCTTGATTATAATTGTTTTCATTTTCATTTCTTATTTGGTAATTCCTCTCATAAATAACATGAAAAATCTGAAGAGAAATATTTCATTGAAGATCTTCAATGAAAATATCCCTGACCAAGGTAATCAGAGAATAACATCGACTTCTGGAATAATAATATCTGGATCGTATTTGATATTTACGGTTGCCTGTAAAACACTTGAAGTCTTACAAAGATTTAATCAAAATATTTTAATACTCATAACGATAATGAAGGTTTTACCAATTGTTGTTACGATTTTATTTATTAAAGAAATGAGGATTTGGAGTCTTGATTCGGAGGTTTCCCAAGTAAGTCTGAAAAGTTTTATAATTTATTTAGGAACTTTCGGTTACGGTTTAACAGTTATAATGGACATAGTAGTTGATGTTTTCATGTTATTCACTGGACCCGATTTGAAGACGACAGAAAGAAATACTCGCTCCATTTATGTCATTTATAATTCTCTGATTTTACTGGAGAATTTTCTGAAATCTATTTTGTTGTCACTTTCATTGAATAGAGTACCAAAAAAGTTCAAAAGGAAGTCTTGGAATGCGTATTTAGGGTCACCTTTTATTTTGATGTTTAGCTATATTGGCATATTTTGCCATCAGCTCATTTCTCTCCCCTACCCCGTCAACAATACTTACCAGAACAAACTGCTTCTCTTGGGAATCATTCATATTGGCAAGCCACTGGCATTTTTATTCGACTGGATGACAATTTTACTATTTAGTTCAATTTTAATAAAATTTGAGTAGAAATAAGATATATATTTTCTGCTAAAATTGTTTTAATTAAGTGAGTAAATTGTTATTTAGAAATATCGTTTTTGCAATTTATTATTTTTATGTAAACAATTTCTTAAAGTATTATTATGTTTGTATATTTCCTATATCTTCATTTCATTTTTTTATATATCTTTTATTTAGAAACACTTGAAAATGTATTGCCGAAAGTTTGTTGAATATGCACTTATCGTTATACTGAAATAACAACCTCCAGTAAATAGCAACACTGGGATTTATCAACAAACATACTTAATAATAATTATTTTAAATTATTAAACAACAGTTTGTACGGAAAACTGTTGAAAATGAGAAAAAAACGTATAAACTTAACATTATGCAACTCGGATCAAAAATTATTAACGTATTGTTCGAAACCTAATTTTAAAAGAACAACTAAAATTGACGTTTTAATATCTTTTTTTTAAGAAAAGATTTAATATGGCTAAATAGACCAAGTTATATTGGTCAATCAGTTTTGTACTTGTCAAAACTGCGTATGTAGCAGCTTCAGTAGATATTGTAAAGAATTCAATTGTTAAATAACTATTATTGCTAGGGATACATATGCTTTAAAAAATTGTAGATTAAATACTCTTTTACCAGCAATGATAAGGGATAAATTATTAGATACATAATATCATGCTACAACACATCCATTATATAATAAAGAAGAATGTAGTTAGTAGCTTTCTGTGGTAAAACACACTAGTACCCCCGGTGACTGATTAAATTGCGTAATTACATAATTAATCCGGAATTATCTTAATTACATAATTTATTTTGCATGTGCATGTTTATTTTTTAATTATTTTTTGTGTATTTTTTTTGATGTATTTATTTTAAATTATTTTTGGCGCTTTAAATTGTTTGTGCATTAATTTTAAATTATTTTTGATAATTTTATTTTTATTAACATTCTTATAATACTTTAAAGAAAAGTGATTTTTATTGGTAAAATTGAGATTTTTATGATAATTTTAAGGGTTTTGATCGGTTGAATACATACAGTAAATATGATCCGAATGAAAAATTTTGAATGAATTTTAATGGATTTATTCGGTTGAATATAGATTTCTAAAAAAATTTTACTTGGTTGCTTTTTATGAAAATATTGAATAAAATTGTTGCAGTGGATGAAAATGATATCTGAATGGAAATGTATGTTTGAGATGGGAATCCATATTATTTTTAGGGGAAATATTCGAATAAGATCAAGTTTGCTGATATTTTAAAGGGAATCAATTAGGTTGAATATTGATGTGGGTGATTTTTTTGACAAATAGTTGATATAGTTGGAAATATTGTCGTTTGAAGAGAAATGATTGGTTATGAGACGAACTTGTTGATGTTTTTAATAGATAGAGTCGGTTGAATATTGATATGTGGGTGATTTTTATGAAAAAAATTGGATATAGTTGGGAATAATGTCATTTGAAAAGAAATGATTATTTGAGGGGAAATTTATGATATTTGTAGGAGAATTTGATTGGTTAAAAATTGGGATATTTTTATGACATAATAAATATATCTGGGAATGTTGTTATTTGAACGGAAATGATTGGTTAAGAGACGAATTTTTTGATGTTTTTAATAAGTAAAGTCGGTTGAATAAATAAAGAAAGGATTATCTACATTGGAAATGTTGTTGATTTTTTATGAAAAATATTGGATATAGTTGGGAATAATGTCATTTTTAAGGGATTGTTTGGCCAGAACACAAATGGCCTTGAAAATTGTTTAAATGTATCAATAATATAGCACGAAAACCCAGCATCAAGATAACTTAAAATGCAACGTGCAACATCAACTAAACGCCCAAAAATTTGAGAGAACATAAATAAATATAAAATCAAAAAACACAAAAGTAAAATAAAATAAATACAAAATGCATCAAGAACTACACAAAATTTACATAAAAAATAACATAATAACAAGAAAATTTGACCGGAAAACGACAATTTATATAAAAGTAGAAAATTAATGAATAAATGAGTTAAAATAAAATATTTTTGGTTGATTAAATCCGATTAAAAATTTTAGAAATAAATTGTCAATTTAAATTAAGAAAATAATAAAATTTAGATTTAGATAACACAAATAATTTCAAAATCAAATTTGTTTTATTGTAAAAAAAAAAACACGCAAGGTTAGGGTCAAATTATAGGTATGTTTGACTAAGTGCCCACCCGTACAGATTGTTAATGTATATATAAAGCAACTCTGTATTTTCATCAGATCTTACATAATGTTTATTTACGAAAGTTAGACCTCCTCGAATCCCGCCCTCAAAGAAATTATAAATTTCAATATCCTGAATAGATTCAAGTGGATGATCTAAAGTCATCGAAGCCGAATTCCAATTCATACCTGGAATTCCCAAAAAAGTTAAGGGATCCAATCGATTATTAGCTATTGATTTTGCTATAAACTGCTGGAAATAATCAACTAGTAAAATTACGTCTAATTTTTACGAATAATCTAAAAGTGTAGTACAAATAGTCTCGTCTAATATACATTTAGTCAAACTATATGAGTCTTCAGAAAATCACATCTTTTTTTGTTATTTCAAATTATACAACTCAAAAACAATGTTAAAACTATGTAGACGGTAATTTTGTATGTATGTTATGTATATGTGTAATAAATAACACAACTGTTGAGAATTTGGTTAGTTTGTTCCCATATCCCCATGTAATTTAGTAACTTGGAGAATGGATTCAAAATTTGAGTCTTTCCTCCAAGTAACAGCAATAATTTAATAAAAGAAAATGAACAATGTAAAAACACTTTTCTTTTAATCTTCAATTTTCGATCTAACTCAAAATGCGCTTTATGTGAATTTTGAAATTAATTAATACTAGTTTGAATAAATTGATGATTTATGAATAATTTTATAAAATTTACTCATGATCATAAAATGTGGTTATTAGAAAAAAAAAGATTATTTTGGATTAAGATATTCTGAAAAAGATAAACAAAGACAATGGATTGATTTATCGCGAAATGTTTACAATCAACTGAAAGATTTGCGCAAAAACTCTTTTGGTCTTGATGAAAATCCTTATAAAAAGGGTAAAAATTCTTCGTCTAGCCATAATGTGCAGAAAGACAGTAGTGATTCAAATTTATTTTCTCAAGAAAGTCTCTTAAATGCACCTAATGATAAAAATGAAAGTTTCAAGCAAAGTTTGTGCAGTTTGTGGCGAAAGGAAGATTGTGATGAAGCTTCTTTAGTCAATGGAAATAACTTTTATCATAAAATTTCAAAAATAAAGACAATGATTGATCAATTGAAAAATAATGTCGACGAAATATCTGCGAAGGTTAATATTAATCTTTTGGATTTTATTTTAATTATGCAAAGTTTGGAAAGCAGTATTTACGACAAATATTACAAATCATTTTCGTTACATGATAGTCATCAAAATATGGAAACTAATGATCTTTCTTACAGTAACAGAATATCCCAAGATCAGTGGACCAGTAATAATAGAATATCGATCTCACGGAAGACTCCATGTATTCATTCCTTAAGCCACGCTCAAATATCAATTAATAACAAGACTGGGGTACCCGTTGTCGAAAAGAATACCTATATTACAATTGCGAACTCACCAGAATTTCGTAAAAATCTTCAACAGAAGAATCGGAATTGTGATTTGGATCAGAAAGACATTGAATTTATTGAGGAAACAAGAAATATATTTAAACTTTCATGTGTTTACCACGAATGGATCAAGGAAAACATTGAGAACTGGCTTCATTGGATTCTCCATAAATCACGATTCAAATTTCCAAAACTATCCAAGGAAATAATCGACATTCTCGACGATCTCGTTCTTCAAAGACATTCTCAGGAAGGTTTTGGATTTTCTTGGAATATCAAAAACGCTGGTGTATTACTTAGTTCTGCAGTGAATGGAACAATTCAATTGTGGGATATTAATTGTACTCCAGAGAATAAAATGGAATTCACCACACAACTGTTTACTTATGTTTGTTTATTTGAGACACTGACAGTACAGTTTATTTTGTGTGTTAGAGATTGTTATTTTTTATCAAACGTTTTGTTGATTTGTTTATCGTGGTTTGTTTGAAAAAGGCTTTTAAAAGAATTGTTGGTGGGTTGTTCGTTTTCATGGTAATGTTTTAATCTGCGGATATTTATTCGTATCCTTTTGTTGTTTTTCTAAAATTGTAGCCACGTTTTTGTTTAATTCGAGAAATTCGTATGGCCCTTTGTAATTTAATTCGAAACCTCTGCTAAAAGGCTTTTTTTTATTAAAGCTTCGTCGATTATAAGTCTTGGTCCGCTTTGTGGTTTGACAGTATTTATGTTTTTCATTGATGGCTTCTCAAGCTGTATATAGAACTGGGGGCCAAGGTAATCAATTTACATAAGGCAATTAAATTCGAACAAGCACCTATATTTTAAATTACATTGATAAAAACACTCTATTAAGAGCACAGAGTACTAGGGAATTATATAGGGACTTGTTTAAACTGTACAACAATAGCCTGTATGGTAAATCCATGGAGAATCTAAAAAAAACGAATGAATTTGAAGCTATGCAATTCTGCTGAAAAGATGATTGTATATGCCTCAAAGCCGACTTTCAGAAAGTAAGTCAAAATTGATAATGATATGATTACTACACATTTGAATAAGGATTCAATAGATTTAGACAGACCCAGCTACATTGCACAGTGCTTGATCTGTCTAAACTGCGGATGTATAATCTTCAATATAAAAAACTTGCCAAATATAGGACTGAATTTAATTGTCAAATTAATATTATTGCATGCAACACCGACTCGTTATTTGTTGAGGTTAGGCACTGTAAGCTTGACAATCTTTTGCCGGCAATGATTAGAGACAGCCTTTTAGATACTAGTAACTAAGACCCTGCTCATCCATTGTACTCGAGAAAATAAGATTCGGAAATCTGAAAGTTTAAAGACGAAATTAAGGGAGTCGGGTACAGGAATGAATTTTCTTAAGACCTAAATGTTATAGTCTTTTAGGAGATGAAAATACAATGAGGGCTAAGGGTATAAAACTATTAAACACTGAAATCGACCACCAGTCATATTTAAATTGCTAAAATAACAGCGTAGTATATATAATGCCGCAAACTAGGATATCGACGCGCAACCACCAACGTTTTAAAATAAAAACAATAAAATCGCTTTGAGTAACAACGATGGTAAGCAACAATGGATGACGGCAAATACAAGTCTCGCATTTTGACACTATTTAGGAATTACCGACTTGGATAATAGTCAAATATTCCAGAATATATTCCCAGATGAACCACTATTCAGATGTGAAAGCCCTGATTATGAGAGCAGCCAAGATGAGCAGCACGATAAATGCATAGATGACGTGTTGTTATAGGATTAACATTTATTTATCATTGCGTTAGTCGCAATACGTTAAGGAACCTCATGAGTCAGGTTTACAAAAAACTTAATATGTATTTTGAGGAATAGAGTCAAGATTAAATTATTCTATATTGTTTTAAAGTAATTTATTCAAAATTTTTGAAAAACTGTTAACAGATATAATTATTTTTCCAATAAAGTAACAAGACATACAAAAGTTTAATATGGTAATATTTATTTTTATTAATTTTCTATTAATTTTTATTAGAAAAACATTCCTCACATAAAATTTTTGCATGCTCTAAGCAAAGTTGTTTTTCACATTGGCCACATTGGTACCTCGTCAACCGTGTTCTCTTATCTGAGGTCCAACATGACTTGCAGTGTATTCTTTTACTAGTGGTTTTTCTATGAATTGTTACATTTTCAGAGAAGATAAGTGGCTTGCATTTTTCCAATCTGACTTGAAGATCCATCGGCATTCCTAATGTGTTTGTGCTGCGTCTGATTAGACGAAAGCTTTTATTTATACTTTATCAGTACGCGCTGCATCCATCACACGACGAAATTGTGGTTGAATTTTATCAATATATAGATTTGTGTACGTAAATACTATATCCAACATTGATGCGTCAAATAAACATTTCCACGTGTTATAGATGCCAGCAATATTACTAGCAGGTTGTTTAACTCCAGGCAAATGGGTAATAATATTATGTTCTTGTTTTCTTATTTTATAAAATCATATTTTCTTGAACCCTTTTGTGCTACTGTCTTTCCCTATAAATCTTTCCTCATTTTCAATATCAGAGCCTTCTGAAGATGCTTCTTCTTCCGTTTCGGAATCCTTTTCTCTTTCTTCAAGTCCATCTTCTTCATTTTCAAATTCATCCCCGAACTATTTGTTAAGTAATTCGTCTTCAGAATCTTCCCTTAACATTTTACTTATCTCTTCTACATCTTTCTCATTATTAAATTAATAGTTTCTACGATCAGTCATTCTAAAATATAAAAAGGGGGTAAAATTATTAACTTGACCAAGGATGGTCGCAAAATATCTCCACAAACATATACTAAAAAAGTACTTTGTAAACGAACAATAAATTCAGTGGTTACTTTATGCTAAATCTAGTAAGTGTAGTAAACGAATGTAATCCATAAAACCTTTAAACAAATGTTTTGTAATATTTACGCAAATAGTCGCAATATATTATTAGATACAAATTAGCTGTATCAGACAACAAAACTCCTCATAGCAAAGTTAGATCACTACTAAACCAAAATCACCCTTGCGTTACGAGGCTAAACGGAGTGTCATCCCCTTGACTGCTACCGTAAATTAATGGTGTCTAAATAAATATCGTATGTATCTCTCAGATCAAATGCGACTAACGAAGGGTTAATAAAATTATACAAAAACAAAATCTTAGCATTTAACTCCTTATAATTTAACTCTAATTTTATTGTGGAATTGAATACATGTTTTTTTTTGTATTCAAGTTTAAATACTTTTTATTGTTTTAAACTTGTGTGTAAATAATATTTTACTAAGGTTTGAGTAAATGGTTTTATCATGTTTAATTAAAGTGTATATTAACGATGAATTTATTGTTAATAATATTTTTAATATAATTCATATATTTAAATGATGAGTAACCTTTTATTTGATGATTTAAAAAAAAGATTATTTTCATTTAATTTCGACTTTTGAATAATAATAATAATAATATTGATTACAATGATAAAAATAATAGTAATAATAATAATATTAATAATGATATTAATAATGATAATAATAATAATAGTAACAATAAAAGTAAAAATTATAATTATACTACTTATAACATTAAGAAGTAAATTATATTTAATATGACCTTGAACTTTGACCTTGAAAATTTTAATGACTTTGATACCATTTTAAATTACCTTGATCTTGAAAAAATATTTGACCTTGACCTTTGACATAGAATAATAGTTTGATGTTATAGGTGGGTGGAATAAGTGACGCTCAAATGTTACTGACTATAATCAGGAATCATTATTGACCATCGAATATTCCACACTTACCTAAAATTCAAATATTTTTTGTTTGTACATTTTTGTCATTAGGTTCTCGAAAACACTGAAAAAAACAAGCTAGTCCATTACTATATAAATTAGTCCGCCACACGAGCCGTATAAATTAATTTTCTTCTTGTTTTTCTTATCATAATTATTACAAAAAGTGCCATTCAAACCCACCTTTTAAAATATATTTGAACATATTCGCTGTCATCACCTTACTAAACATAAACATAGAATGATATAAATTATTGAAAGTACTAAAAAGGTTTTGAATTTCAATATTAAAAATATAACAATCTAAGTTCATTTACAATTTGAATAAGACAAGACAAACACAAATTTAGGCTCAACATTCTTAAAAAAAATATTAATACCATTTATATTACAGTTTAATTTACACTAGAAAAATTACAAAAAGCATTTCCAAACATGGATCATTATGAGACTTTATCAATTTGTCAACAATCTCTTTAATCATCAGTAATAATAATGTTGGGTTATTATTATTGAAAGTCGGTTCCCTCTGACTCCTCGTGTCCTTTTTCAATCAAAAAAGCAAACCCAATACAGAATAATTTTATTTGCACTTTATCACAATGACAGATCAATCTGTTTTATTTCAATGTTTGTAATCACAATTTCACTAATTCTTTTGCACCTTTTAACCACTGTATGACTCTGATTATCTTAAGGTAGGTTGTTCAAGGGAGAACCACCCTTTCTGATAGATAACTTTGACTTTTTGCTTGGCTTTGGATTCCTCTACTAACCTAGTTACTGCTCGTTCACGTCGATTCACTCTAGTTAATAATATCTGCTCTTCGTGTCTGGTTAATAATGTCTGTCTTTCGTATCGGGTAATAATGACTGTTTTTCGTATCTGGTTAATGATGACTGTTCTTTCGTGTTTTTTTCTCTTTCTTTTATACTCCTGCTCAGACTGTTTTCCGACAATTGTCAAAAACATTTTCTACATTATTAAATTATTAATAATAATTACTTTCGAGACCGACATTTGTCAACAACGTTTGGTCCATAACTAAATTACTAATTACGAAATAATTACCTCTCCTTAACTCAGTGGCGCCCATTTAATGTTATTTAGGCTAATTTATCCTGCTATATTATTCCGTCTATGCGCCGGGATTTTCTCATCTCTCGGGGTTTCCTCAGCTCTCGGGTTTCCCATTGCCTTGGGCTTCCCATTGATTCGGGCTTCCCATTAGTAATTAATTTTTCTTAATTAATTTCCTTTTTTATCTTATATTATTTTCTAGGACCCCTCACTAAATTTTTATTATTATTTCTGGACTCCTCTCTCAATTTGGCGTTCAACCATACCGATTTCCCCCGATCAATATTACTTTCAAATTTTTATAAATTTTTTAATTAATATTGCACCTTTATCATTTTTGTGTTTTATCGATTTTACTGTGCTTTTTCGTAATACCCCAACAATAATAATTACATATTCAACAAACTTTCGGCAATACATTTTCAAGTGTTTCTAAATAAAAGATATATAAAAAAATGAAATGAAGATATAGGAAATATACAAACATAATAATACTTTAAGAAATTGTTTACATAAAAATAATAAATTGCAAAAACGATATTTCTAAATAACAATTTACTCACTTAATTAAAACAATTTTAGCAGAAAATATATATCTTATTTCTACTCAAATTTTATTAAAATTGAACTAAATAGTAAAATTGTCATCCAGTCGAATAAAAATGCCAGTGGCTTGCCAATATGAATGATTCCCAAGAGAAGCAGTTTGTTCTGGTAAGTATTGTTGACGGGGTAGGGGAGAGAAATGAGCTGATGGCAAAATATGCCAATATAGCTAAACATCAAAATAAAAGGTGACCCTAAATACGCATTCCAAGACTTCCTTTTGAACTTTTTTGGTACTCTATTCAATGAAAGTGACAACAAAATAGATTTCAGAAAATTCTCCAGTAAAATCAGAGAATTATAAATGACATAAATGGAGCGAGTATTTCTTTCTGTCGTCTTCAAATCGGGTCCAGTGAATAACATGAAAACATCAACTACTATGTCCATTATAACTGTTAAACCGTAACCGAAAGTTCCTAAATAAATTATAAAACTTTTCAGACTTACTTGGGAAACCTCCGAATCAAGACTCCAAATCCTCATTTCTTTAATAAATAAAATCGTAACAACAATTGGTAAAACCTTCATTATCGTTATGAGTATTAAAATATTTTGATTAAATCTTTGTAAGACTTCAAGTGTTTTACAGGCAACCGTAAATATCAAATACGATCCAGATATTATTATTCCAGAAGTCGATGTTATTCTCTGATTACCTTGGTCAGGGATATTTTCATTGAAGATCTTCAATGAAATATTTCTCTTCAGATTTTTCATGTTATTTATGAGAGGAATTACCAAATAAGAAATGAAAATGAAAACAATTATAATCAAGGAGTTCTCCAGGGCATCCGCAAACCAATCTAGAGCAGTTTCTGTGTATTCCAGATCGAATAGATATTCAGAATTTTCACCATTTTTAGAGAGAAAGGAGGCGTTAAAATGGTGATTGATTGAAGAAATAAAACAATTGGATAATTTGTATACATAACTGTAAGATGACTCCAAAGAGAAAAGAATAATGCTGACAAGAATCGTCAGAAAATTGAAAAAGTTTAAAAACCACAATTCCCCAGTGTCCTTGGTACCGGTTATGTCCAACACTAACACCAAATTGGACACCACGAATACTCCAAAAATAATAGAGAATACCATTTCATCCGTCTTATCGTTGAGTTTTAAAAGCAATTTAATGAAAAGTGAGATGAGTCCGATTATCGAAAATATTATTAAAGGAAAATATATCAAATAGAGGATCAAAGGCCTTTGAATCGGGAATCTGTATCTGAAATTCCGATATTTGTAGTTGAGATTCGTGTTAATGATAATTATGACAATATTGATAACAACGATTCCCAACATCACATAGCTGAACCCCCTTTGAATTCTATCCTTATAGTTGCCATATTCAATGACCCTGAGCACATAGTAGGAATAGTCCGCAAGGACCCCTATGGAAAACAGAATTGAACACAAACTGAACGTTAATTTCACAGACAGCTCTTGCTTGAATAAAATATCTCTTGAAACTTTGTCGCTCATTGAAATATTTTCAAATATTCTGTAATTTTTTACATTTCTAAAAATAGTGAAAGTTTCCTGTCATCGAAAACGGACGTTTATTATATTCGGTATTGAAACTTCGATATTTTAGTCCAGCTTTAATAAATTTTCGCAATTCTAAATAAAATAAATTATTTGTGGAAAATCAATAAATTATAAAGGAAATCATTAAAATGTGTATTTTAATAAAGAATAAATAACTGAAATTGATAGTAGGATTAAAACAAAATATTGTAATCCGGATCTATTTATATGTCAATGAAACTATAGAGTTGTGATCTACATATTTATTAAAGTGGTCTTGGTTAGCTTAATATATTTTTCTCACTAGGGGGTGGTTTGAATTGAACATAACTATTTACTTATATCATCATTCGAAAAATGGACAGGTTGAACAATAATTCCGAACAATACGGAATGCACTTTACTTTACTTTGAAAGATAAATTTCACAAATTAGGATGGAAATACTTCCGGAGAAGGAGTTTATGAAAATCTATTAATAAAACACGAGCGAATTGGTGTTTGGGAGAAATATAAAATTTCAAAAAAATGTTTAAAACAAAATTTAAAACATTTAACATGTAATTTAATAGAAGGAACATAGTAAGATGGGAAAAAAGATAATTGTCAATATGTTTTTCCTTGAGGAACAGTTCTAAAAATAAAAAAACTTATATTTGAATTGCATCAAGCCCTCTATAGAGCCTATATGCAAAACTAACATTTTTATCAACCCATGCCCTCTTATCATCGTGGTTGTTTAACTCTGTTTTTCTATTTTTAAAAGTGAAAAGTTGATGATTCCGGGACCCTATTCTAGTATGAGGTAAAGATATAGTCTCGTTATTGTTGTAACAATCTAAATATGATTGATGATTAATATTTGTACCTGCTAATTTTACGCCCTTATCCCTCGTGGTCGACTTATTTCCTAATAAACTATAACATTTATGGAGCAAGAAAACCCACTCACTATACCCTTCCCCCTTACTCTCATCCTTAAACTTTCCTATAACGGATGCTAGTCGTCTTGAATATAAAGGATGAGAGGGGTCATAATAAGATGTATCTAAAAGGTCATTCGAAATCCTCGCTTTTAATAAAATATCTAATTTATAATTTTTAATCTCCAAAAAGAAGCTGCCCGTATCACCTGCAATTAAATTTATATCACAATTATAAATAGTTCTATACTTTTGCAGCTCTATATACTGCAACTGATACATCCGTAGTTTGGATAGATCTAGTACTGATTGTCCGATGTAACTAGGCCTATTCAAACATATTGAATCCTTATTAAGATGCGCGGCAAACAGATTCTCATCAACTTCGATGGTTTTTCTGAATGCCGGCTTTGACGAATATGTAATTAACTTTTCAAGTGAATTATATAGTCGAAAATTCATCCGCTTCTTAAGGGTTTCAACGAATTTACCGTACAAGCTGTTATTATATAATTTAAATAAATCTTTATATATCTCGCTGGCTGCATTTGCTTGCAAATTTATTATTTTTATCTATATAATTTTTAAAAATAGGTTTCTGTGTAAATTTTATACATCTATGTACATTCACAACCTTAGACCCAAGTGAAAGATAAAGCCTGAGAAGCTTTCAATAAAGAACATGGCTCTTCTTTGGATAATACGTGAACATCAGCTTCTCAACTTTTGAATTTGGTGGGCACATCTTTTCCGGTTCAATCGGAAAATCATTTAAAAACCATGGAAATGTTCAGGGATATCAATATCAACTTCCATAGTATATCCATATGGAAGGGTTTCAATATCCGCAACATTCGTACACTCATTCAATACATCATCCAAACCATCATACACCCAAACAAAATCAGCATACGGCAAAGATTGGCTAAAATCCCAACCGTACAAATTATTTATATCTATATACAACAATTCGTTGTCCTCTGAAGAAGAAACATAGTGTTTGTTAACAAACGTTAACCCTCCTCGTATTCCTCCTTCGTAAAAATTGAACGTTTCCATGTCCTTTAAAAGCTCTATGGGTTCTTCTTATGTCATAAGCGCTGACGCCCATGACATTCCAAAAATACCATCGAAATTTAAAGGTTCAAGACCATTGTATGCAATGGCCTTTTCACGGAACTGTTGAAAGTAATCATCGAGTAGGAATACATCAACCTTTAAATAATGCATCATATAATCACGCAAATTACCACAGTTTTGTTGCATCCAAACCAATTCAGTAGTCGCATACTCATAATCACCTTCCCATTTAGGAGGCAATTCATAAGTAGTTTCAAGAACATCTAAAGAAGCGGCATAATTATAAGGAAATATACCTTTAGAATCTATAATTGAACCAAGAAAGGCAGAGGTAGTAAGTGTTTTTACAGCCGTATATAAAGAGCAATTTACAAATTGCATACTATCAATAAATCTAACAACCAAATGTTTTATATGTACAATTAAAGAAATAAACTTTTCAGTCGAGGTAGGGATAATGTCTAAATTCCTTGAAGGAAAATCGTTGAGACCATGTTGTAAAATATGATGCAGATCGTAAGCTTTTAAATTAAGAAACACTATCGGAAGCAACTTGTATATTCTACGCGCAAAATTACATTTTCGGCACGCTGCACCAAGATATTTACCTGTAAAGTAACAATGGTCTTTAGCAGGATTTACAATCGGTTTTTTGCAAAGATAGCCAGTTCGACATGATTTAAATTCTCGTTGTTCAGCGAAAGACATCAAACTTATCAACGTTTTCCCTTCCACATCATAATAAGGTAGGACAATTGTGACAGCAATTTCGTCTACTTTTTTTAAGAAAGAAAAAAATGCAGTCAGGTCCATAAAATTCAAAATATTGCTGTGTTTTTGTGTAGTTATTTAATAGTAAAAGGCCTGCTGAACTAGGCATATGAATTTGGTGATGTCTAACATCAGGTGGTAAAATCGACTCGAAATCGGCATAAATTAAATAGGGAGGGGTGATGGTTTTTCGAAAAATTTTCAAATTTTCAATTTTTGTTATCTTGTAATGTGTAAAGGGTTGTACCCGTCTGATTTTAAGCGCATAGAGCTACATGTTTATTAATGGCATTATCCAGCCTGAAACCGTTTAAGCAGTGTGGGCACCATTTGCATCTAATTTGAACTGGACAATCGGGGTTCTGATGATAATTCATTAATTTATTGAGATCACTCACCGCGGTTAAGTGGTTCCTATCACTTTTCTCTCACTTTGAAATGTTACCAATATAAAGTTGAGCATTCTTTTATCTCCAAATATTTGCTCCTTATAGAATGAAGCTGCACCTTTAGCTATAGCAAATTGAACAATTTCCTTTGTTTTCAATGGATATATTGCATGCTTAGAATTAAGCCCTATTTGATGACCGGCTAATACAGAGGGATCAACACGAACGTTTCTTACCAATAATTTTGCATCAACTAATTGAAGATTTGGTGCTGTGGTAGAACTTGCTAGTGATAATGCCGACTAAGATCTTTTCACTCTAATGTGTACATTAACACCTGGGAGTAAATATTTCGGTTGATCCATAAAATCGAGTTGTAATGATGAGCACATGGTAAATAATTTTGAGCCTTTAATCCACTTTTTCTAATCATCATCACTACCATAGCCCATAGGAGTTAAACATGTATTTTTAGTATCGCTATTGTAATTTATAAAAGTTTCTACTGTTACCACCCTCAATCTTGATATTATTAAACCCGAGAACCGCATCTTTAAAAAGTGTATGAAACAAGAAATTGTTTGGTATTATATCTCAAGGTATTATATCTCAAGGTTCTTTATCTACAACTTTGATCTGAACAGTTAACAATCTATCGTTCAAATCTAAATATTCAGTTTGGGAACATTTAATATAAAATTCAATATCAGTTCTACTTTCCATAATAAAATTCATCGGAAATACTTAGTAGGTAGTTAGTGGCTTTCTGCGCCCACACACCATTGCATAATAAGTAGGGGGTTTAATTACTGATTAATTACGGTGTGTCTTGATTACATCATTATGTAATCAAGATAATTATTGTGTGTATTTTTTACTAAAATTTTTTTGTGTATTTTGTGTATACTTTTTTCGATTTTTTGTGAATATTTTTTTTTCGAATTTTTCGCTCGATTATTAATTTTTAAAATATTTTATATCTAAATTTTTTAAGATAAACTATATAATTTCTAATAAAAATTTTCAGTATAATTAATTTTTGAAATTTAAAATATATATAAATTTTTTACGATAAAGTTTAAACTATATAATTTCAAATTAAAATTTTCAGTATAATTAATTTTAATATGAAAATTTTAGTATGATTTTTAATATATAATTTAAAATATAATTTTGTAAAATAATTTTTCAAAGAAATTTATTTTTCTAATTATGAAATTTTTAACAATATTTTAGCATGTTTTTAGTATAATTTTACAACGAGTATTTTATACATTTTGATAACGATCAAATTTATAAAGAAATTTAGTGTTAACATAATAATAAGAAAATCATGTTGATCCCGGCTGAGCCCCCAAATTTATATGGTGGGTTACTGGGTTTTGACATTTGTTTTATCTTTTTGTTGTTACCCCGGTAACGCCATATAAATATTACTCTGACTACCACTCGACACCCGTTGCTAGGCAACGTTGGAAATGTGCTCGAGCGGGTGGATTGTCCGCAAAAAGTGAGCACTATTGCTAATACTGTAATTGCTCGGACAACCCTCGGGTCCAACGAGCCGTCGTTAGAAGACACATGCTCGATTTCTTATAATTGGTTCCTTCATGTCATGCATTTAGCATTGGCGTTTAATAAATAACAGGAATTCTACCATGATTTCTGGACTACCATACACATAGGTTAATACAATCAGACAACAAAACATGTATTATTCACGAGTTACAACGCCTTCGCATTTGGTTTGGGTTGAGTTAACAATCGAGCGGCACGGCGCCTGGCTCTTTCCTTGCGTCCTGGGCGAGAGTTAGTATTTACTGTTGCTGCTGGGTTTGAGACCGAGGTTGGAGTAGCTGCCGACTCCCGGTAAGCTAACTGAGTTGGTGCGAACACGAGAGGGTAAGTAACGGCCGCTCCTTCCTGACTGGCCGACAGGGCAATCTCCAGTCCTCTTATTTGCGTTCGCAGGCTTTGATTTATCTGCTTTTCCTCTGCCCATCCCTTTTGAGCAGCTGTGAGTCTCTGGTGTAGGGATTTTATTTTTGCTGGATCTACCCAAGTAGCTCGGGTTTGGTGTACTTCTCGAGTCAGCTGGATAATCTGATCATACAGGGTCTTGTTATTTTGCCGTGCCAGGGCCAGTTCCGTTCGTAATATTTGCAGAGAATCCATTTCTGGAATTAATAACATCAAAAGGGTAACTATTACCATAGAACTAATAAGTATAACGGGAATTAAACAAAACTTCCTCGACAAATTATTATAGCATCAAACAGAACGAAATTGATAGCTAACCGAACTAATTATTTATTTTTAATAACAAGGAAAATATCAATAAACAAGGTTAATTCAGGATACCAGCGTCAGGTGTCAGTGAATCCTCTCGCTACCCACTCCTCCGGGGAGCAGTTCGAAAAAATCATTACTGGCCGTTTAGTATTGCGAACCCGGTTAGTCCCGGTCATCCGAGAGTCCTTCCTGTTTTTACCCGTCTCCTCACTGGTACCTCCGTGCACGGGTCTACGTGACAGTGGGTGGCGATAGGCGGCAGCAATCCGGCCAGTTTCGATATCGTCTTCAATGTTCGCCAAACATTGACGGGCTTGGACCACCTGTAGGTCCACCTGTCTTTGATGGTTGAGAAGGCCATCGAGGAGGCGACGAGCGTGCTCATGGATTTCTGGAGCTGGATTCCACTCCTCCCAGAGCTGTTCCGATGCTTTGGAATTTTGGTTGAAATCTTCTGATTGTCCGCTGATCTGTTGGGATTCGAGCGGGGAAAACTCGAGACATCTGGATTGTCGGAACTGCTTCCACGCTTCTCTCCATCGGTCGGCAAGTTGGATAGGAATAAGATCCGGATCTGAACTTCCTTAATGAGGTCATAATTAACACAAATTCCTTTCGATAATCAAACAATTAAACGCTAATAGCAGAGAAACAACTGGGAGTGTCAATATAAATGCGAATCTCTCGGGATTTTACCTGACTTGGCCTATCTAGTTGTGGGAGTATTAAAATCAACTGATGCGGGGTCCCGCCTTTGGTATTTGAGCTTTCAAGTTCATACAAATCTCTAGATATTTATTAGAAAAATACAAAAGAAAAATGTTCTTCATTTAGCGTCGTTCGTGATGGTGATCCCATTTATGCTGACCAGTTTTAGGTTAATAGTCGATAACTTCCGTTAGTAACATTTTCCATCTTCAAACTCCACCCTCTTGTAATATATAATACAAACTCGCCAGTGTATGACAAAATCGAACTCCTGCGTTATCTTCGTTTCACTATGTTGACCGACAAATGTCTAATAGAAAAACATCACCATTCCTACGCTATCTCGATGATCTAGAGAAAACAAGTCAACTTATAATGAAATTTAACGTACGCTTCCAACGTATTTATTCATATTATTTTAAAACAAAACAAAAAAATAAAAATCGTTTTAATGTACCCTAAATAAATGTTCCATATATTTGGTGACTTAAAATCCATAAATGAAAAAAAACAAAATCCTAAAATTGTGTTACATAATTACAAAGAATGAATTTAAATCATGATAATACAAACATAAGGGAATTGTTATCCCAAATTTCAAGTATCTTAAAGATAATAACGAATAACATTTTGACGGTAAGTTTTACTATCAAACCGTTTATAAAATATCGCGATATCGTTATGATGTATAACCAAGAAAAACATTTAAAGTTACCAACTCCTTATATAGTACTGAAAATCATAGCTACTTATACATCATAAATGAAAAATAAGAAAATCATTACCACTGATCTGTGGGTCGGAATCGGATACCGATCTTTCGCCAGATGGGTTGGTCGAAGCATTTATTTTTCGAGAAACTCGTTGTGGATTCATCTTCTAACGTAGTACAAATCTAATGATACCGGTTGAGATTTTATATCCAGATGGTTGTGGGTGTTTATGTTTTGTGTAGCACTTTAATATAATCGTATTTATCTAAAAATGTGCGCGATATTCGTCATTCGGCGGGGAATTTTAATACCATTTTGATTGGTTTCGTAATTTCTCGATTACACATTTATATATTCGGAAACGCAAATAAACGAATCGATGGTGAGGTAGCAGATTTGTGAACCGGACCGGTGTGTCAATGTCCAACTTTAACTGGTACTGCCATATTCGGATTGTGGTGCGATCGGTGACTATTGATCAATGTTTACTTAATTGGGTCGTGATTATCTATTGATTTATTAAGGTAACAATTCGCAGTTTATTTTCTATGAAGTTTCCTGTTTATGTTGTTCTCGATTAACATTATATTTCATTCATTTTTAGGTCTAATCTTACTTGATCTGGTACTGGAATTCTTGGGAAAAATGTGGTGGTTATGGTTGAGGTAGTGGACATAAGTTGGCTAGGCAATAGTATTGGCCGTCTTGGCGGTTTCTCTGTTAACGGGTTAGTTATTTTTCTGGGAGATTGGCCTTGGTTTATTAATGGAATTTTGTTCAGGGAAATTACTTATTAATTGATATTAACGGGATTTTAATGTTGGGTAATTTTGATTTATTCAAGTTAAATTAAGTCATGATTTAGAGTAATTACTGGCAGGTTTGAAATCTCATCCTCTTCGGGACGGGCGAGATATTATTCAGTTGGGTGTTGCAATTCGAGTCTCATAACTTTGGATTTGAAACTTTTAACACGCTATTGAATTGCTTTCTATAATCTGATATTTTAGTTGGAATTTATAATTTTTATTTTCTCGATGGTCGATGGAGTCATGAATTATATTGAGGTCGGTCTTTGACAATGTGATTTTGAAGACTCTGGGTGATTTTGGATTTTTCTCTTGCCTTTTTATGTGAATTCTTATTGATTTATTCTAATCCTACGTTATGGACGTTGATGGATGCTAAGCGAATATTATTGGTCATTTGTTAATTTAATTCATCATTGATACTAGAGTCTTTAAATTTATCGAAATTATTATGACTTGGCTGCCGTAAGTTCTTGATTGTCGCGGGCGGGTTTAGGGTTAATCTAGTCGATATTAATACTTCGTAATTTACCATCATTAAGCTAAATTTTTCGATTAATAACCTGAAGTTATAACTAATACCCTGCATTTATAAATAATAACATAAATTTATAATTAGGGTTAATAATACGAATTTCCGATTAACAATATGAATTTATAAATAATAATGTGACTTTATAACAAATAATATGAATTTGTAATTAATAATACGAATTTGTAATTAATCGCATGATTTTATAATTAATAATACGAATTTATGACTAATAATATGGATTGATAATTAATAATAAATTTATAATTAATGACGTGAATTTATAGTTATGATTAATAATACGAATTGATAATTAATAATATGAATTTATAATATGGATTTATGATCGATAATATGAATTTATAATTAATAATATGAATTTACAATTGATAACATAAATTAATAACATGAATTTATAATGAATAACAACGATTTCATTTTTTATTTAATTACCCGTCACCTTCCCTTAATTGACCTTAGGCGCATTTTGTGTTCATATTATATTTAGTGAGTGCCCACTGGACTACTCGGTGTGATGATTTTGAGCCGTGTGTGAAATATTTAGGTCGAATTTAAAGAAAACGAGAAACGAGGAAGCAGCCAAAAGACCTCTTCCTTATTTCTCCTTTCTTCTATACGGGATAATATTGACGTTCCAACCCCTGCGTTCCGCACGCTGGGTCTTCACGGGCACAGATCATCGGCGATATTCCACGCACTTACACGAATCTGAATTGTATGTTGATTTTGCTGTCTTGCGATGTGTCTTGGCTGTGGGCCGGAAAAATTTCGACAAATTAATTAATTTCATGAAAAACAAATTTTTAACATCATAAATATTTATTAATATATATTAAAACAAGATATAAATTACTTGACCAATCATTCCAATAAATCATAAAAATACATCTCCCCCCACGCCGACATCCAAGCAGAGCTCTATCGAAGTTGCGAGGACGAGACGTGGAGAGAGAGTTCCAAATAAAACTACTGCTCACCTAAAAGATTCACGTAGATTTTTAAAATTCGCAGAAATTTTGTTTCAAAATTGGTTAAATTTTATGTGAAAATGTATCGGTATTTATACCTATTTTCTGTCCCTAACCTCGCGTGTTAATTTTGATTTAGTAAAACAAAATTCGACCTTGTTATTTTCTAGTGTATTCTAATCTTTATTTTTTATTATTTTTTAATTTATTTTGGTAATTTTTTATTTAGAATTTTTATTGAATTATTTCTAATTCAGATTTTTGATTTAAATTTCATTTTCATGAACTTTTATTGATTTATCAATTTTCGGTCGAATTTGTTGGGTTTTCATGTCATATTTGTGTTTGTATCGTGCGGATCTTGTTGCGTTTTGTTATTATTTTAATTTATTTTTATGTTTATTATTTTATATTTAATTCTCTTTTTTCTCATATTTGGTAGGGTTTAATTGATGTTTTAATAGGTTTGAGTTTAAATTTGCATGTTATGTTTGCATGTGTGTTACAGATCCATTTAAACATTTTCCAAGGCCGTTTGTGTTCTGGCCCAACAATAATAATAATAATAATAATAATAAAAATTAATATTAATAATAAAAATAATAATAATAATAATAATTCAACCAATTTAAATCTTTATAAAAAACTATAAACAAAAAGATCAAAATTTATTTAATTTAAATCATCACAAATCTGCTTATAATAAGCTCTTCATAGCTCAGCCAACAAAATATGTACAACTTCTTTCTTCTTGTAGTCTCTGCAGTATCTGCATCTAAATGGACAAGTCAACATTGAGGGATCTGCACAAACAATGCAGTCATCTAAACATTTCAAACCAGATCCTTGAACTGATTCGTAGTGCATCCGTACAATTTCTTCGATGTTGATTCCTGTCATTTGATAGATCCGTGTAGCCAAATATTCAGGAGCACAATAGGAAAGTTTGTTTTTCATATTCGGAAACAGTTCTTCCATTTTTATCAGAATTGTTTCGAATACGTATGCTTCTTGCTCGTCGATCATTTTTAATTATTACAATCGTCAGAACTCAATCTATTTAAACACAATCAGTGCTTAATAAATAATCAAGTATTTCTTCGTCGGTATTAAGATTATTAATTAAAAGTTTTATAAAATTAAATATTTCTTGTACTAGACTGTTGTATTCCAGTGTTTTTATCCCCATAACAACGACTTTTCCGCTTGCAAATACATTCACACAAATCGGATTATACTTGACAAGTCTTAATGTTGGAAACAGTTCTGGTTCGTAAATGCTTTCTGTTTTGGTAGACAAATCATACAAGTTGATTAGACAACCCATGTCATAATTCAAAGATAATGATTGTATTTGTAAATTTTGAATCTGATATTTGAGATCACCTTCCTGTAATGGTCTCTTTCAACATATTGTTCTGCATTTTCCACTCTTGAAGAATAAGATTGGATATTTTCCACTTCTATCCCCTACATGTTGTGGTTTTCCGGTTGGGAACATCATTCCGACTACATATTACGTAACCGATAACTAGTTACTGAACAAATAAATATTTGGTTACTTATCAACAAAACTTTAAATAAAAGTAAATCAATAACAAGAAATACAAGTAAAAATACAAATTTACTTAATAAAATTTTCTTCACTCTCTTTCACATCATTAATGCTTCTGTATCTGTAAATCACTTGGTTGTTTAGTTACTGAGTAGTTAGCAAGAAAAATTATCTTTTCTGAATAAAATTTTGTATTTGATTATTGCATTTTATTGAAATCATTGAAATTATTTTGTAAAAGTCAAACACTTTTCAACTATTTTTTTTAAAAAATTTATCCAATTTGGAACAATTATTCTTCTATTAAATGTTATTTTTCATAAAAATATTCATTTAGATAGTATTTACCTTTTAAATAACAATATTCAACCGACTCAACCCTAAAAAATATCAATAAACTTGGTCCTCATCGATAATTTCCCATTAAAATACTTGGTTATTGACTATAAACCCAAAAAGTTACCAATAACTAGTTACTGAACCATTAAATATTAATGATAAATTACTGACCAACAAATTTTGAAATAAATCACATAAAAGGTTCAACAAAAGAAATACAAGTTGAAATTTTATTAACTTCTTCACTCTTTTATCGATCATTAATGTCTCCAAATTGGTACATTTTTTGGTTGCTCAGTTACCTTGTTGTTATCAAGAGATAATTAATCAAATTCATTGAAACCACATCCATTATTATATTTACTTGGTATCAACTTCTGAATACTGATAACCCATACACACTGAACAATCCATTAATAACTGAACAGCAATCACTAGGTACTGTATACAAATAACTGAGTACTGTACAACTCTCTATATACATACTAGGCATTGAATAATTTACTTATTCATTAAAATTCCATATTTAAATAATATTTACCCTTTGAACACCGATATTCAACCAGCTTAACCCACTTAAAAATAAAATTTTCTCTCAATCATTTCCACTTAAAATACTTAGTTATTCACACACTTACAATATGTTATCAATAACTAGTTACTGAACAAATCAATATCAAAAATTGTTTACTGACTAAGTAATCTTTAAATAAAAGCACATAAAAATTTGAACAATCAAAATAAATACAATTTCAATTACAAATTTTATTAACTTCTCCACTTTTTTATCGATCATTGATGTCTCCAAATTGTTTGGTTGCTTAGTTACCTGATTGCTATCAAGAAACTATTAATAATTGAAGCCCAATTAAGTGTTGTATTTTCTCTGAATAAAAATTTATTGCTTTACAGTCTTGTATGTGATTTATTGAAATTATTTTGTAAAACTTTGTTAAAAAACTTTGGAATTTTCTTACTATTTTTGTATTATTTTTAATTGCGTCCAACAATGAACAATTACTAAAAGTTATTTTCAAAGATAAATGTCAACCTTTTCATTTAATTTTCACATGCCCCTAAATAAATTAATTGCTAACTCATCAAAAAATTACTTAAATTTATTTATATAAATTTTCTGATCTTTTCACCCCCAACTCTTATTGTTTACTGAATGATAAATTAATTAGTAACTTAAAGTAGTGGTTAATCTAATTGCTAGTGAAAAGAAACTTGATTAGAAAAATATTCTTAAAGTAATTTCTCAAAACATATATTACTTTCATTGTACTTGGAATAAGTTTTCATATATTTATTGAAAATGATTCAACTCTTAAAATTATTAACTCAAAAATGCTAAAGGTTTGAATAAAACTGATAGAAAAAAAAATTAATATCTACCACATTACAGAAATTAAATTATTATCGACCAGCCACTAAATAAGTTGAATAAAATTTACTATATTTACTCTCAACCAATCATTTCTCTTTAAATGACAATATTTCCACTCTCAGCTATATTCATTATTTTCATAAAAACACCGATTTTATTGATATTTAACCGAATAAATTTCTTGAAATTCCCTTAAAATAAAATTCATCTCTTGACCAATCATTTCCCCTTAAAAGATCATAAATTCTCTTCTTAACCAATCATTTCTCTTTAAATGACAATATTTCCACTCTCTCAAAACATTTACACACATATTGATATCAATTTGAACAAATCCCGTAAAAATATTATAAATTCCTCATCTATATTCTCCATTTAGAAAATATTTACCCGTTGAACACAGATATTCAACCCCCTTAAAAATGACAACAAACTTGTTCTTTATCGATTATTTCCCCTTAAAATATCATAAAATTTCCTCTTAACCAATCATTTCCCTTGAAATGACATTTCCCCCACTGCACCAACAATATACATATTTTTTGTAAAAACCTACAAGGTAAAATTTCTTTAGAAATCTATATTTAACCGAATAAGATCCTTAAAAATCCATCATTCGGATCATATTTACTATATGTATTCAACCAATCAAATTCCCTTAAAATTATCATAAAAATCTGAATTTTACCAATAAAAATAAATTTTCTTTAAAGTATTACAAAATTGTTATCGATACCCAACATTTTCCGTCGAAAATCACCACAATTTGATTCTGGCAACAAATTCTATCAAATAAAAAATTCATGAAAAATGACTAAAATCGAATAAAGTCTATGTTTCCCACAAAAATTAAATTTCACTAAATTATTGTAAATCATAAAATATATATCATGTTGCTCAAATAATTAAAATTAATCAGTAAATCAAGTATAAATTAAATAAAAATTACCATTCAACCCATAGATATAATTCAACGATTTTCATATGTATACTGATAACCACGCTGAGCATCCTCTTAAAAATCTCTAAATTATACTACTTTTGTGATTGATATCTACGAAATCAATAAAATGGAAAATGCAAATAATTATTTGACCATACTTTTTTTTTACTGTAAAATAAATTAAAATTTTCGGTTTCACTAAAATATTTTTAAAAATCATCTGATTTAATCAACTTTTTAAATAGATCATAAAATTAAAATTAAAATATCATTTACTATTCAAAACCTATCAGTCAAATTGGAATATAATTGGTAGATAATTATCATAAACATATGTTTCATAAACATTTTGTTCCTAAAATAAATTTTTATTTAAAATAATCCTAAAATCAAGTTAAATCTAATAAATTATCGAGAAATTCAATATTTATATAATATAATCATACGTAATTTGCACATGTATTGTTATAATGATCTGTAATTTGATTATTTAATGTATATATTAATCATATTGCATGCATTTTTGTTGCAATTTATGAATTTATTTACAAGCTCACAAATTCTATTTTTCAAATATGTCATGCTACACATAATAATTGCGCACTTATTATGATAGGAAAAGGAACAAGTAAAGAGAAAGCAATTCAATGAGAAAAATCATTTGAGTCCGTGTTTAAGACATGGCTTAAAAGATATTGTTTTTCAGATTGTTGTCCAAGATCAAATTCGAATTAATTATTATAGATGGTTTCAATTGCAACTGTAACTTTTATATTTACAATGCCCTTGAATGCTAAACTCACCGAAAACAGACTCCACTTTTCAGTAAAATAGTGTCGGGACGGTCTGGAGGTGAATGCTGTGTACACAATATATGAATAAAAAGTATTAAGTAACGAAACGTAATATTAAACAATTTTAAAAACAGTTTGTTTAAAAAATAAATGATAATCTTAGCTGGATTTGTTAGAGAATAGTAGGATGAATAGAATATTATGCTTTGAAATAATAATCTTAGTTTGATTATTTAGTGAGTAATGCGAATTGCGGGACAATAATTTGTTTTTTATTTTCTTTAGTTTCTATCGATCTTGTTCAAATTATTCATTCGAGTAATTTAATATAAATAAACTGGAAGTTGTAGGAAATTTTCAGTAAATAGAAACTAAGATATAAATGCAAATATTAATCCAGTTGTTATATTGATTTTTCTTTAATTTATTCTTCCCTATAGTAATTTATGGATTTTATATTTAAAATAATTATTTAAAATTATATTAATAATAATAATAATAACATTAAAATAAATAAAAAGAATGAGATATACAATTAAATATACTATACAAATTTAAGTCAATTCTATTCTTTTTCACACAATAGAACTTTTCCAATTTCTTCTATCTTTATTCTTTTACATATTAAAAATCAATGTTTTGACCTACGAGAATATTTATATATTTATATAATTATATATAATGGTAATGTAATAAATTGAATGAATAAATTATTAAAACTTGCTCAAAATATAAAAACACTATTTAAACAATAATTTATAATGTTGTTAAAATAATAAATACTTTTTGGCTAGCATTCTCATTACGCGTTCTAATTCTAATTACGTGTTTTAATTCAACACAAAATTTCAGCAATAAATTTTCAAGAGTTTCTATATGAAAGATTGATTTATAATCTAAAATTAAATGAATATAAGGGAAATATACAAACATAATAATACTTTTAGAAAATGTTTACATAAAAATAATAAATTGCAAAAACGATATTTCTAAATAACAATTTACTCACTTAATTAAAACAATTTTAGCAGAAAATATATATCTTATTTCTACGCAAATTTTATTAAAATTGAACTAAATAGTAAAATTGTCATCCAGTCGAATAAAAATGCCAGTGGCTTGCCAATATGAATGATTCCCAAGAGAAGCAGTTTGTTCTGGTAAGTATTGTTGACGGGGTAGGGGAGAGAAATGAGCTGATGGCAAAATATGCCAATATAGCTAAACATCAAAATAAAAGGTGACCCTAAATACGCATTCCAAGACTTCCTTTTGAACTTTTTTGGTACTCTATTCAATGAAAGTGACAACAAAATAGATTTCAGAAAATTCTCCAGTAAAATCAGAGAATTATAAATGACATAAATGGAGCGAGTATTTCTTTCTGACGTCTTCAAATCGAGTCCAGTGGATAACATAAAGACATCGACGACTATGTCCATTATGACTGATAAACCGTAACCGAAAGTTCCTAAATAAATTATAAAACTTTTCAGACTTACTTGGGAAACCTCCGAATCAAGACTCCAAATCCTCATTTCTTTAATAAATAAAATCGTAACAACAATTGGTAAAACCTTCATTGTCGTTATGAGTATTAAAATATTTTGATTAAATGTTTGTAAGACTTCAAGTGTTTTACAGGCAACCGTAAATATCAAATACGATCCAGATATTATTATTCCAGAAGTCGATGTTATTCTCTGATTACCTTGGTCAGGGATATTTTCATTGAAGATCTTCAATGAAATATTTCTCTTCAGATTTTTCATGTTATTTATGAGAGGAATTACCAAATAAGAAATGAAAATGAAAACAATTATAATCAAGGAGTTTTCCAGGGCATCCGCAAACCAATCTAGAGCAGTTTCTCTGTATTCCGGATCGAATAGAAATTCAGAATTTTCACCATTTTTAGAGAAAAAGGAGGCGTTAAAATGGTGATTGATTGAAGAAATAAAACAATTGGATAATTTGTATATAAAACTGTAAGATGACTCCAAAGAGAAAAGAATAATGCTGACAAGAATCGTAAGAAAATTGAAAAAGTTTAAAAACCACAATTCCCCAGTGTCCTTGGTACCGGTTATGTCCAACACTAACACCAAATTGGACACCACGAATACTCCAAAAATAATAGAGAATACCATTTCATCCGTCTCATTGCTGTGTTTTAAAAGCAATTTTATGAAATACGATGTCAGCCCGAATATCGAAAATATTATTAAAAGAAAATATATCAAATAGAGGATCAAAGGCCTTTGAATCGGGAATCTGTATCTGAAATTCCGATATTTGTAGTTGAGATTCTTGTTAATAATAATTATGACAATATTGATAACAATCATTCCCAAATTCACATAGCTGAACCCCCTTTGAATTCTATCCTTATAGTTGCCATATTCAATGACCCTGAGCACATAGTAGGAATAGTCCGCAAGGACCCCTATGGAAAACAGAATTGAACACAAACTGAACGTTAATTTCACAGACAGCTCTTGCTTGAATAAAATATCTCTTGAAACTTGGTCGCTCATTGAAATCTTTTCAAATATTCTGTAATTTTTTACATTTCTAAAAATAGTGAAATCTTTCTGTCATCTTAAATGGATGTTTAATATATTCGGTATTGAAACTTTGATATTTCAGACCAGCTTTAATATATTTTCGAAATTCTAAGTAAAATAAATTATTCTTGGAAAATCAATAATTTAATAAGGAAATCATTAAAATGTGTATTTTAATAAATAACTGAAATTGATATTAGGATTAAAACAAAATATTATTATCTGGATCAGTAAATATTCCGTTATCAAAAGAAAATCTAAATATCAGTAACTTAGCAACGAAATTTAATTCATTTATTAGAGTAATTTTCGGAGTAAAATTTCCACAAAAAAACTTAAAGGTTGTTGGAAGAACAGTCTTTTCTAGACTGAGGCTTGAAGAATCTCAGATCAGGACTGCCAGATAGGCTGATCCATTTGTGTCACAAATTAGAGTAATTATTAGTATGATTCAATAAATATAATTAAAATCATACAAAATCAGAGGGGCACTTCCAATCTTTGATAAGGTATTGAAAACATAACCGAAGGATTTGTTGAAAAAGGCAATTACTATGGCAATATAATTTTTGAAAATTTCATCCTTTCTGATAATCTGTATGCGAATCATCTTTTAGATTGAACAACTAAAGGAATCATTGCATTTTGCACGTACCAATTTGTTTAAATCGGTCTCACGGTTTGAGGATTCATTTCCTTTCATTTTGATAACTTTCCTATTCTTGTTCGCCCAGGCGCCACACAATTTTAATCCTACATTGTGTGAACATCATTACCAGTACTACTCCTTGGAAAATCATCGCCTTTGGGTTATTGACTGCTAATATAAAGTTCTACGTCGCTTAGTCCCCTTCCTAACACTCATGTATCTTTCAACAATCTCCTTCCAATTTACTAGTAGCAGGATTAGTATAATTTAATTACTTTTAATATTAAAGTTTTGAACTTAATCAATAAAGCAGATTTAATTTCTTAAATGATTTCCGAATTTAATTATAAGGTTTTAATTCAATTTTATACTTTATAAAAATTCCATAAATTTTTCTATTGACCTTAATTTTGTTTTAAATAAATAAAGTTGACATCGATAAATTTGTTCAGTTTCAACATTCGATTTAAATCCTTTGCATTGATTAATAATTACAATTAGAAATTAATATAAACTACAAATATCGAGACAAATGACTTATCGCCCCTTTCCAAACAAAGTAACACAAGATCGAACTATTCATTCACCATAAATAAAATATCTCACACTTTTTTACCCGCCTTCATTAGATTATACTAAAGTTTTTTATGTATTAATTTGATTTAAAAAAAACAATTTTTATACAAACTAGTAACTAAATGCAAACGAAATATTTCTAATTCAACTAGAATTGGAAATTACAACTAAAAGAAAAATTAGCAAAGTTAATCAGTGACAAAAATTGATAGTTGCATGAGACGGGAACGATAACAAAAGTTGATGATGCGATTGCTTCATAGTACGATCTTCAGAGTAGTTAATCTAGCATGTCACTCAGGTCGATGATGTACTCACTGCCGTCCGCATCCATGTCGACGGGTAAATTTTGATTTCGCGGGATTCGGATTTTTGTTGTTCACTCTTGCGGAACATTGTGGCCGATCTCGCCAATAAATTCGCCCACCCGCAACACAATTTAACTTGAGAGTTGTCGGGTCTCGATGGCCAATTGTTGTTTGATAGGCAAATGAATTGATAATCGTTCGATATTCATGGTGAGATTCATCATGCTTGAGGAATCAGCGTGTATCGGGATATTTGTTGATCCATTGGTAGGATTGACGGTTCTGTTCCGGATGTGAATTGTACCAAGAGATTTGGGACATTTGCGAGGATTTGGGCACCTTCTGCTCTACGATGTTCTCGGCGTCACCGGTTTTTCGCTGGGAAAGTGCTTCTTAGTGGTTTTCATTTCTGTTTGTTGCTCGATCTTGGGTACGTGGTGTTCTGAAGTTATGTTTTCTGTTGTAGGTCTTTCATCTTCTCAGGGGCAAACCAAGCGCCCTTGACACGGTAGTATTTGGTGCGCAATTGCTGATATTTTGTTACACATTTGGTGAATAGAGAATATGTCGTTGGTGTTGTTGTGTTGATCTTTGGTTGTTTCGGTATTCAGAAATTCTACATCTTGTTAAATGCTGATTTATTTGATTTAACAGTTTGACATTTTAAAGAGATAAAGAAAAATGAAATTCTAAAATTAAAATTTATTTATTTACGCATTTAAATGTTCACCACATTCTATATACACACACACACCTCAATCAAACAGTTACAGTCAATCAGCTTCACTCATCTATATCAGTAAGAAATCAGTTTAGTTGAAAAAACCCCTATAATAAATTAATTAATAGACATTTTTGAGATATTTTTAAAAAGAAAAATGGCAGAAAATTCAAGTAAATGAGGATGTATCTTCATAAGATTTACACTTAAACTAAAATTAATTTAATATTTCACACATTTTTGTACCGGGATTAACGTGTACATGCCAATGGTTATCACTATCGTGAGCATCATTTTGTGTAAGTTTTCGTGCTGTTGATAGGGATTGATTAAAAAATTATCAAACCGGATGAATTCAGATAGCAATTGGGTGTAACAATGTGTGGCTGATTTGCTGAGAATTGCTTTAGTTTAAATCTTAATAATAAATTCAGTGACATGTACTAATCGCGTTGGAAAGTTCTCGATGGAAATTTCTATTCAGCCGAGTATGAAGATTAACCCTTTCTAAGGCGGTGGCAATATACTGTACACCATTTTTAACTAATAAAAATATCTAAGTGTAACGCTGTTGGTAATCATTTTTACTTTTGGTACAACTACAGACATATATTGGGCCAAACAAATTTATAGTGTTTGAAACCAACCATAGATGTGTTTTCCCACTATAATTGTTATCAATAAACTTTGAGTTTTACATCACTTTTAGTTTCCTTTGCCTTAGAAAGGGTTAATGCTGGTTGAGAACTCATAATAGTGGTGTGACATTTTGTTTTCAAGTGAATAAAAAATAAGTTGCGATCATCACAATGTTTGTCATTTAATTACATTCGAAGCGGTATCAAATCAAAATTCTTTCATTTTTGTTTTCTAACACTTATCTTTAGACGACCATCTTGACACAGAAATACGAAACATTTAAATCAAAAATTCTTTTACTAACTTAAACATTTTTCAAATGTTATTCTAATATAGTCGTTACGATCTTTCCATGATTTTTAAAAATACTTTGTCATTTCTCAAAAACATGACACCGCTGGCTCAATATAAAAATTTTCAAAGAAAATTTTCAAAGTCAAAGTTCAAGGTCATTTAAGAAAATTTCAAGGTCAAATTTTTTCATTTCTCAAAAACATGACTCAGCTTAAAAGTACATAGCATAAAAGTACATTTAAAATATTCAAGGTCAAATTCTTTCAAGTTCATCGTTCACGATCTTTCAAGTTTAACAGACCAACTAAAGGTCAACATTATTTAAAAGTTTTTCATGGTCGTATTATTTTACAGGTCAAGGTCATTTTAAACTTTCTCAAGGTCATTCAAATTTTACAGCTCAAAGGTCAAATTCATTAAAAATTTATGATTATAATTAATAATATTATTCTTTTTAAAATTATTATTATTATTATATTATTATTATTATTATTTCTATATAAAATAAAACAAATTATCAAAATACAAATGTTAAAAGAATATTTCAACATTCAATAGAATAATGACTGTATGTGTATAAAACTTAAGAAAAAATATTTTGAGCATGTGAAGTATCATTTTAAAGGGTTTTTAATAGTATTTTCGAAGGTTTACCAATATGATCCTTCTTAAGTAAAAAATAGAAAAAGTTTATGTGTCTGTGTAATAGAGAAAATAAAAGTTAAAGTCGATATTTTTGAGACAATATGTGTAAATAAATATGAAACTAATGTTACTGGTTATATATATATATATATATATATATATATATATATATATATATATGTGTGTGTGTGTGTGTTAAATCAATAATTCCGGACAGTATTTACAGAAAAGTTTGAATAATACATGAGTTTTATGATACATGTGTAATTCATGGTTGAAATGTTTGTGTGGGTGTACAAAACATAATTAAAGATTTTTCGAGCCTATGAGGTATCTTTTCAAAGGGGTTTCACTGGAGTTTCCGATTTTTGTTCATGGTATGCATGGATAGAAGAAGTGTATAGGTGTTTGCAAAGAACAAATTAAAAGATAAAATCGATATTTTAAAGATAAAATGAATGAATAAATATGTTATTTGTGTTTATGACTCAAAATATGTGTGTGTGTGTGTGTTAAATCAACTATTCAGGACAGTATTTATAAAAAGGATTTAATAATAATATGTGTTATTTATAATACACGTGTGTTTCTTGGTTGAAATATGTGCATGTATAAAACTTAAGTAAAAATATTTTAAGCTTGTAAGGTATCATTTAAAAGGGTTTTCAATAGTATTTACGAAGGTTTACTAATATGATCCATGGTATGCAAGGGATAGAAAAACTGTATATGTGCAATGAACAAATTAAAAGATAAAGTCGATATTTTTAAGACATCATGTGTAAATAAATATCAAATATATTTATGGCTTAAAATGTGTGCAATAATCATCAATGTGACAATATTTATGAAAAAAGTTTAATGTGTAAGTTTCATGTTTAATTTTTTAAAAATTTATGAAATATTTATTTTATGGCTCAAAATGTGTGTTAAATCATCAAAATGGTTCAGTATTTATGTAAAGTTTGAGATTGATATGAAAATGCATTTAATTTATGATACACATATGATTTTGATTGAAATATGTGTTTTTTACCCATAAAAGAAAATCATGGTCAATTTTTAAGAAAATACATGTAAGTTATAATACATATGGGTTTTGATTGAAATCTTACGATATAAGAAAAACTGTAGACAATTTTTAAGAATATATATATATACATATATAATGTAATCTTATTTAAAGACATTTATATTTAATACATATTTTCGTTAAAAATCCAATTTATCTTTGATAATATGGGACTAAATAACTTATAATCAAATATTTAGGAATCTAGAGGCTTTGTCATAATAATAAAAACTTAATCTAATATAGTTAAAAACAGAATATATTTTTATTATTTTTTAAGGGGCATTATTCCTTTTGACAATTAAAAAGTTAGTTTCTTGATCGCAGCTTCCGCCTATGTTTCTTCTAAAACTTCTTTTGCAAGGTTTTGGCAGTTTTATGTATTGAATGTTTCTGTTTGCATCTGTAGACTTTCTTTTGATTTTATTAATTTTGTTTTATTTTTTTTGTTATATTTGGTGTTTTTATTTTTAATATCTGCTTGCGGTGCATGTTCAGCAGCCATTTTAATAATTTTTGTTTAAATGATGGCGTACATCCAAACAGTATAATACATTTCTATAAGTGAGGGTAAATATTTGAAAGTATTTGAAATCAATATAAACGTGATTAATAAATAATCAAAACAAGTATAATCTTTCGACATATTGCAAATCACTTTTTTTATTGTTCTAATTATACATTTTTGTGCCGGTGTGTTTGTACTATCTCTGGCAGGCAAATAAGCCCACGCCTTTCTGTTTCTGCATGCATTTATTTTTATTTTTACCGTAACTTTTATGTATTTATTTTTAATATGAATTTTCTTATAGAAATTCATATTTTAATTTTTTATTAATTCTTTTCTTTTTTCGATATTCACCATGACGGATTTAATTATGGCTCATTCGTTTGAATAATTCAACCCTAATTTAAGCTCTTTTGTTAATTTCAAATTGAGTTATTTGTTTTTAAAAATTTTAATTATAAAATATTGGGATTGTTGTGTTTTGATTATGTAAATCAAATGAAGAATTTGCGTCTTTATTGATTAACGTAATTAATTAAAATAATTTAATTTACAAGTTTTAAAATTATTATATAAATAAAAACAACTGTAATGTATTAAAAAATAAATGATTATGGATAAAATTGTTTATGTGAATTCAATTCTCAGTTAACTGAAGGATCCATGGATAGTTTATTGTAATATTTTCAAATTACTGATGTTGAAAGTTTTTCCATAGAGCAACTTAAGAGACAAGCGTAGGCCTTCCAACGGCAGTTCGCTGGACCCAGTATAAAACTGGACCAAAGCATTCCTTGAAATGGGGCTTAGCTTTGGTGGTCTCATAGCCATTGGTAACATTACCGACCGTAACCAGTGAATAGACATGATAGTTGCATGATTGGGTTACAAGATCATGAGCCACTAACCCGCCATAAGTATTAATTTGAAAAATCGTAATCAGGAACTAGAAACGAAGATGATTTTATGCTCGCCACTGCTTTCGAAGATAAAGTTGAAGGAGATACTTCAGAAGAATTTGACACACATTTTTACTGAATAATTTGTTGGTTAGCCCTTTATAACCATAGCTTCGTGTGTGGTTTTGTTGGCGATCTTTTTTGTATTTATTTTTTGTGTTATTATTATTTACAAACATAAATACCATTATTATTTTCAAAGGTTTTACGATAGCATCTAATTGACTTGAAGTTTAAAAAATGTAATATTATTGTTAAGGATAAAATTAAATAATTATTAAAGTTTAACGAGTGGAAGGAAAAGATATAAACTAGTATTTATAAAAAGTTGATTCCTTGGTAGCACCATAGATTAAAATATAATACAAGTAAATAATAAAAAAAAGCCCTCACCACAAAGTAATTATTATGAGAAAATTTTGGATTAACAAATGTCACCTTTAATTTCTTGCGTTCGGGTTTTATTTTTTAATTCATTTCTTTGTTTTTTGATTAATTTAACCTTTCTTTTTAAAGGCTTTTAAATAAAATTTTCATCGAACTTCAAATAACCTGTTTAAAAATTTTTAAAAATATAAAATTCAAAGCACATAACGTTGGTGAATTTTTAAATACTTATGAAAGTATATAAAATTTTTCATTCTTGAACAAAGTAAAATCCCTCCAATTAGTAGCCATGAACACAATTTTACTCTGACTTTTAATCCAAAAGCTATTTTTAAAATTTTTTTAATCTTTATATAAAATTTAAATAAAGTAATAGGATTTCCTAAAATCACATAGATTCAATGCTACCTTAATAGTTGTCAAATTCAATGATCAGGAATAGTCCGGCAGGAATAATCTAAGATATTTTAATTATATTTCAAACATTTTTTAAATCTTAAGTAAAAAATTTATTGACAAAAATTTTAAAACTGTATCCGAGTATTTTAGGCGTGCGATAATTCATGAATTCGAAAACTCACCTCAAATCTAACCAGCACTACATTTCTATTTCGAGTAAAATACCTTATCTGATAGATTGACAAATCTCTTTATGAATAAAAAACATGAATAAAATCATTACATAGCGGAAATGGGGACAAAAAACTCAAAATTAAAATCTTTGGACGGCAAACAGACACATCCACAGCCAGCAGGACAGGCGGCTTGAGCACCAGACCGAGCAAACCAGGAATTCAAATGGTCAGCATGCCCACCATGATTGCATTGATCACAGACAGAAAATAAACCTCGGACAAAATTTCGACAAACCGAACAGATAATTGGAGTTTTCGATGTGTCTTGATTGTTCACGGACACAGTTCGTGTAGGACATTCCGAGCAAATCACTGTCAAACGGTTAGGATCAACGTAAACCGATTTACACCTATGATCATTGATACAATCTAAATGATAAATGAATTAATTTTTGTCGTGATACGAAACAGCTTCCAAAACGCATTCTAAAACCATAAAAAAAACAGTGGAATTTTTAGACCGGGCACTGATTAGCAACAACCCCCCACCCCCTAACGAACACTCATAACGGAAATTATTGATTTTTAAATATTTTTTATTTTAAATAATTAAAATTTGGTTAAATTTTTAAAAAATAAAATCAATTTTTTTATTGGAAAAATGTATAAAATTATAATTAATAATTTTTTGAATTTAGTAATGATTTTTAAAAATAAATGGTTAAATATGAAATTCTTTTTATTTCAAGCGATTTATCAAATAATTTAAAGTAAATTTGAATTAAGTATTTAGTAATTGTAGAAACGTTGAGTTAATATCTGGAATGGTTCGGTAGGAACCGTTTCTCTCTCCTCTATTTTGATTGGACTCCTAGGGAACTAGTGGAATAATTTGCTTTTATCTTTTGGACGTTCCCCGGGAAAAAACTTCCAAGCAAATTATATTAGGGAATAATAAGTTCACTTAGATAATTAAATTTATCAAAATCGGAGAATTTCGCCCTATTTTAATTTTTTTGTTTTCGTCGTTTTATATAATTAATTAATTTGTGTTTTCTTACTAACTTTTTCTAGGGGTTCCAAATTAATTATATATTATTATTTTCGTACTTGTTTCGTCAATTGGCATCGGTACATACCCATTTCCCGGAAAATATTGGTTTTTTGATTATTTTTAATTAATTATTTTATTTTCCAAATTTTTGTTTTTTTTATTTATAATTTTGAAAACATACATAACCACAACAAAGATATCTAAAGATATTTAGGAGATATTAAATTTAGTAATGTATTTTAAAACCGTATTTAAATAACTTTGATTAAAATTTTAAATACTGAATTTCTAAGATAGATTGTTTTGAGATTGTTTGGTTAAATGTTAAACAGTATTCGATTATTAATAAATTTTGGACTATGAATTCCTTTAATGATGTTTTACAGGATAATTTAGAAAATGTTTTAGTAATTTCTAAACCGATTTACAACTATGATCATTCTCATACAATCTAATTGATAAGTGTATTATTTCTTAAAGCGATAAGAAACAGCTTCTAAAAAAGACATTTTAATATTAACACTTTTTAGCAATTTATATACCATGCACTGGTTAGCAACTTAACCTTCTCGTGAAAATTCATAACGGACATTATTGATTTTTAAGGATTTTTTATTTTTATTGCCTTTAAAGTGCAATTTTTAAAAAATAATTCAAGTATAGATTTATGTGCAATTATTGATTAAAATTGCAAAGGTAGTTGACAAATTAAACTAGTGATTCCGAAAATGGTCTATATTGAACCCTATAGGTCAAAAAGAAACATTACGGGTGCATGAGATGTAAATGGAGTCCGATAATGAATCCAATTTAAGCATACAGCGACCGAAATTTTAGCTTTCCATAAATGGAATAATTCACAGTTATTAATTATGTACTTACTGAATAATTTCTTATAAACGACATAAATTGCAAATGAAGTAAAAATATAATGTCACAAGAAGAGCTAATAGAAAAAGTAAAAATGAACAGATTAAGGCGGAGTTCAAAAAAGAATACTAGAAATTCTGGCTTCCAAAGGCCATATAGTGAGAAAGCTTTTCTATATTGTAAATCTCATTGCAAAAGAAGAAATAGATTGCAAATTGCTCACCAAAGAGATTTCAAGTTGAATTTAACTAAATTGAAATCAAATATTGACGCTTTACAATCAAAACATTATATTCATCCATCTAATTAAAAGAATCGATTTTTCAATGTATCTAATTTATGATAATGGTTATCGATTTCCACTTTGTCTTTTAATCGTTTCAACTATACAAATACATACATTTTCAGTTTACAGTTTCACTCTATAGAAAAAACTATCAAAGTGAAAGTTTTCGTGTAGCTTACTTTTGATGCTTTTGTAGATGTTCGATTATAGGAAATCGCTAACATATCAACATGTGCTCAATCAGAATTCTTATTATCTTTAAATAATTTTCAATAAAATAAGTTAATGAACTTTTTACACGTATTTGTAACAAAAGTGCGAAACGGTTAAGATTATTTTCCATCAGATTCATTTGAAATTTGATACTTTATGCAATTTTTACTTCAATTTTTTTGAAACACTTCAAGGAATTACTTCTTCTCTTTTCCTTATTTTTGGAATTTTATTGATTTCATAATCCATTATATATGAGTATCGGAAATAAATATTTATTATTAATAATTAATAATATTTTTTTAATAATCAATCATCAATAATAATCATAAAAAATCAATTAAAAAAATAAAATACTTCTTAAAAGAAACACATCGAAATTGTAATGGCCAAAGATCAAATTGAAAAATTTGGCTGGCAATATTTTTTGCACAATTTTCGAACTGAAATTCAACAGTTTATGGGCAGAGAGCATGAGCACATAATGTAGCAGTACTCGGTTATATTGGAGATTTTTGGCAGGGTCAATGAGCCTGTTGCTAAATGGTTAATATATCCAAAAAACTAATTTCCATACCTAATTTGTTCATTTTGTTGGAAATGTTGCAAGCTCGAGTCAGGTATTAAGTTATCTCCTTTCTTCAGGTTGTTAGTGATTTCTTGCTCACCGAAACTGTTGTTACGAAATCTTCCTGGGCCTACAGACATCATTTTTTTATATAGAAAAACTAGCTACATAAATTATTTTTTAAAAATTATGTACTAAAAGTAGTTGAGAAAATATGGTGAATATTGTAACGATTTTCAAAAAAAAGAATAAAATAAAAATTTCAGAAAACGAAATCTTGTTTAAAAACATTTTTTATGCATAGATGTGAACCAAAAAACAAATATGAAAAAGTTAATAAAAATTCTTAGTTGGTTAAAAGTATAGACTAAACAACTTATTCGCATTATTTGACGGAATAACCCGCAAACAAATACTGCTTATCGTGTTGTTTCTAATTAGAACTAACAGTAAACGTCTAGGTGCAGGGAAGGACACGTTTAGTTGTGCGTGCCAATTTTGTCTGTAGTGCGTCGCACATTTAGAGCGATGATGCAAATAGGATAAAAGTATATATATATATATATAGCTAAATGTTATGAAGATCATAAAACTAATGATTATGTCAATCATAAAAATGCTCGTTTTCGTAACATAGGCTTTGTTAAAAGATAAAATAAAATAATTTTTTTTTTGAATTTAATTATTCAAATACTTTGGAAGAGAATTTTAATGTATTTGGATGAATTTTATAAACTTACTTGACGTTTGGATAATTACGGATGAAGTAGAAATATTAATAGTTTTAAAACAAAACTGAAAATGTAAGAGCCAAAGAAGAAAATTATTAAAATTTGAATATAAATTATGTTTACGTAACAAAGCTTGTCAATGTTTTCAAAAATTTAGCACCAGGTTTAATAAAAGAACTATGTTAAACTATGTATTTTGAATAGTAATCAAGAATACATTACAGTTGTATAAAAAGACGAACTAAAAACAATTTAAAATCATTATCAGGTACAGATATAATATGGATTTTAATTTATATTTAAACAAATTATTTTTTTAATATTTAAATTTTTTTCAAAAATTTTTTTTAATTATTTACTAATTTAAATTTACTTTTATAAAAATTATTTTTATTAATTAAATAAATTTCGTACTATAAAAGTTAATAAATTTAAATAGTAAAATTTTAAAGACAAACGTTTGTATTTATCCCAATTTTACCAAACTATTTAAAAACATTTTAAGCATTCGTACTCATAGCATTTTGTACACCAATATTTGGATCCAATAACCTATAAAATAAAAATACTAATACAGAGATGGCGGGAAGTCTCTTCAATGTATGTTGCATTACACCAAATGTTTACTTATCTTCCTCTTATAATAAAACAATACCAACACAAATTTAGGCTCAACATTTTCACAAACGCTATTGATATTATTTATATCAACATCATATTTACACACACAAGTCAAATTACAATCAGACATTCTCAACCATGGATCCTTAGAATTCTTAATCAATTTGTCAATAGTATTTTTTATGATCATTAATAAAAATGATTTCGAATACCCGTTCTTTATCAACAACTCAATCAATTAATTAACAACTCAACCAATCTATCAACATTTTCACTGAATTTTCAAAAGTAGAAGATAAAGGCCACTGTTGGACGTACAGGAGTTTTGAACTAAGGTATTGCTCATCTCACTGATCTGACCTTCACTTGTAGGTTCTAGGGATAATCTACCCGATACGTCGCACGATTTTAATAACCATTGCGCACCCATGACCGAAATCATGTTGGAACTGTGCACAATAGCCGAATGCCATTCGAGCAGGTGAGCGTTGATACCAACACTACTCCCCGAAGGACCTTCGTCTTTCCCGGATCATTAGCTGCCGCTGGAAGGACTTACGCTTATACCTCTCTACCCATATCTAATCCCTACTTATGCCCTGACCGCGTTGAGAAAATCATGGAGAATGGTGATACCCAACCCGCGCCTATAAACCCTTTTCAACCTCCATTTCCGTCGGTGCCTCATCTCTCGTGATACAAAAATAAGTGGGACAATGTACAACAGAAGGAAGAATAAAACAAAATTTCAGAAACATTATAATTAAACAATATTGACCAAAAAAAAATATCATTAAGTCACTACACAGGACAATAAACGACAAAACATTAGGATCACGAATGTCACCGACTACCTGCGAGTCCGAATTGTCAACTTAATCTTCCTCGGCATCCATGTCTGTGGGAAAACGTTTCCTTTTCGTCGGACGATACGGCGGGGTATCTGCTGGATAATCGTCATTTCTTTGAGTGGACGGTCCTGCGATTTCACCTTGGGGACCGACATTGGGTACTTCGCCCGTGAGAATAGCGATCTCGTCGGTATCCAACCCTAGTCGATCGAGGGCCCGTATCACTCGAGGTGGTTCGTTCTCCTCATCCACTAGATTAATGTGGATGGATTCCGGAGGGGACGAGAACATGACTTGCGGGGCGTAAAGGATATCCGGATCGAGCCCCGGAATCTCGAATTCCCGATACGGAGGCGGCAAGTCGTCGATCCGATATGTATCCTCTGCGACTCTCGTTTCCCGGAAACGCTCTTCTTCTCGACGGCGTCGATCCCGACGTCGCCTATTCCGGTTTGGCCTGTGGCGAGCCGTAGAGATGGCAGAGTTCGCCGTGATTTCTGCTGGCGGAGGGTTTAGAGAGGACGGAGGGTTGACGACTGAAGAAGAGGTGTGGACTGTTGAAACCGGTAGATCCTCGATGTTGGGGAGATGATGGGCCGGGATGATACCGAGTTGACCGGCCCGGACACTCCCTGGGACGTGAGTTCGAAGCTCCACGTCCGTGAATGCCTGTCGGAGTGCCGTCGACTGTTCGCGTATCAGTAGTCGCTGGCTGCGTGACTCGACGATTAATTCGTTACGCGCCTGAGTGAGCCGGAAGATCTTCTGCCTGAGCTCCCTGACGGTTTCTGGGGGAGCCCAGGTACCCTTCATTCTCTCGTATTTAGCCTTGAGATCATTGTGTTGTCGTTTCAGGTCTTCGTATTTATGCCGGACAGCTACTATGGATGGGGGCAGTCGGGGAATTCTTGACGGATTGGTTGATTCAATATTGTTGTCCATACTATAAAGGAGAGAAAAGAGAAGAATTAAAAAATGGAGATTATCGAGAGATGAAGTAGGTAGACGGGAAGTTCGGGATGGGATTTTTAAATATTTATTTAATGAGGGCTTCTTGCTTTAATTAGTTTCCTACCTCATGACCCTATGCGACGTGGGTCTACCTCAATCTTACTACATTATCGTCCCTCGGTTGGTTTTATGGGGGAAATCAGAGGCTATCTCGGCTGGTTTAATTTCATATTCTTAAGAAACTAAGTTCAATAACCAAATTTATAAAGATCCACATGCTCGATCTATTATCGGGACAGTAATTAGTCTACAATTTAACTGAGTTTATCTAAAATTAAACTCGTAACTAAGTTCAACTAACTATTTGGCAATACCTAACTTGTGATTTAACCCAGTTTATTAAAAATTAAAATTTGCAAAACTAGTACGTTCAACTAATTATCCTACCATAAATATTTTATAATTTAATTAAGATTATTTAAAATTAACTTTACAAAAATTTATAAGTTTAATTAATTAGATGGCAATAACCAATTTATGCTTTGACTATGATTATGATTTAATAAGTTTAATTAATTAGGCGACAACGACCAGAATATAATTTGACCTTGATTATTTAACATTAACCGTACAGGATTCAAAAATTTAAACTAATTCTTTGACAATAGTTAGTCCATAACTTAGTTAAGTTTATTTGAAATTTGATTTACAAAAATTTACAAGTTTAGTCCCGTTATATTTAATACTTGAAAAATACCTAGATTATAATTTAACAAGAGAAAATTAACGTCATTTAAGAACAAAATAAGTAGTCACTTAGCGAGTGAAATTTCTATTGGAAATTTTGTGCAAACCTGGAAGGTAAATTCATTGTTACTTGATGGTTAAATTATTGGCATTTTCTAGGAATAATTAATTGGCTGAGAATGGAGATTTTATCTAAAAAAACAATTCATAGGGACTTACAGATTTTTCCAGTGAGTAGTGAATGCGAAAAAGTTCCAAAAATTTCTCAAAATATAACTGTTGTTGACAATTAGAAGAATTTATCGATCTGAATTTGTGTTAGCTCAAATAGAATTGGATTCTCAAATTTCCTGTCGGTGCATGTCAATGTGATTGGTCAATGTGTATATCTCATCTCAGAGTTCAGTCAACTATGAAAATTGTGGATTTTAGAGCGTCAGAATTATTGGAATTCTGTTGTAGTTAGATTTTGGAATTTTATCGTCTCCCTCTCCTAGCTATGCGGACTCCTATTTCAAGTACCAGATGATTTTTACAAACGTTTGTGGCAGATATTTCGTTCATTCTGCGTCAATTACCCTTGGAAGGTATCGATCATTTGGAAATTCTCTACTTCAATTTTCATCGGTCAGGATAGATTGTTGGTGCTACACTCGTGTGCTATGGGGCATCCGTCGAAGAGTGGTGACAATTTGTATTGATTTATTTCTAATTTTTAATAAATTATGATGTTGTTATTTCTTTCATATCATTTCTGAATTTTCATGTAGATTTTCGGCTATCATTGACCTAAATCCTATCCTTGCTACCCGTTATTCGTTTATGAGTTTTGTTCGAAAGATGAAAAAATTTCTCTGATCAACCCGTGATCTTGCTTAATTTTCCTCTAACTAGAGTTGTTCGCACTTCCCGAAATTTTAAAACGACTCGATCCGGCCACTTTTTAGCAGCCGCCTCGAGTATACAACGGCGCCCTGCGTAGCGGTCCTGTGCACAAGGCCAGACCCGACTGCGGACTGCCGAGGGGTTCACGAGGCATGACCCACGAGCTCAACTAAGGGTTTTCACACACTAGCCGGCACGCGGTCCGTCCCATGAACCGTCTATTGCAATACTATAACTATATATAATTTTAATGGTCGAACTATAAATATAGATATATGAGGTTATTAATATGAATTAACAAAACATTACGCATCAAGAAGTTTATTTAAAAACAAACATATTATTATCATCATAATACATGAAAGTCTACAAATGACAATGAAAAATTCCTTACTCTCTTTAAAATTGACGATTCTGTATTAAGTTCAAATTTTTCAGTGAAAAGCATAAGATTAAAAATAATGAAATTCATCACTGCATTTATACTATTTTCATGCGTGTGTGCGACCAATAGGCGATTTTCCGCCATTTTAATTATTTTATTACTTTAAAATTATTTTTATTATTTTTTGTATATTTTTCTTTATTTTTTGGTATATAATTTATTTTATATTTGAATTTTACTTTTACCACTATTTTCTTGTAATGTTATTTTTAGCCCTTTTTATTTGTTTTCTGGCCGCCACTTCTGCCTGTGTTTTTTCTAAACCTTATTTTGCAAGGTTTTGGCAGTTTATTTTATTTCTTTGTATGTCTCTTTTTGCTTCTGTAGACATTTTCCGAACTTTAATTAATTATTTGTTTATTTAATTTTTGTTATATTTTTAATTTGTTTTTAATTAATATGTTTTTCATTGATTTTTGGTATCTTTGTGCGGTGCATGTTTATGTACAGTGATTCGTTCCATTACTTCCACTCTTAGTTCTTAATTTTAATTTTAATTTTTTGTTTAAATTGTGGCTCTGAGCACAACACCACGAACGATAGATTAATCCTTTCACCATATTTCTCTTGTATTTAAATTCACAAAATCGTTCCGGATAAGTATAAAGACCAGTATCAGCTGGTTTTCTATAAATCAGTCTGTTCGAATAGTGCTTTCTTGTAATAAAATTACTGCCATGTTATTAACGAAATATAAAGTCTGTATTGCAAGATAATCAAAGTTATAAATTATGATCTTAATGATTGCAATAACTTTCCAGGGTTTCCGTTTTCAAGACAGCAAATAGATGTAGAATTCACCGATGCATTTTATCCATGATAAATAAATTTCATCGACAAAATAAGCGAAATTATTTAATAACAATGACAAACATGAAATCATTCAATTTCCTGTTTTCCAAAATTAAAATCTATCAAGTATTACTTCATAATTCATTCGTAATTTGTGTGAAACGGACAATGCCGCAGGATTCAATTGTCACTCAGTCAAATAGAAATGCCGTTATCAAATTTATGATTTCGATAAAACTCCTAATATTTAGCATAGTATATTTGACGAATTACAGTTTATTTATCGTGAGGTTCACCCCTCTCAAAGATCGATGTATAGGAATTCCTAAAATAATTACATGTGCAATGGTGATTGTGAAATTGACGAATATTTTATTAATCATTTACAATGCAAGGATCAATTACAGATTCAGAAATTTGAGGATCAGAAATCCAGTTGAGCGGCCAATGATCTTGTATTTGATTTGCTTGCCATTATTGGTGATTTCTATCATTTCTATATCTTTAAGTGCACTCAATACGACTTTAAAGTGGCTGTCAGACAGTATAGATATGTCGGTTGATTTTGGGTGTTCAATCCTAAATCTGATAGCAGTAATTCTGTTCATTCTCGATATTAGTGGATGTAGAAATACCGGAGAAGAATGGTTAATGAGTTATGTCAATTTTTGTATTATAATAATTACGATTTGTACGATTTTCATGGAAGCCATGAAAACTCTTACTTTTAAAATGTCAAGTATTTATTCAAATTTAATTTACAAATATTTTAATATTTCTTTCTATGAAGAAAACAAATTCAGTAAATCATTTTTGACATCTTCCGCTATCAATCAAATACGCGTTATTGAAGAAGATTCAATAATTATGCTTCTTGTGGTTCTCTTTCCTTATTTAATCGTTTGTTTAGATCAACATATGAAAAATATGTTTAAAGATGTATCCAAAGGAAACAATCCGCAGACACTTAGTGTGAGAAATCTAACATTTCTTTCTTTATCTGGGTGCATTACTGTCGTAGTGTTTTCTATATTTGAGCTAGTCCTAATAATATATACTCACGGTAAACCATATACTGAATGGGGTTGTGAGGAATGGATTTATAGAGGATTCGATGGGCTGAAATTTATATTTGTGGTGATAAATATTGTATCAATGATTCATGAAATTCGTCTTTGGTTAACTGTTGAAGAAAATAGATTTTATGATTTGAAAAAACTTTTTATCTATTTCGGAACATTTGGAAATATAATAAAAGCGGTCATTCTTGTATTTTTTAATATTTTTCAGATTGTTAGTCAAAGCGTTTTCGAAAACACGACATTGTCAGTAAATTGTTCCTACATTATAATGCATGTCGAAGATATCATACAGACTGTTTTAATGAGCTCACTAATTCTGTTGATTCTAGATAAGGAACCTAAACCATTTCTGAAAATTTCGTGGAGTTATGAATTTTGTTCACCAATTTTGTTACTAATGAATCGAGTTAATGAAATAATTCGATGCAGCTTATATATGCTTATACCGAATGGGAAATATTTTGAGATCAACCTTATTTTGATTGGTAGTTATTCTTTTGCCCAGCCAATCGTAATATTTTATAACGTAACTTGCGTCATTATTCTAGCTTCAACAGTATACTCTATGAGACATTGAATAATTAATATTTATTTCAAACGGATTTTAAAGTACGTTTCTCCATTTCCTTGGCTGAATAAACTCTATAATGGTACTGAATGATTTGAATATTAAAGTTTATTAGATGTATCAAAATTTTGATTGTTGTATTAAAGTTTTATTTGATTTCGAAATTTATTGAAGATTCAGAAACATGTTTTAAAATGATTATTTAAAAATTATTTATCAAAAAAGAAGGATAATGAATGACTTTGAACGTAGCAATTATTTTTCTCACTAATTTGGAAGCGTTCTTTATTATAGTAATTTGGTGATGAAAGGAAATTTAATTCTCTGGCCATCTGTGGACATTTTGGTTGCATTGGTACTTAAAAATGGATATTTTAAATCTTTTCTTGAGAGTATGACAAAAGAAGACAGTGCATATAAGTGCGTGTTGAATTCTCATGATCTTTGTACTGGTTTGCCTGTATGAAATATTCTCATTGACTCTGAAATTATTAAGTTATCTAGTTTGGAAGGTGAACAAAATTGATCCAAACACACTTTATGTTGGTATTGCATTATTCCGAGGGTTTCAGAGAATTAAAGCATAAGATCCTCAAACAAGTCATCATTAAATTCTACTAAGCAGAGCACACTATGGTTTAGCCCAGCTGAATTTGAGTGTGGTAAAATATTATTTAGAGAATGGACACGAATCGGGAATGATAATATGAATCCAAATGAATAAATGGAAATACAAAACCAGGAAAGACAATTAAAAATCAATAAATAAAAAATAATGAAAACAAAATTATATTCAAAAGTGAAGCACGAATAAATCGATAATTTGCAATCGTAGATAATGTTTTGGTAAGGAAATACGTGAATACAAAAGAAGACGACAGATATGACGGGCAAGGAACAATCATAAATAATAGATATTATATAAGCTATGTCATCAAATGAATAATGGAAGGAATGTTACTGGAAATGTCGAATGGTTGAGAGATTTCAAAACTATGGGCAAAAATGTTTTATTTGAGAAGGGTGTGAGATAAATCTAACAATTAATTTATGTTTAATATAAATGTATATAAAATCAATAATATTATATTGCAAATAGTATGTGTATGATTGCATTATGCTGACATCGCTCAGAATTCTCAAAGTTATATTTGACATTTTTATTGGAATCATAAATTTTGGGGAAATCTTTTGCATATTTTGAATGAAAATAAGAATCTATATAACCTTAATAACATACAAACATGCATATATCTATTTTAAGGCAAATAATGTTTTAAAAAATGAACTTGGAGAATATTTCTTAGCCTAATATTGATGACCATTTTGATTTTAGGAAAACAAGGAAAGATATTCCTGAGTTTTAATTATATATTAAAATAATTGATGCGAAATTACTGTTTAATAATCATTTTCACCATATAAAATCTTTTACGTAATCTTTAAAACTGATAATGCTGTTCCATAAAAGTTCATGTAGATAATTAGAGAATAAATTACAATGTGAAATTTCCCACATATGGATAATAATTTGAAAGCAATAACTTACAGATATTTTTCGAAGTAAATACCGGCAACATCGAAAAATTTGCAAAATTTTATATTTTGCAACGCGGTGTAAATGTTTTCTTTATTTTAATTATTGAAGGCAAACCATCTGACTTTCGTTTTTGTTATAGGGTTCGTTTACTTATGTTATAGTATAGTATTACAGTAACTACTCTCTTACCCACCAAACTCCAAAAACCGCCATTTTTATACATGTTTATTTAAATTTTTTACTGGATTTTTTAATAAATTTTATTATGTTTTACTCTAAAAGCAGCATTTTTTAGAAACCTCTACTTTTTTTCACATTCTCGTTTTCGGCGGATAAGAGAGTAGTTAATGTACATTATAGTGCATCGAATGGAAGCTGGCATATTAAACTAGTGAGTGAAGGAGTTCTTACACAATGAAAATCAGGAAAATATCTTTAAAACAAAAAAACACTAACATTTCTTATTCAATATTGTGTGCAATCAATTGTATTCAGTTTAATCAAATTTGATATTTTATAAAGCGAAAATCGAATGAATGTACCTGGCAGAGTGCTTCGAGAACCGGTATCACTGATTGCACAGGGATGATAGGCGGCATAATAGTTTTGCGTTGGATAATGAGGCATCTGATGCGTTAAATAAAAATCGATAAAAAGCACCAACATTATGAATCAGTGAAAATAAAATCAATCAAAATCGATAAATTTAAGATCAAAATCAATTTAAATACAAGTTGTCGACTTACTGCCTTCATTGATTTCCATTACAATAAGAGTTGCGTTTCTCTTATCATCATAAATTTTGTACTTTTGAAGACCGTCCACAAAAATACTAACGCACAAATTCGAGTTCTATGACGAGGAAATGACGTTCAATCAAATTATCATATATAAATCCATAGAATATCTCAAACACTTTAAACTCTCGAACAATTTTTTTCGGGTCTCAATTTTTATATTTTGCGACAGAAATAAAAAATTGAGACCCGAAAAAAAATGTAAATTGTATTTATAAGTTTTAAAAAATAATCCTGGCTCATTTATTTTGTACATATTCGGAGATTTTTTCCAAGATGTATAAAAAAATACATATTTATGGCGACTAATTAATTTTATTACTTCAAAAAAAATGTAATTCACTTTATTTTGAATTAATTCCGAAAAATAAATCATAATAAAATAAATCAATTCCTGAATTATTATTAATATTAATTAAAAGATAACGCCAATATAAAACTTTTCGTACGATATATTTCGACAGCATAACTGTCATCTTCAGGTACACAAAACCAACTAAAAATATTATGAATTAACATTTAATTTAAACAAATTATTTTTTATTAATTTAATTTTGTAATAAATAAACATTTAAAAAATATATTCAAATAACTTTTAATTAATTTAAAATTTTATTTATATAAATATTATAATCTTTATTTATATTATAATTTTTAAAAAATAATGTAATTTAAAAATTCAATTATTTTAATAATATTAAAAAACAAGTTTTTTTTAAAAAACAATACATAAACATGATTTAACATACTTAAACTATTTAAAAACATTCAAAACATTCATAGTCACAGCACTTTGCACATTAATCTTTGGATCCAATTACTTTATCAGCAATGCTTCACATATCACACGTTCCCAATAATTATTAAAACTTTTCAACAACATTCTAAAATCAGACATTCCAATTTCACTTTTACAGCCTCTATTGTGCTCACTAATATTGGTCAAACCCTTCAATCGACAGTGTTCTAGAACTCGAGTACAGAGATGACGTGAAGTCTCTCCGATGTATGTGGTATTACACTCATTACATGTAAATTGATAAACGAGATCAGAACACAATCCAACCGGAGTTATTGATTTATTAATAAACATTTTGCGTACATTACACGAATTAGAGACGATCTTATACTCTAAATTTCCCATCTATAATTTGTCGGAGTACCTTCAGTATCTTCAGAGTACGGCAATACTAACACATATTTAGGCTCAATTTTTTTATATCCATTTTTACTATTATTTAGATCAACACTCAATTCACACTCAATTGGCAAATTATACTCCGACTTTCCAAAATGATTCCTTAGGATTTCATTTTAAATATATTCTTCATTTTTCGATCACCTATCATATGTGTAAATACAATGAGCTAAATAATCAATAATAAAGTTTAATTAAAATAGCGAAATCCTATTGGCTCTAACCTGCCGCAATTATATTATACATTTCTTGAAATATCCAATCATTTACCAGTTACCCGACTCAAAATTTCTGTGATTTAGTAGATAAAATTCAAACAAAATATGTAAATAAAAAATTCAAGTTTTTAAACAACAATAAAATCATTCATTTATGAAAAATTAACAAAGTTATAAGAACTATTATAATTTTTTTAGAGTTATTTTTTAAACATGAATTACTTAAAAGTTAAATCCAACTCGTTTTTAAAAGAATTAAATTCCATCAATATTTAGTAATATGGTAATTTGTGTAAATTCGATGAAAGCGTATTTAATAACAAACCTAAATACGAAAGTGATATAGGGAGAGAAACTGATATTGGTAAAAATCAAAAATGATCTCAGGGATTTGCAATGAAAAAATTGAATGGTTATTAACTAAGTGTTCAATTATTTTTGGTTGTCGCGCGTGTGTGCGATAGTTGTTTTTGGATTTTGTGTTGAGTGTGCACACAGACGTGAGTCAATAGATATATTTGCGCTAGAATTATAATTTATTGATTTGGCTGAATTGTTTTTTTCGAAATTTGTGGAATTTTTCTTTAGCGTTTGTTTTAACGCTTCTTTTTTATTTAGAATTAATGGTCGAATTTCCGGAACTTTATTTTGAATAACATTTTGATTTTGGTGATTGGAATTTAATCAATATTTGGAATGAATTTTCTTGTTGCTAACTATATGGCTAATATTGGATTTGAATTTGGAAAAAGATTCTTGTTGAGTTGGATTTGTGAATATAAATGTTCAAAGAAATCATATATCTATTAGAGTTCCAATTCCAACTCGAATTGATAAATGGATTGCCAAAGGATGTGATCGACATATGTTAGATTTAATGCAATTTTACAGTTCATGTTATGAATGTGAAAGCGAGATAGATTCAGAAATATTTACCCCTGTGTCCCAATGTGTTATTACAAGAACAATTAACATAAATCAACAACTAAGTGTATTTGGAAAGAAAATATATTTAAAATATATCTCAAAAAGATTTTGAAAAACTCGGAACTTATTTAATAAATTAATATAATTTTTATAATATTCTTATAATAAACTCGGAGAAATTTTTTGCACTTAATTCCTTGTTCCTTATTACAGAATTTTCATTCGATCAATATTTCTATTCCAAAGTCCTGTTTTAGTGTGCAGATCTTTCCGGTTTAATGAATTCAGTAATTGTGAACGCGAAGTAAAGGCTGATTCCAGTGTTCAAGGTCGTAATAAGTATCAAAGATTAATTTCTCGGCAGTAAATTAAGAACAGTGAAAATTATATAAAACCAAAAGCGCAATAAACAGTAAAATTTATGATTTTCATTCGTAATGTTTGATTGTTTATAGTGAGTATAATAATAGTAAGTTAATTAAAACTAACTAAAGTGTCAGAATGAATATTATCCATCAGTGATTCTTGGGAAATATTCTTATGACTGCCTGATGTCAACGAAATCGATGATGCATTATTTTTGTTTTCCTTGAAATTATTCTCCAAATCCAAATCAATCGCTCGCATAACTATAACGAGCATAGCAGCACTCTGGATGTCATTAATATCCAGAAAATGTTTCATCCTGAATATTCATCACCGTTACCGAATTTCAGGAAACTATTTACAATTTACCACAACTCACACAATCCACGACCCATAGACTGGGTTGCCCAAGGCCTAATATAGCCAGCACTTATGTTGCAACTGGGCTTACATCCATTAGCCAATATTGTACAATATTGCCAGAACTTGAATCAAATGTATCAGCATTAATTAGAATCACAATTTTACCTCAAACAAGTCTTTTCTATTACAATTAGTTACAGCACTTAAATTTTTGTGGCACATCTCTTCAGCATTAGAGATTTTTAAACTAATATAATAATAATATTAATAAATAATAATAATAATAATAATAATAATAATAATAATAATAATAATATTAATAAATAATAATAAAGATAAAAATAAAAATAGTAAAATTAATAGTAATAGTAATAATAAATTATAAGTATAAAACGGTGATTCATTGGTAACAGCATAAAGAATTAAAGATCATCTAGACCCTGTCGGAAATTCCTCGGTATACAGGCATCTCCAACTATGCCAACCAAGAAAGGAAAGAAAAAGTATTTCAATCAAAATCTTGGCGGGAGAAAATCTCCATAGAAATCTCAGATTCAAGGAGGCAATCGACAGTCTGATTTTTGTTAACTCTGATGACTTGAGAATTAAAACAATTTTATAGCAAAAACAAAAAAGAAATAAAAATCAGAGTGGAATAGTATTTAGGTCTTGAAGTTGTTGGTGAAGGGTATTTAGGATTTTATATTTAAATTTCTTTATTTTTATATTTTTATATTAAAATCTTTAGAAAGAAAGAGATTTAAAGAAGGATAAAACAAAATGAAGTTATTGGAAAAAATTTTAAAAATTAAATTAATAAATAAAAAACGTTAAATTCGATATAAAACAATAGAAAATGTAAAATTTCATGTTTTGAAATGTTTAATTTATGTAATGAAATTTTAAAAGGAAGAAAATAAATTTTTAATTTATATTTAAAGCAATCAAAAAACAATAAAGTGAATTTTAATAAAAATCGGAACGTATTTTGGTAATTTCTCATTGAAGATAAGAATTCAGCAAGAAACTGAAGATGATTATTTAATAATCGAAACTTTTTTCAACGATAAAATTATTACTTCGCAGTAAAGCTTATTTTATTATTCACTTATCTGATATATTAATTTATGCTGTTACCAAGGAATCACCGTTATATACTTATAATAATAATAATAATAATAATAATAATAATAATAATAATAATAATAATAATAATAATAATAATAATAATAATAATAATAATAATAAAACCTGTAATTTTTAGCAAGGGAAACATTAAAAAGAGATAACTGTAAAACATTGTATATTAGAACAATGTGGGTTTGTTTTTGAATACCTATTAAGGAATGTTGATAATCCATGAAAATAATGTAAATTTTCTTACTCTGTGTTGATAATTTTCGACTAGGAGTTTCGGTATTGAATTCAGTGGATTTCAACTTTCTGATATTAGATTTGTAATATTGCTAAAATTTTCTTTGTTACAAATGATTATATGATATGGTAAAATTCAACTTTTTGTGTGGTATTTTTATTCATCTCATAGAAAAATCCTTTAGATGAAGAGTTCGTGTTGGCTAGCTTACTGATATCCGCTAATGATCGAGGAGCACTATGAAATCGGCTCATGTACCCTTCTGGAGACAAGAAACAAACCAAGAGACCTAAAACAGAATTTTAGTGGAATTTCAAAAGAAAGACATATTGCGAACCTGTGGGAGAAAATGACGCTCCACAGATTCTTGGAAATGGCACTTTTACATCAGGCAAACTTGTGAAAGAATGTATTGGCGTACTTTGATCCTTTAATGATCGAATAGCTCGCAAGCTGAATCTAGACTTTTAACGAAAGGATATTTATATTCACATCCAAAAAAACCAATCAATAAAGAATATAATTTCTAGATAAGCACAGACTGAACTTATCTCATTTATTAATTATTATTATTATTATTACAATTATTATTAATAATTATTATTAATATTAATATTATTATTATTATTATTATTATTATTAATTATTAATTATTAATTATTATAATTATTATTGTTAATAATAAAATTATTTTTATTTTTATTATTATTATTATTATTAATTATTAATTATTATTATGATTATTATTATTATTATTATTATTATAATTATTAATAATAATATTATTTTTATTATTATTATTAATTATTAATTATTATTATTATTATTATTAAATAAATATTTACCGAGAGTTTGTTTAGATAATCAAGAGTGACGTCAACGCATTTTTCAATTGGTAAAATATTATTCCGTCGACAATCATCGATTGTAGTTTTTAATATCTGGAAATTTTAATCAACTCGACACAACTGACAAATAGGACAAATACCTTTTCCAATTCTTCGAGATTTTGAGGACGTATTTTTTCAGCTCGTTGTCGTAGAACGAGAACGTCAAGAAAGACAATGTCTCCAATCGACGTTCGATAGATGAATTGAATAGAGCATTTGAGATTTATCAAATTGAAATGGGCGGTCACACTTCTCATGTCGACACTTTTCTCGAAGGTGACCTATTCAGGTTGGGTATGACAAATCAACCAGTCAATAATATGATTATTACTTGGTTTGTGTTGGAAAGTTTCTCGAATTCTCTGACTCTTATTTCTTGATCTGGATTTAGTGGCATGTCAGAAATGAGAATCGAAAGTTTAACAATTTACCCTCCGATAGAGATTTGTTTGATTTGTCTCTCATTATCAAATTTGGATCCGAACGGTGAGCAATAATGCTGCTTAAAATATCATTCTATTTGAATAGTTACGTTGAATATTCAACATTTCCCACAGGCTGTTTTCCCAAGAAAAATTTATACAGTGAGATCAAAATATTTATCCTATTGCTTATACATTAATATTAATATATTTACGACTGAGAAAATATTTTAAAACCTACCTAAGAAATACAAAGGGAAAAGTGCTCGTGGTTTAGCGCTCTTGTAAGTATTTGATATACAAATATAAATTTAATTAATTCTTTATATTTTTGAAAAATTTTAAATAAATAATTAAATAACTAGGTAGTTATGAGCACACTGCGACATAACACACTAGTACTCCTACCCCCCCCCTCGCCGACAACGGATTAAGTTACGTAATTATGTAATTAATCCATATTAAAATTGATTATGTAATAAATAAAGATAATTGATTTTGGGTATTTTTTCGAATTTATTTTGGAAATTTTTTAGCGCAAATTTTTTTACAATAACATTTTTGGCGAATTCGAATTTTTAGTGAATTTTCGAAAATTTTCAAAATTATTTTTGAATTTTTCGAGCATAACGCGGGGTGGGGGCTACTGGAACTTTTCTGTGTGGGTGCAGTGTGCTCCTAACTACCTACTCAACAGTTTATTTTATATCTAAATATTTCTTTTCTTTTAAATTTAAATGTAATTTTTTAAGTAAATTATGATTTTAAATTAGATAACATAACTGTTGAAATTTTAAAAATTCAAGTACATTGTTTTAGATGGAAATTTATGCTGAATAAATTTAAAATTAAAAGAATAAATTTTATAAAGTTTACACTAATAATAAAAATTTATTCAAATGTAAATTTGTTTTAATAAAAGAAAACGCCAATAAAACACTTTTTGTACGATATATTTTGAGTTTAACTGTCATCCCCAGGTACCAAAAACCAATACAATATTATTGATTATTTATATTTATATAAACAAATTATTTTTTTTGTTAATTAAATATTCAAATAAATAATTAATTAAATACTCTAATTCAATTAAATATGTTAATTAAACATTTTAATAAATAAATATTTTTAAAAAATTTTAATAAACATTAAAATAATGAAACAATTGAAAAAATTTAATTTTATAAATTTTTATTTGACATTGCAAATAATATTAAAATTTTATAAAATGTTTTAAACAATAAAGAAATATCAATTTAGCACAATTTAACACTTTGCACATTAATCTTTGCATCCAATGACCTTATCAACAATGCTTCACATATAACACGTTCCCGATAATTATTAAAACTTTTCAACAAAATTTTAAATTCAGATATTCCTATTTTACTTTTACAGCCTCTATTGTTCTCACTAATATTGATCAAACCCTTCAATCGACAATGCTCTAGAACTCGAGTACAGAGATGACGGGAAGTCTCTCCGATGTATGTGGCATTACACCCATTATATGTAAATTGATAAACAAGATCAGAACACAATTCAACCGGAGTTTTTGATTTATTAATAAATATTTTGCGTACCTTACAAGAATTAGAAACTATCTTATACTCTAAATTTCCCATCTGTTTACTTAATTTCATCTTATAATTTCTAAACCCTTACGAGTATGGCAATACTAACATAAATTTAGGTTCATTGTTTTTATATACATTTTTACTGTTATTTAGATAAACACTCAATTCACATTCATTTGTCAAATTACACTCAGACTTTCACAAAAATGGATCCTTAGGATTTTTATTCAATTTTTCAACAGTCTCTTATATCATCAATTCAAAGGTGATGTTTGATTGGAAAATAATTTGAAATTAATTTTTTTGGGTAATTACTTTGAAGAAAAAGTATTTTGAAGTTACTGAATGTATCGGTATTTTGTATATGTTACAAATGTTTCATATGACTATATTTCTTGTGTTAACAAACCGATTTTGCATTGGATTGGACATTATTTTCTCATGCGTTACTGTGGAGATCTCCAAATTAAGCGATGTGAACAATCTTTCCTTCCTTTTCTAGATAACAATTCATTTTATTTCTCTTGGATCTTTGATTCTTTTGTGTAGAACATTAACTACCATAGTTTTAATGTGTTAATTTGAAAATACTATTTTAAAATTATTTTAAATAATTAATCTGAGGATTTTCGAGAATTATCATAAGATCCTCAAACATGTACATAAAACTCAGATTATGATTGGTTCGATTAATAAATCTCCAACTACAATTAGTCTATGTTGTGAACTCGTTTATCAATTTACATGTAATTGGTATCATGCCAGATACATTGGAGAGACTTTCCAGCATTGACTCACATTAGTGATCATTTTAGGAAATGTACGAGTAAAAATGGTTAAATTATTGGTAACGAATAACTTATGAGGCGTTGTTGATGAGATCTTTAAATCCTATCATTAATGTTCAAGTTCCTTAGTCTTCATGTATTTTGAATGTATTTAAATAATTGAATGCTGCTTTTATAAATATTATGTGTTTATTATAAAGTTGTAAGTAAAAATAATTTTTAATTTAATTTTTTTTAAATTAAAATTAAAATGATTTTATTTTTAATACAATTTGATGACGATTATTATTTGTTAAATTGTTTAAATATTCCTTATTTACAGTTAAAGTGATTTCTAGCCTGAAAAAGACTGATAAATGATTAAAATATATTTAGTTGGCATTTTCTAATTATTGATATTTAAGTTAATATTTAATTTTTTAAAGATTTAAGAGAAGGAGGAACTTCAGATGGTTATTTAAATAGATGATATTTATTTTCCTTTATAAATTCAATAAAATGATTAACAACTTAAATCAAAATTGACAAAAGTTGTGTTTATTTATGAGGAATACCCGTAGTGCCGTGTTACCTTATATTAGTAATCTCAGGAAAACAGCCTCGATTTAAAATCAAACCTTATGCATATTGACAAACGATTCACTCTGCCCAACTGGGATCGCTTTCGACTTATTTACAGAATGATCCGGACTTGGTGACAGAAACAATCGATCATTAGATATTGAATTGTCTAATCCAGCCACATGAGAGGAACCTCCTCTTTTTCGTTTACCCGAAACAAGCGATCTGTTAATTTCCCAAATTTTCAAATCGGAGTTTCGATGAAGAGTGACAAATTTGCAAGCAGCTAATCCAAAAGAAATGAATCGAAAATAAAAAGTTGAAGCAATTTACTTTCGGTTGGATAAATCAAAGCAAAGTCAGTGATGACATTAGTGTGCGGGGGCGTTGAGTATAGTTTTCTGAAATCTACGATACTCCAAAAAGAGACAAAATTTTCAGATGGAACATCTGACGAATTGAGAGTGAAAATATTATCTAAGGTCTTAATGATAATTAGAAATTTTTATTGTGAAGGTCAATAAATGAAAAAATTAATCACGTCAAATTTGCACATGGAATAATTGGCATAATCCTCTTCCAATATCCGATTCTGATTGGATTCCTCTAGATTCCAGATCTGTTATCGTGTACATCAAATAGGAATGTAAAATTTCAAATATTAAAACTAATGAACTAATCGTGGATTGAAAAACACTTAAAAATTAAAAATGAAATATTTTGGGGGAAACAGGTATGTAAGGATAGCAAATGAGCAGACGAATATAAATATGCTAATATAAAATCAATGGAGGGAAAGATGTTCAATAATTGAAAAATAAATAAGAATTTAATAAATAATTTATTAGTTATGTAAAAATGCCGATCAAATTCTCATAAATACAATAAACGAAATTAGTTTCGAGTAAGTAGAGGCAAGAAATCGCATAATTAATTAGTGTGGCGAAAAACAAAATAATAATTTAGTCGAAACCTATTTGATTAGTTGGTTGACTAAAAACAAGTATAAAAAGAATGAGATAAATTCGAAAGTGAGCATTAAGTAGAAGTAACGAAAAAGCGTATCCGTATTTTGAATTACAAATGTGAGTTTGAAAGCGAATGAAACCTAATATTATCCAATTCAAATGAACATGCGTACAAGACAAAGCAATCTATCGCAAAAAAGTAATCAAGAAATATTGTATCGACGGTTGTGGTTATTGTGCTAAATTCAAATAAAAGTTTCTTGTGCTGGGTGTTGTTAATTTTCTTTGCAAAGTTAGAAAACGAGGAGCCAGAGAACAAACCGACTTGTAATAAAATAACCCTAGCAATATGAAACAATCATTTTCTATCTAACACGAAACCTAATCGATGTTATGATTTTTCCAACAGAAAAATCTTCCGTTTGTTCTTATTCCAATTCAATTAGAAAAGGGATATTCATTTCAAAAGACCACGATATCAGCTAGGCTCCGTAAAAATTGAAATTTATTACTTCATCCTCGACAATTCTGAGTGATTACAACTTGAAATAGAATTCCGGAATTCTTACTTGTGTCATTTAGAATATGTTGCAAGCAAATATGAATTTTCATAATAATAATAACAATTAGTAATTAAATCTAATATTAATGATTTAACAAATTAATGAATCGATATATTCTATTACTAATATTTTTATAATGAAATCTGACAGACAGATTAAAGACAATATTATTATTAATGATTATTATTATTATTATTATTATTATTATTATTATTAGTATTATTATTATTATTATTATTATTAAAATCAATAATTTGTAGTCTTGGCTGTTAAAAATTTTAATGAATAGTGAAAATAAGATAGAAGAGGTCATTCAGTGAATATACCTTCAGTTTCTTATCCTGTCCACAAGAGACGATGATGTTCATGTTGGCCGACCAATCGAAATCGTTGATATTCCCATTATGTGCCTCAAAAATATGAGTCGGTGCCGTCAATTTCTAAATTTATACCGGAATTTTAGTCATGCCAAAATATCTTTCGTGCTCACTCTATCATCCCAAATCATGATTTCCTCGCTAGAAGTTGTGGCAAAAGAATTTGTTTTCACGTTGCTCCATTTCACCAGTTGAATGCCTTGTGAGTCTATTTTATTGGATGGAAATTTGGAATTTCTAATATCCCAAATGCAGAGAGATTTGCTGTTGTCACTGGATGCGGTGGCAATTTGATTCTTGTTGTCCGGATGCCAATCTATTGAACTGATGATTGTGTTGTGTGCTTTGAGAGATTGGAATTTTTTCAATTCGATGTCGAATATTTTACATACATTACTTTGCTTAATTGCACAAATAATTTTTCATTTCCTCATATTGAGCGGGTCTTACTGTTAGTGCAAAATACTCGTTGCAAGTCTTATTCCACTGACATAAAACCGGATCTGAAGATTTGTTTATCGATTCTTTCCTCTTTCTCTTTGGGTCATCAAAACTCAACAGAAGGATTTCGTACAGTCTATTATTGAGAGATTTTATAGGATTATAGGATTATTACTTAATGAGATTAATTTATGTAATTGGAGTTGGGTGAACATCCTGGAATTTTAGCAACGATTTTAGATATTGAATTTAAAAATTAAATTGATTTTGTAAGTGGAATTGTCCCTTAATTAATAAAACAACGAACTTGTTAACTTGTTCCGCGCAATGTAAGAATCAAAGGAAATTTATAATAATTACATAGACTCATTCATGTGTGAATTAGTAAGTAAATTACGCAGAACATTAAGAGCAAGAAAAGCAAAAAAGCTAAAATTAAAGTAGACATTTATATAAATTTCGAAGATAAATAGGTTGAGGATGAGAAAAAAGTGCAATACAGGGAGAAACTAAAAAATCGACTGTAGTTTATGGAGGGTTCCAAAATTAATGTTCCTTTAAATAAGATTAAAAAGTATAGATAAATGTAAAATAATTGAAGATAAAGAAAAATAAAATGATATTCATAGTTTGATTTTTGTGGTTTCAAGATTCAATATAAATTAGAGGAAAACCAAGAGAAAAGAAAAACAATAATATTTTAAAATATAAAATAAAATAATAATGAAAAAAGAAGTTTGAACCTAAAAAATATTAATTTTGTTCAAAATGTTGATACAGTAAGACGCCGCTTTACACGAGCATACGATCCATCAAAGTAGAGCGTTATACTAACCAATATTAAGCGGGGTTTTACCGTATTATTTACAAGAAAGGCAAAAAATGTTTGAAACAATAAAAACACGTTTAAGTAAGACAACAGGGAAGAAGCAATGCAGATAAATTACTTTGGATTTCGAGGAAGCCCAATGCTGCGTGCCGTTTTCGGGGCATCTCGCGTTAAACCGAAACACCACTAAGCAGAGCAGCGTTAAGCGAGGTCTTACTGTATATGATAAATAAGTATTCAAAGGTTTATTTGATGGAAATAAATCCAATTTAACAAATGGTTGATGTTTTACATATGAGATATTTATCTAGAAGAAACAAATGCAAAATTCGATAGATTTTATTAAGAAATTTCAATTCTTAGGAAAATACAAGGATTTAATATTTGATGATGTTTTGTTGATGTATTAAATAACAAAAACGAATAAAGTGGAGGGAATTTATTACATCAAGATAAATATAAAAACAAGATCATAAATAATGGAGTCAAAAATCTTAAAACTTAATGTGATATATATGATTAAAAAAATATCAGGCAAATATTCAGAAATCAAATAAAACTAAATCTAAATTAATATGTTTCTCCTGGAATTCATAAAATCATAAAAAGCTTTAACAGATTGAATTTTTCTAAACCAAAACGAAAGACGATCTAATTGGTCAAAATTAAAACTTGACGATAGCAAATGAGCAGCGTTACAAAGGATATAGAAACCTAATTATATTGTTATTAGTAGATTGGGATCAGGGATTTTACAATACCCAGATTCTTGCTGAATTTTTGTTATCAATCCTAAATGAAGCCGTAATATAGTATACCAAATACACGATATCGAGCATGTGATTGAGCTTGACATATTTATAATACCAATTATTTAAAGATAGTTTGCTAACATAATGTAATAATGTTTTTTTTTCAATAATAATTTTTTTTTAGTTTCAACCTAATTTTTTAGACAAATTGATTTGTGAATTTATTTTGGAATTTACAAATTTACATTTTTTAAAAAATTTTATCAAGCCTTTGAGCCTCAGTGGCTCGAATTGGAGCCAGTGCTATTTTTAGAATAAACTATAAAATTTAGCTGAATGAAAATGATGTCATATATTAGAAAGCATATAAACTACATTTTGCGCCGTCATTCACAAAAATTAATCTCGTAGTTCATTCACAATAAATTTTTAAATCTGTATTTTTTATAAGTTTCCAGTTTTTCTTATCATTTTTTTTGAAAATATAGTCATAAATAAACATCAAAAGATGAATGATTTCCATGAAAAATTGACAATGAATCTCAATTGGATTGAAATGAAAAATTTAATGACAAGGTATTGCTAAGACTAGAAATCATCAAGAACTAGATATTGCGTTCCAACCACAATTGCATTCACTTAGTAAAACACCAAGAATGTTAACAAAAGTACGAATGAATCCATTAGTGTATTTTGAACATTAATTTGATGAGTCTTTTGCGGGAACAATTGTCTCTGAAACCAAGAAATATGCTCAACAAAACGCTTTGGCTAATCGCGAATACACGGTTAAATGGAAACAAACAAGTATAAATAAAATGAATTGTTTTCTGTAGTTGGTGATGCAAACGGTCGTAGTTAGTTAAAAGAAGAACGCGTGATTATTGGAGCACTGATCTGATATTATCAACCCCATTCTTTCAAAGTGTAATTACACGAGTCAGATTTAGAGATATATTAAGAAACATTAAACGATAACAGACGAGAAAGTGGTCAAAAACCAATTAATTTTAGATTATAAAATAGATAAAGTACTGAGGAGAGCGAGAAATCGTATTGTGTTTGATTTGGCAAAGGTGAAACCTATCGGGTGTTTACCCAAAGTTTAACAATTGTGCTGAATTTAAAATTGTGAAAATTATTGATTTGTTTTATTGAACACGAGGAGTCGGATCGAGTTTCAGTTCCATCAACAAACTTCTCACTATTCTAACAATTTAAGAATTTTCTAATTACACTTGTCCTATAGTTTCTCTTATAATTTGTAGTGCTAATCGCTCCAATATCCTATGATCCGTGGATATTCTATAGAGATCTTTTCGTATAACATTAAATATTCAATTGGAGCTTTAAAATATTTATTTAATGGCTGTAATTAAAAAATTTTTAAACGGTTGAAAATACTATTAAACGAAAGCATTAAAAGTCCCAAATTAATTTGTTTCAAATCAACAGACATTTATTCAAAATGTTCTTCACTCTAATTATGTAGTCAAATTTGTCTTTATTCTCAACAATTAGATCACTCAAATTTATTCAGCATTAATTAAATAAATAAAAACATTCACAATTAATATATATATATATCCAATTGCTCAAAAATTTTCCGAATGTTTTACAAATATATTTATATTAAGAGTTAAATATGTAAAATAAATATTTTAAGCATATTTGTACAGTGAATATTATCAAAACATAATTAATAATATTCTTTAGTTTCAAAAAAAAAGAATTTCATAAATTATAATAAGCCCAGTTTATAAATTAATAGTTGTTACATTAATTTAAAAATTACCCGCAAAATAATCCAAGTGATCCATTGCTATTTATAGCGAAAGATGATGCCTTACGGTAAATTTTGAGAAAATAATATATTTCATTTATAATTACTTGAATTTCTTTTGGTCTCTGATCTTCCCGAACAATATTCATTTTGTATTTCGATTAAAAAAAATTGGAATAGAATAATTTAAAATTTAATATATAATTAATGATTATTTAAACATTTACGTAACTAATATTTGAAAAATAAAGTTTAAGTGTTAACATTGTAATTATTATAGAAAAATGAGAAATCAAAAATATCTTAATGAATTACATACATGGAAACTATTTTATTCTTAGTATTAAATTTGAAAAATTTCCGAGAACTTCTAGCTGAGTTCTAGCTGATTTTTTCTCTCAAGGCAGTACCCAATTTTGAAGAGAATCTGTGGTCATCGTAATCTGAGTATTTGACGTTTGACTGATCGGCTTTGTTTTGATCGATAAAACCGTAATGATAATAATTGACAAGGCTCTGCAATTCTTATTCATCTTCGTTTATGTCAACCGGGAGTTTTTAACGTTTAGATGCTTTTAAGACGTAAGGCTGGGTGAGATCGATAGTTGTCGACGGAAGTGTAGACTTAGTAAATTTGGTTTTGAGGCTTTCTCTTGGATCCAGAGTTGGCGGATTGACATAAAGTCGCAAAGAATAATTTTCACTGAAGAATATCTGGATCCGGGTTGTCACTGTAGTGTTTCGAAGTGTTTTAATTTCACCCGGGAAATGTGCTAGAATACCTTGCACGCAGGCGAGTGAAATAGGTGCATTCTACATTCTTTGACGTATCGTTGCCTTATACTTCTGTCAGGTTTGGCTTTGGTTTTCAATCAATAAATGACAGATATTTCATTAGCCGAGGCATCCAATAGATAGTGAACCATAATGGTGCTAGTCAATTATTCCAGGTTTTGACTAAGACTTTTTTCTCTTAATTCATTGACTGTCTATACTATCATCAGAGCCTCTGTTCATGGTTTTCCAAGATAAGAGTGTCACGGTTGTGAGCTAGATGGGTGTTGCGTTACTTGATTTCTTCTACCCGACCACTTTCGAATCCGGTGCACCTCAGATTGTACAATTTTTTTTACGAGCTATCATTGCCTTCAAAGTAGCAATTTTCTTCTTCAATCTGACAAAAAGAGGGCCATAGGACCTAAGAGTACTTAAAGATTGAATTGCACTGATAATGGTCTGTTCATCGCTTCAGAGCATTTGTGAATTTATATTCAAGCAAAATATGGTGCGGATTAGTATTTCGTGAACGATCTGTCACTTTTGTCTATTCAGCAAAAAGTGTGAATTCAGTGGTTGAGTTTCTACTTAAAAATGAATATTCTTATTCTTTCATGATCGAATGACAAAATAGACTGTGGATAAATGCGTATTGAATTCTTACGATCTTTGTGTTGGATGATGAGGGAAGACCCATCTCACATTCGAGTTAAATAAATATTATAGACAGGGTCGAAAAATATAGAGTTAACGTATACACAGTAAAGTGATTATGAAAGGTAGACCAGGTCAATTCCCAGCATCCACACTCTAGCAATTTAAACCACCCCCAACAATTCAAATCAAATCCTAATATCCCATGTGATCAATAACAAACGTTAACTCTAATTATTAGCATAATGACTACTTTATCTTATCCATTAACTTATAGTTATCATCTGTGTTTAATATTTAGTTGTTGTTTGTAAATAACAATATATGATTTAGTATTTTATTTGTATACATATAAATAATACATAAAGGAGAAAATATTTCCATAATGTTTAATTAATAAAATCAAATAATTGAAATAAAAAAATAGTAATAAGGTTCGTATTTATAAAAACACATATTAATTATATTATAAGGACTTTTTTGATTTTCACTTTTGATTTCATTTACAAATAACATTATATTTTCTACAAATTTGACTATCAATCAGATTTATTTATAGTTCTCAAGAATTTTCGGTACAGCCTTTTTCAAGTGATTTGAATTTTACCTTTAGTTTATAAATTCTTTAAGTCATTCTACATTTCTTGTTTTTATTTTTCCTGTTGGCATTTTTAGCTCCGATCATCTCTATTCTCAATTATTTCTTCAGGACCATCATATCTATTTTCATCATTAGAAAAAGACGAAAATTCGTGAATACCATAAATAAATCTAATTCAAAGTCAAATTTTGTAGAAAATATAATGTTATTTATACATATTAATTATATTGAACAGAAATAATAATCTTAAATTTAGTAACAAAAAAATTCATTTAAAAACAGCTGAAAAAATAATATTAATAATTTAACATAATATTTAAAAATAATTTCCGGTATAGCGGAAAATAGTCTATATTAGAAGAAGATTTAACTTTATTCATGAGTCATTTTTTAATCTTTCAAGTGGTTTATTTCGTCAAACAAAATGCGCTCTTCAGCGGCGAGTTTTGTTATCTGCTAGCGTATACATATATATATATATATATACGTCTTGTCCATAAAAACATATTTTTATACGTATATAATACGCAAGCAAATATATTCGTTTTATGCAAAGTGGTATACACAATTTAACTTTATGTGAATATATTATGCGTTTTGTAATGCATATGTTGATGAAGTATATATCCGTCATAGACACTTAAGAGGTTAAAAATATATTATTTAAACATAAACGATTTTCTAATATATATGGAGAATTTTCCTAAATACAAATAATATTCCGAGCAATGCAATTACTCAATTTCAATATACCACAAACATACGAATATATAATATTTTTAAATACATCTTACACCTCCCTCCTTTTAAAATCTACTTTTAGGTTATCAATTCTTTAATCCATTCTACATTTCTTGTTTTTGTTTTTTCTGTTGGCATTTTTATCACGTAGCTCCAATCATGTATATTCTCCATTATTTCTTCAGAACCATCATATTTATTATCATTGTTTGCTGTTACATCTTCTTTAATCCATACCTTATCACCGACAGCGAATTCACTATAAGTTCGAGATTCGTTATTATAAGATATTTCCTCTTCATTCTTTTCTATTTTCATTTTAATTATTTTTTCTCTATTTTTCTTTTCAATATACTCTTCTGTATTTGAATCTTGGTTTTCGTTTAACTTCCATTCTTTATAATTTTTTTCCATGCACTACTTCTGCTGGACTAAATCCTATTGTACTTTGAATTGTTGAATAAAGCATACGTAAATTCAACTTCTGTTAGTAACTCTATGTTGGGGTTATAAGAAAACATGAATAAAAATAATAAAATTTAAAAATTATCAAAATCAATTAAAATTAATTAAAATTTTGAAAAAAGTAAAAATCAAGATTTTTCGGGGGGAAAAGTGGTAACCAGTGGCAAATTTGATTGTGAAAACGAATAAAATACTATTAGATTGAGATAAGGTATATTGAAGGGTGGGGAGTCCAAAAACAAATTAATTAACTAATTAAATTATTTACCGACGAACCCATAAATCAAGGGCAGCCGAGCTAAACGTCAGCTTAATAGGTTTCCCGGAGTAGTGTAATATGAGACTATGTCCTGTGGATATTTGGATTGAAAAAAAACCAAGACCCTCCAAAAAAGGTTTTCGATGAGGGGTGGTTAAATTTTTTTGTAATTATTTGTTTTAATGAATGAAATTTTTTTGTAATTATTTGTTTTAATGAATGAAAAAGCCTAAGTATTTTTTATACTTAAAAAATCATAAAAATAAAATTGGCTCAAATAGCCTGTCGACTAAAAAGCCTAAAATATATTTGCTCGATTAAAAATCCTGAATATTATTTATTTTTATTTTATTTACTTTAATTATTTGTTTTAATCAAGTCAATAATATTATTTATTTATTTTTTAATAATATTATTATTAAATTTAATTGTTTGTTTTAATCAAGTCAATTATTTTTTTAAATTATATTATTATTAAATTAAATTGTTTGTTTTAATGAAGTGAATTAAGTAATTATTTATTATTTTATTTTCATTTAATTATTTATTTAATATTGTTATTATTTTTATTTAATTAATTATTTATTTTATATTATTATTATTATCATTATTATTATTATTTTATTATTATTAGCATTTTATTTATTTATTTATTTTTATTTTTAAAATTTAATTGTAAGCCTAATAATAATTTTTCAATTTAAAAAGAATTAAAAATCATCGATAAATTTTGAATTGTAAAAATAACAAACTTTCAATCCATACAAATCCAGACAATAAAGATTAAATAAAAAAGATTAATTTTTTTTTCAAATCGAAAATATCCGAGTAATATGCTTTACGTATTTTGGCCAACAATATATGGATTGATTGGTCACGTTTGAAATCGTGGCAACATGGACATCCATTTGAACATGTTACTCTCATACTATCTTTACAAACAATGAAATTTGCAACACATCGGTCACCAGATCCCTGAACGTTGTCATAGTGAATCTCGAGAAGTTCTTCAATGTTAATCCTTGTGAAATGGTAAATTTTTGTTGCGAGAAACTCTGGTGCGCAATAATCCAACGTATTTTTAATTCTTGGATAAAGTTCCTGAATTTTCTTTAAAATTACTTCAAAGAGATAAACTAAATAATAAAATAAAATACATATTTAAATATACATGATTTACCTTTTGAAATTTTTTAATACTTAATAAAAAATAATTCTAACTTAAAAACATAAAATTGTTAAACATCAACAAAAATATACAAAAACAAAGAATATTTTCAAATAATTTATTTATTCAAAGTTCTTCATAATCGTCATATTCTTCATTAACTTCCGAACATTCTTCTGGGCTGTTACCTAAAACCACATCACCTCCCCTATAATGACCATATGCTACACTTATATTTTTATCCACTCAAACCCTTTTATCATCCTTATTTGTTAATGCAGTTTTACTGTTTTTAATTGTGAATAATTGATGTTTTTTACTAATAATACGAGTTTATGGTACTGAAAAAATAAAGTTTTTGTTATAAAAATCTAGGTATGACTTATGTTTTAAGTCAGTACCATTCAATATTATACCTTTAGCTTTGATACTTTAAACTTCAGACAAGAGGCTATAACATTTTGGACGAAGGAACACCCACTCCTTGTATTTAAGTCCTTTATTCTCGTCTTTGAACTTTCCAATGACAGAATCAAGGTTCCTACTATACAAGGGATGTTTTGGGTCATAATTCGAAGTATTGAGGAGATTATCACAAACCATAGCAAATAAAAGAATGTCTAACTTACAATTCTTAATTTCCAGAAAAAAGGAATCGGTGTCCCCAGCAACTATATTAATTTCACAAGTGAATTCTTTTCGATATTTTTCTAACTATGTATTGTAATTGATACATCCTAAGTTTAGATAAATCGATTACAGTTTGTCTAATGTAACTCGGTCGACCTAAACACACCGATTCCTTATTTAATAACACAGAGACCAAATCATTGTCGATTTTAAATGATTTCCGAAAAGTTGGTTTTGAGCAATAATTAATAATTTTGTTTGCAGAATTACATAATCTTAAATTAATTCGTTTTTTAAGATTTTCTACGGTTTTTCCGTAGAGGCTATTATTTAAAAGTTTATAATAGTTTTATCTAAGTCATTGGTTTATTGCGCTCTAAGTTGTGTGTTAGTTTCTATATACTTTTTAAATATTGAATTTTGATTATATTTAATGGCCCTATGTATATGTGTAATTTTAATTTGCAAAGAAACATAAAGCTGCAAAAGTCTCCAATGAAGAACATAATTCTTCTTTGGATAATGCGTTAGCATTAACTTCTCAACCTTAGAACCCGGAACGCACATCTTTTCAGCAGCTACTGGAAAATCATTAAGTTTATTATGAAGAAATGTTTGGATTTCTAAATCTACTTCAAATGTGACAGCAAATGACAGTGATACAAGATCCTTATTCAAAAAACTAATTAAATTATTTAATTGATTAGTATCAGTAACCCATTCAAAATCTCCATATGTTAATGGTGTCTTAAAGCCCAACCGTAGAGATTATTGATGTCAATGTAAAGCAGTTCGGTGTTGTCATCAGATACTACGTGATGTTTATTAACAAAGATTAATCCGCCACGGATTCCCCCTTCGAAAAAAATTATACATCTCCATGTCAGTGAGAAGTTCAATTGGTTTTTCAAGAGTCATACGAGCTAATGCCAAAAACATACCGGGAATTCCATAAAAGTTAAGTGGTTCCAATCGGTTATGAGCTAAGGACTTTGCACGAAATTGCTGGAAAAAGTCAGCCAAAACAAACATCAAGTTTGAGGTAAACCATCATATAATCTAGTAAAGAGTTACAATTGGTTCCTTCCAAAATAGATTGAGCCTTACTATATTCGGCTTCAGTTACATCTTCCCAAATCGATGGAAGTTCATATGTAGTTTCTAAAACTTCTTTAAAAGTTGCAAAGTTATAGGGGAAAATGCCTTTAGTATCGATAATGTTACCTACAAATTCCGAACGAGTTAAAGGAAGAGTGGTCAATGTTTTAACTGCATTACTTAATGAATTATTAATAAATTGACAAGAATCAATGAATTTTACAGTTAATCCACTGATTCTTGCCGGAAAAGAAAGAAACTTTTCACTTGTTACAGGTATATAACTTATTTTTCACGTGCTAAAATCACTCATACCATACTTGAGGATATGGTGAAGATCACACTCTCTCAAATTATGAAAAACAACTGGAAATTCAAACCTTATTTGTCGAGAAATATTACATTTGGAACAAGCAGCTCCCAAATATTTTCCAGTAAAGTGATCATGGTCCTTAACCGGTACTGATAAAATCTTATTACACAAATAACAACAACTTGTCGAAGAAAACGAAAGAATATTTGAGTTTGTTAATAATATTTTCTTTTTATAATTATTTTGAATAAAGGGTAAAACAGTATTAATTGAAATATTATTTATTTTTTGTAGAAAATTGACTGCATAATCATCACCCAGAAAACCGGCCGAAATCGGCATATGTATTTGAAAATGTGTGTCATCTGAAGGTAAGATAGCCTCAAAATCAGCGTAAAAGACATAAGGAGGAGTTACAGTTTTAACCCAATTCTTAAATTCCAAGTTTTTATTTAAAGATAATGTATAAAGAGTTGTGCCTAATTGATTTTTATCACACAACCCTTTATGTTTATTTAATGAAATTATATTGCGAAAACCATTTAGACATCGATGACACCATATACTTTGAACTCTAGTATCAGTAAAAGAATGATTCCTATAATTTAAAATCCTATCTAATTTAGTAAAAACGATATAATGATAAGAATCAAGGCTTTCTAATAAAATTATATTAATAGGTTGTCCCCCAACAACTTTAGAACGATGAATTATTTCGACATAAAGGTGTTTGAAAACTTCAGGATTAGAAAAATTATCAATAAAATTATTTTCATCATACGTAAGGACATTAATTGAAAGATTTGGATTTTTAGCTTCAAATTTTGGAATGTTACAAAGTTTCATGGGTAAATCCGAAAGTGAAAAGTCAAGTTCAGATGTGTTGTAGCTAAAGGTTTCATTTCTATGATGGTTACTTATATTTTCATGATTTAAAATAGCCAAAATACTGTAAATGAAGCATAAATTATCGGAATTAGCAACATTTACAGTACAACGTTTATTTAATAAGGATAATAGTGTTGAAATAAATCCATGACCACTCAACCGATTTATTTGTGAAAACTTGGTAAGAACAAAATGAATTTCTTTTATTTTATTTTTAACCCAGTTACTACCTTTGTCATTAATTAATGTTATTTTTTCGTCAAGAAGAATAGCGCCTTCATCTAAAAATGAATCACTCATTATTCTGACAGAGTTTGAAATGATGAAAGATTGAAATTATCCATCTTTTTCAAACTCTACATCAATACAAAATTGAATCTTAACAGATCCCATTTCATTGATAACATTATTTAATTTATTAATTAACTGTGTGGGTACTGTAATTAACTTTAAATTTAAATTCGAAACATCCATTCTAACAATGGCATGTGATTGGTTTAAATCGAAATTAACAATAAGTGCTATCGAGCCACCATATTGATTAACAATAACAGAAGGATATCAACAGGAAAAACATCAGAAACATCATCTGAATCTATAATTACTATTACATCATCATCCATGTTTGAATTGTCAGAGTCAGAAAGTATAATAGTATATATAATTTTAGGAACTTTCGAAGAGCGTAGATTATTATTATTATATGTTTTTCTTTTCTTTTTTGTAATATTTTTATTATTATTATTATTATTATTATCACTCAATGGTAATTTAAAAATATATTTCCTCTTACAGTTAAACTGTGTTAAATGTTCCTTATGGTTTGAATAAAAGTCTGTATAATTCATTTTATGGGTTGTTTTACATGTGGGACAAATAAAATAGGTGATATGGTTATAGGTATGAAAATAATAATTCTCCATAATCGTATCACAATTTCCATCATGTGGTGGAGAATTGCAAAAATTGGGTAAAGATTACCTGTTATAATAAAAACATATATTTAAATATATAATCATAAAATCATTAAAATAAATCATTAAAAATCATTAAAATAAATCATTAAAATATAAACATTAAATTAATTTTACACACAATGAATAAATGAATTTGATTGGTTAATTTTATTTTGAAAATCTTATATAAGTAGATTAAAATAGTTTAAAATCATAAAATGAATAAAAGTAAATGGTTTTCATATTATGTAATTATTCATTAGTTGTTTTTATAGAAACATCGATTAGAAAAGAAGCTGTCAAGTTAATTCTTGAGGAAAATTCCGTAAATGCTATCAGTTTAAGCAGAAATTCACCAGTAATGTTTTTACAATATTCAATGGAATATTTAAAATTTCCAATCATCTATTCGTTTAGAATAAGTATTTTCATTAAAATTAATATTATTAATACATTTTAATATGAACCAACAACATTGAAACAAAGCCTATATAATATGAAAGTTAGTGAAATTGGAGAAAATGATCGAAAAAATATAAGAGTTATTACTAGCAATCAACAAAGATATTAGTTTTAATGAACATTTCACTTTTATGAATTGTGAAAAGAATGTAATTATGAAAATAAAAAAGAAAATGGACATTTTATGATTAAAATAAGAATTCAAGGATATAAAGAAGGAAACCAGACTATTCGACCAATTTGGAAAATTATTGAAGCCAAATGTATTTAAATAAAATTTATTTAACTTTATTCGTTTATGTTTTTAAGTTAGTATTATTTTTTATTAAGTATTAAAAATGTCAAAAGGTAAATCATGTATATTTAAATATGTATTTTATTTTATTATTTAGTTTATCTCTTTGAAGTAATTTTAAAGAAAATTCAGGAACTTTACCCAAGAATTAAAAATACGTTGGATTATTGCGCACCAGAGTTTCTCGTGTTGGTGTGTGGGAAAACTTTATTGATGAAAATTCATGATTCTCGTTAAAAACTTTCCTCTTCTACTCTAAGGTTAATTACCCACGCACACCACATAATTTATCACTTACTATTATACACCCATGGTTGAAACCATGTTGGTAATGTGTATAACAGCCGAATACCGTTCGAGCAGGTGAGCATTGTTACCAATACTACTCGAACAACCTTCGTTCCCGGTTCACCGCGGCCGCTATAAGGTCTTACGCATTATTTTACGATTCCCTGATTTTTAAGAAAAACCTGGTTCCTTGCATTTGGGAGTTGGACATGAATTGGAAAGATATCGACTACCCGCGTCGCGAATTTAATTAAACAACCTTAACTTCACAGTTACAGCAGAACTTTAATCACTAAATTTTTGTAGCTCCGATTATTACTACATTTACATGGGTTACCCATTTATTTATCCCGTGCTGCTACTATGATTTACAAAACTTTATTATATATTACGCTGAATTAAATAACGGATGTCATTTGGTTTATATAACTAAATAATATTGGATTAAATATTCCGTTTAATATTAATTACAGTAGAAAAGAACGAGTATAAAAATCAAACCGTATAATTTGTAAACACATTTTATAGATTTGTACAGGAAAATATAATAAGATAGCGTATGAAAAATACATTTAAACTAAAGTACAGTGAGCATATTAATGAGTAAAAGGTAGGGTCGTATCGACCAGGTATAAGGTACTGTACAGAGTTAGTGTCACAATATTCCACACTCAGAACGTGAGCGCACTAATCATCCCTGTCGATGCCTACGCGTAGCCGTTGACGTTTGGGGTATCTTGTAGAGGGTTTTGAAGTTGCTTGGCTCGGCCCTTCTTGAGACGACGTTACCGGCTCGACCGTAAATTGGATGTTTGAAGAGGCACGGTTGCTCAGAATGCCTATCTCAATGGGCGTGTGATTTAGCCTCATAGAGATGCGGATTTGGCTAGGCGGCTCACTTTCTACCACATTGAGGTTTATTTGGGCTGAGGATGGGTGGCGGAAGAACGGCAGCGTCGGTGCATATATTACGTCCGGATCAAATGTGTGCTGCTCTACTTCTTCATAAGCGGGAGGTAATTCGGTCATTTCCACCGATTCTCCTGTCCTTACGTTGGCTTGCAACCGAGCGTTTTCCGCTCTTCGCCTTTCTCTCCGGCGACGGTTCCTGTTGGGTCGACGTCTCTGATTTCCTGCCCGGCTTTCAGTAGCTCCGCTCCGGAGAGGCCCGTTGTGCGGTTGAGTCTCTGGACGGAGGGGGAGATGATGCGCAGGAATGATATCTATTTCCTGCGCCAATCTTTGACTCGGTAGGCGAGTCAGGAGCTCATGCTCGGTGAAGATCTGCCGGAGCGCAGCGCTTTGTTCGGATATGGTGATCCGCTGGGTCCGGTTTTCGATGATTAGATCATCTCGAGCCCGAGAGAGGCGAGATATTTTCTGGTACAAGCCGTGAGTGGTTTCGGGTGAACTCCATGTACTTTTGACCTTCTGGTACTTCGATTGTAGGATGACATGCTCCTTTTCTGGTTTATCGAGCTTTTGCATCATGGCCGCGACGGACGGCGAAATCCTTGGGATGCGGGATAAATTGGATAATGCTGACATCAAAAGGACGGTTTAGGACTAGTAGAAGTAATCGTAGGTTTTCTGACCGAAATTGTTTAGATTTTCTTCTGCGATTGCCATTTTGGGTAGACCACGACTCAGAATAGCCTTGACGATTTAGAAGGAGTGAGAATTTCTTAGTAGGAGACTAGCTAGAAGGGGAAAATTTATAATAAAGATTATAGTTACTTAGAAATGTTTTGCTATGATGCGATTCTTAAAAAGGTAGTTAAGCATGTAGTAAAAAGGGCTTAGCTAAACACGTTTTACGTAGGTGCGATCATATACTGAAAAGATTTGGGCTCCCGACATTTTAAAATGTATTCATTCTCCTTCGGAAGTGACATCATAATTACCCGCTATGATCTTACTCACGAACAGCTTGTAAAAACCAAATCGGTCGATCTGGGATTAACATAAATTACCTAATTTAGAATTCAACATACTTTATTAAAATTTGCAAGTCTAAAATTTAAATTTAATTAAATGATTTGTCACTAGTAGGGTAGGGGAATCGCACAAAATTTATGAGGGAATAACTTCGTACATGGGTATGACAGGAGATAACTTCATTTTGGTCTGGCCCTCGTATTTTAATCTGGCTAGTAAATATTTCTATTCTAAGAAGGGGGAATCCCGATTATTATTTCACAATAAGGACTTATTTTATTAATGTTTCAGTTTATACTATTATTGAGGAACCATAGTCTTGTTATAATGACAATAATAATAACAATGAACAATAGTAAAAATAATAATAATAATTAATCCAAAAAATGCCGTCAAATAACGTTAGTTGGGATATTAATAATGCAAGAAAAACTTTACAACATTGTCAATGGGTGCTTGGTTTTCCGCCCACGTTATTTGAATGTTACTTCGTCGATGCAAGTCGTTAGTTTTGGTTTATTGTTAAGGGATTTCATTATATTAACTTGGTCGACCCGACTTATTTTGGAACTGCTCTTCATCTAGCGTGATTTATCGGACAGAGCATACTATTTTCTAGCCAGATAACTGACCCCGTTGCTGTGGATGCAACCTCCTCGTTATTACAATTTTTTTGGGTACCTATTCATCGTCATTTATAAATACATAACTTACAATTTTCCTGGGTGGTCCTATTGTATAAAAATTCCAAATGCGATGAAATCATTTATTTTGGACACAAATCACTTCGGCATGGATGAATGAATGACGGACTATGGATGTGGAGGTGGTATTATTATAAGCATCGTCATTATAGTCGGCTGGAACGATGTTTACATCAATTTTGTATGTTGGGTCTTTCGATTCACATTGTAAAAGGTGAGCGATCGCGTGGACTTTGTCCTGGAGGTTTCGACTTTACGATGGTCTTTAACTAGTCAGTCGGATCGTTTCAAGTTGACGTCGCCCTAATTCTCTCTCCAACAAAGTTCACCAGCTATTTGATGGAAATTTTTTCGTTAAACCGTCAGGGGTTCTGCCTATGAGTTATTGGTGGTTTTCCGAATTATTTAGAGAATTTGTTTTTGCCTGACACTTCCCAGTGAAGATTCATTCCGGCATTATTTAATCTGTAAACGTCATGGCATCGGCACTTTATCCCTGCTGCCCTAGTGGTAATATGATCACGAGACTCATAAAAAATTCGACTAATGATCGTCCAGCGATCATTCCTAATACCCCTAACTAATGGCGCCCTTCCTATAATTTTAATTTTCTGCTCGTCTCGGCCGACGTTTCCATCAGCCGTTACGAGTAGTAAAACGATGCCCTGTGGGTAGAGTCCTGCGTCTTTCGACCAGACCTCGCCGCGGACGACCGAGTTCTCAGGAGTGCTCGGCTCGCGATCTCAACTAACGGAACTTAATCCGTCAGCCGGACCACAGACTAGACCTCCCGACAGCTATTACAATAAGTATATATAAATAAATGTTTACGGGGACCTCGATATAAATTATTAATAAGATTATCAAAATATTTAAATGAGATAAAATTACGAACATCTAATAAATTCATATTACAGAAAAGAAAATCGTTACAAAATAAATAAATAAACTTCAAATCCTTACTTAATCAAGATTTTTCGATAATTTTCCAAAATTTAAGTCAAACTTAGTATTAAGTCAAGATTAAATCAAGCTTGAAAATATTGAATTTGGTCACTGCTTATATAGTAATTTTATTCCTGTGTGCGATCAATAGGTGGTTTTTCTCCATTTTAAGGGCTTTTGATTATTTTTATTAATTTAAAATTATTTTTATAATTTTTTATATATTTTTCTTTATTTTTTGATATATTAATTTTATGTTATTGAACTCTATTTTTTATTATTATTTTCTATGATTTTCTTTTTGGCCCTTAACATTTTTTTTCTTGGTCGCCGCTTCTGCCGATGTTTCTTCTAAACCTTATTTTGCAAGGTTTTGGCAGTTTATTTTATTTCATATATGTTTCTTTCTGCCTCTGCTTGCGTTGATCGATTTTATTAATATATGTTTTAATTAATTTTGTTATATTTTAATTTGTTTATTTGATGTTTTTCTTTTATTTTTGGTTTCTGCTTGTGGTGCATAAATTTTCGAAGCACCATTTTCAAAATAAAAATTCCACAAATATTTACATTAAATGAAAATGTGAATTTGTTGCATTAACCAATAGCAGAGGTTTAATTTGATTTTATATTTTAAACATTTGTGAATGGATTATTTATTTCTCCCTCTGTATGTATGCTAAATAAATATCGATGTATCTACAAAAGTTACACGTGCATTTTCACAGACATTCTCTTACCCGATTAATGATTGCTCACCACAAGTATTATGTGTACACACACGCACAATTAATGCAAAGCCAAATTGTTAATCTCAAAAGATAGATTATCCCTTAAAGGGAATTAATAGCCCATTAAAGAGAATTAATAGCTCATTAAAGAGAATTAATAGCCCATTAATGGGCTTAAAACAAAAACAAATTAATCCCAAAAAAGGGATAATTTTAAAATACACGAATGCACTATTTTAATTCGATGAATATTCATTAAATGTTTTATTAATTTTGCTTCAAATAATTTACCTCTGTCACAGTGTATAAACTTCGGTGCTCCATATTTCAAAATCCAATTATTTTTCTACAGCATCGCTTTTGTTTCTTTATCTTGTCTTGATACTGTACTTAATGATATATATCTACTGAATTCACCCATAATTGCCAATATATATCTTTTTCTATGAATCGTGGCTTTCTGAGGTCCGCAAAAGTCAATAAAAACAGTCTCAAATAAATTTGAGTCTTTATAATTAACAATGGTTTCGTTCGTGGGTATTGTCAATATTTTTTGTCTTTGACACTCTTTACAACCTTGAGCTACCTTTTCAATTTATTATCATTTATTTTCAAAATCAAATGTCTGTGAAGCATAATCCTGGACTTTCTGTACATCTGCATGACATAAAGTTTGATGAGTATGCTCTATAAACTGTTTTATCTTTTCCTTCGGTATCCAAATTTAATTTTTGTTTGTCTTTAAAACATTATTATAAATTTCAAATTTAGTATCTTCTCCTTTTTGTATCTTTTCTCTTATCCATTAATTTCTAAAGTGTCATTTTGCCATACTGATCCTTCATCTCCTAGCATTAAAGCTAAAACTTGTGTCTTTAATCTGTGTTTTTATGGTTCTTCGGTACCCTAATTTCATATTTAGACTACTAAAGTGATTAATCCACGTCTGAAATTTTGGTGTAATTGGCTTTTTGTTTTGGAGCATTAATGTGGTTGCCTTATGATATGATCTGCTTGTAATTGAAAACACTTTCCGTATAAATAGTGTTTAAAATGTAACGTACAATTTTAGTAAAGGATTCTTCCGATTGAATATTCTTTGATTAAAGTAATTATTTGATTTTACTCAATAAAAGTTTTATAAATTTCGTCTTATTTTATTTATATAAAAGTAGCCAGTGTACGTTGAGATTTCAAATGATATTTTTAGACTTCAACCTTTGTACTGGTTTGCTGAAATTAATGTTCTTATTTACTCAGAAATTAGTACGTTTCAAGTTTCGAATATGAATAAATTTGATTACGGAACCGAAATATTTGCTGGTATTCAGAGAATTAAAACACATGTAGATAAAACTCAATTTAAGATTGTTTTAACGATTTGCAGAGTTAGTAGTATCTTGACTCATAAGTCTTCAACTCCAGTTGATCTATGTTTTGAACTCGTTTATCAACTTTCATGTAATGGATGTAATGCCACATACATGGAAGAGACTGCCCGTCATCTATGCACTCGAGTTCTTCAACATTGTCGACTAAATGAATTGATTCACATTTGTAATAGTTTCAAGAAATGTACGAGTATGAAAATAGGTATGTCTGATTTCAAGGCAATTCGAAAAATTTGAGTAACTATTGGAAATGAATAACTTATGAGACGTGTTGATAAAATTACTTAGGGATTTTGAGTGAATTTAATTAACTGAATGTGATTTGTGTATATTGTGTGTTTTTGTGTAATTTTGTGGGAATTTTAAATTTTATTTTTAAAATTTTATTGTTTTATAAATTCTATCATAGAAAGGATGTTTCATGTGTTAATTAATCTGTTTTTCCTTGATTTTATTTTGATTACTTGGCGTATTTTGTTTGTTATTTTAACTTTTCTTGGTGCTCTGGTTTTTAATGTTATATTATTGGTCAATTTAAACAATTTTCATGTAAGTTAAGTTTTCGCCCAACAAAATATTTTTTATTTTCATTCAATTATTGTTATTGTGATTTATTGCATAATCAGTCAAAATATATAGAATTTATATTATACAAAATACATAGGCATTTTTCATTTATTATCATTTTTTAAATCATTTCTTTCATCATTAATTTTCATAACTCTGATCAAAATCTTTATAAATATTTTAAAAATATATTTTTTAGTAGTATATTTTCATTATGGTTGTCATTAATTCTTTATTTTTTTCATGGGTTTACTGTTATTAATAGTATTAATATCATCATTATTTCATCTTTAGCCTTACCATTATCATTATTATTATTACTACTACTATTAATATTATCATTATTATTATTATTATTATTATTATTATTATTATTATTATTATTATTATTATTATTATTATTATTATTATTATTATTATTATTATTATTATTATTATTGACATAATATTTTCTACGCAATTTGACTATGAATCAGATTTATTTAAGTCATTCACGACTTATCGGCACAGCCTTTTTCAAATGATTTCGATCATTACTTATTTATTTTAAAAAAATAAGCGAAAAATTTACATATTTTGTATTTTATATTGATTTATTGGAAAAATTTAATTTTAATTAACATTGAGTTTTAAATTATCTCCTCCAAAAAGCAAAGAAATTTTCAAATTACATTAGTTGGATATTGATGGTTGGTTTGTGTTTTTTGATAAAAAATGTTTCTGCGGCTTGTCTTTGTAATGTGCTTTTGAACGCGTTTTGTAGTATTTGGCATTTTGTTTCGAGAATTAGTGGTGCTGATTTGTGTACTTTTTCCCCGTGTTCATGATAATTACTGGCTTTGCTTTTAATATGTTCATTGAGTCCTAATCGGAATGTTCTATGTGTTTCTTCTATGTATATTGCGTCGCATTTCATGTTTTTAGAAAAGCAAAAACATTTGGTAGACGAACGGCACATACAATATTGATGATAAAGGTCTGGTGTTTGGGCTTTTTGAGATTTTCGAAGTTGTGATTTCAAAGGTACTGCAATAGTGAAGGTTGCACGAATATGTAAGAGATGCATATCTTTCATTCACAACACAGATTTACCTGTGTTGTCCAATAAATAATTTTCATGTTCTTCCGAAATTCGTTTTTCACGGCCTACTTTTGTTTCTTTTGACAAAATTTCGAAATTTTTATATTTATAAATTATGGCTTTTATAGATGATATTAAAATTCCTAATAAATGTCCAAATTTATCATGGCATTTCCATTGCATTGATGATCCTAAATTTGTCTACTTCTGAAATCCTATAAAAATATTATTTTTAAACTTAAGTTAATAAAACGTTGCTTTTCTTTTTTTCTCAACTCCACATTTGAGGGTCCTGGTTCGATTGCTCCACATAAATTCCAAAAGCTGTAAAATAATTAGTTTATTTTAACTTTAAGATAAATATTGCCTTTTAAATAAATCTTTCTTCTCAGCAAAAAGTTAAAGTTTCAATAGATATTTCTGAAATATCTGAAAAGCTGTAAAAATAATAAATTAATTGAATTTAATAAAAAAGTTTACCAATTTATTTCATAATTTTCTCGAAAATTCAATGTAGTATCATCCGAATTTTCATTGAAAATTTTAGCCGCCATTTTTTTTAAAAATTGTCTAAAAAATTACTAAAAATAATAATATATAGAGTTTTTATTATCAAACGACAGAAAATACATACAAAGGCAAATTCAGAGTTTCTTAATACGACGAAGTCTGGAACTTTTAAAATGGACATTGAGTTTGTATCTACAGAAAATAACAACGAGAGTACCAGCTAACTGGATGATTAATAAAAAGAAGTCTCAGCTTTAAGCAACAAAAAACGCTCGATAAATGTGTTATTAGAGATACACCAGAACTGCCATGTAAGGAAACATTTTATGCGATTCTTAGCATTAGAAGGGGGATATTAAATGTAGCTAATTAAATCTCGGAAATAATTGTAACTTGTAATCAATGCTTAGCAATTGATCCAGTGTCAGGACGTGAGAGAATGTGGACTAAGATATGATGAAAATAGGTGCCGCTTAGCAATTGACGTAACTAAATTTGCTAAAGATAAATATTTAGCAATGTTTGATCGTGGGCCATCGAGATATGCAATATGGATAAAAATAAAGACTGAAAATGTAAAAGAGATATGTAATGCCTTAAATGAAGTGCGATATGAAAGAGAAGATCCAAGAGAAATATTATTAAATAATTATTCATAACCGATATTTTCCCTTTCTTATCGATATATTCTGATTCACCGTCAAATCATCAAAAATTTATCAAATTTCCTAAAATAATCTCTTTAAACATCAATAATTTATCATTTTTGAATTTTCAAAATTTTCCTTAAAAGTTCTTGTTTAATATTCCTTACACGCAAACACACAAAAAATCAAGGGGTTAAAAAAATTCTGTTTTAAAAATTTTGTCTTCTTCTGAAATTCGATTAAAATATTATTTTTAAACTCAAGTTAATAAAACGTTGCTTTTCAGTTTTTTTACTCAACTCCACATTTGAGGGTCCTGGTTCGAATGCTCCAGATAAATTGCAAATGCTGTAAGATAATTAGTTTATTTTAACTTTAAGATAAATATTGCCTTTTAATTCTCATCTTCCGCAAAAAGCTAACGTTTTAATAGATAGTTCTGAAATATCTGAAAAGCTGTAAAAATAATAAATTGATTGAATTTCATGAAAAATCTTATGAAATTATTTCTTAATTTTCTCTACAACTCAAAGTAGAGTTATTGGTATTTTTTCAAAAATTTTCGGCTTTAATTTAAAAAAAATTGTCTAAAAAGTTACTAAAAATAGTTTTATATAGATTTTTTATTGAACTGAGCATTTCTACATTTAGAAAGTTTGCATGCATTATTTACTATGTATTATGTGTTTATGTTTAAAAAAAATTTCTTCAATTTTCTTCCTTCCTATAATATAAGTTTTTATTCAGTTAAACAAATTACATGTATACACGGGTAAGTATTTATGTCCTTATATTATGGTGGGTTACAGGGTTTCGCTATTTGTTTATCTTTATTGTTGCCCCAGTAACGCCATACAAAATGATTCTAACTGCCACTTGGTACCCGTTGCTAGGCAACGTTGGAAATGTGTTCAAGTGGTGGATTGTCCGCAAAAAGTGAGCATTAGTACTAATACTGTAATTGCCCGGACAACCCTCGGGTTCACGAGCTGTCGATAGAAGACCTTTGCTCGCTTTGCTCTGTCCCTTGTGTAAAGAGTTCAAGATCCGATGTTTGTCGACTGTGGGAAATGGGACGAAGATTCGATGACGTGATACGAGAATTCATGGTAATACTTGTATACGAATGTATCTAGGAGACAAATTAACTATGAATACGACTACTCTATTCAAATCAACAAAAACACGTAGCATTTATGAGTTAGTGGGTTTGGAGTTGTGTTGCTCGACGTCGGGCACGCTCCTTGCGTCCCGGCCGACGATTGTTGGATGGAGTGACGGACTGATTGGTGGACTGAGGATTTGTATGTGGCACCTGGGACGGGGCGAATACGAGCGGGTATGTTACAGCTTCCCCCTCCCGACAGACTGCCAGGGCGACTTCCAATCCTCTGATTTGGGTGCGTAAGCTCCGATTAAGCTGACGTTCCTCTGCCCAGCCCCTTTGAGCTGCTGTTAGGCGTTGGTAGGTTGTCTTTAGCCTGGCTGGGTCCACCCAGGTAGCTTTTACCTGCTGCACTTCCTTCGTGAGTTGTAGGATTTGTCGATAGAGTGATTGGTTGTCCTGCTGTGCTCGGGACAGTTCCTGTTGCAACACCTGAGTAGTTTCCATAGCTAATATAAAAATAAAAATAAGTAGAGTAATTCAAGATCGGGGTGCGATTGCGTCATTTTAGCATGGTATTAAACAAAGTTCGTAAGAGAAAGAATTTTCTCAATAAAAAAAATAAGTAACCATAATTTACAACTTTTATTTTAAACATTAATAAGCAAATAACAGCAGAATCACAAGGTGTTACGGAAATTTTCAATCATATATAACAAGTACTAAGATGTGATCACAAATCAATGAAAGGACGATTGGAGTTTCTTCAGGGGAATCGGCTTGCCACCCACTCTTCGGGGGTGTAGCCCGCGATTGACATTACTGGTCTTCTAGTGTTGCGGGACCGGGCCGCATTGCTCGATGGGATCTGGTTTGGATAGATCTGGCAAGGGTGCCAGTAGGAGTCGGCGATTCAACTCGCCCGCAAATCCTCCTCTACATTCGCCAGATGCTGGCGAGCTCGGGTTACCTGCTCATTTAGGTCGCGTTGTTGCGCCACTAAGCTCTCCAATTGCTGCCGGGCCTGTTGATGGATTTCAATTGATGGGATCCATTGAGTGGACGTCCCTCTTCCCAGATTATCCCGATCGAGGAATTTCGACGGTGGGAAATCCGGACATCACTCCTGGCGGTGCTGGGCCCACGCCCATCTCCAGCGATCAGCAAGGGAAATCGTGAAGTTGGTGGCAAAAAACAAAATATCATCAATTACTATTCACGTGTGGGACGCTTTCATAATTCGTCACGTCTATTAGTCCGTTAATCATTACTTCTGACACTTCTCCTACTATGAGGTTCTCTAAATCGCCTTCCCCGTCCTTGTCTCAAAAACTGGGGTGTTATGAGAGTTGTATAGGTTCAAACAACCGTTTAGTCGTGGTCTGGTGGTTCCCAGCTTCCTAACGGCTTGAAAATGTACTTGCGAGTAAGGGGCATTGTCTTGCGGTGCGTTGACTAATTACGGGAAGCATGTCGATTAATCGTAACATTACAAATTAGTTAAGGATAATCCTATTCGATCATATTAATGTCATGCCAACATTGTCCAATCCTAATATTAATATTACTTGTCCTGAATATATTCACTTAGTGATACTCACACATTTTACTCGGAAACGTGGGATAATATTGATACTTTACGTTATAGGTAAAATAGATTAGGGTTGTTTATGCATTATAATCTACAATATTATTTTTAAATAAAATCATTTAAATATATTACAATCGAAATCATTCAACAATTTAATCATAAAATCGTTTAAGAGTGGTTGTAAAATTAGTTAGTGACAATAAAGTATGAATAGATAAAATCATTAAAGGAATATTATAAATGACGCTATTCGGAGATTTAATCAAAAAAATCATTTAAGAGTGTTTATAAATTTATTCAATAATAATAAAATAGGAATAAACAATGTTGTAATAATTTACCATTAGATGCAGGGGCCATTTCCCCTGACCCTTCTCCACTTGAAGGCATTCTGGATTTTATTGTCGATTCGTACGAAAATTCCATCGATTTTCTCCGGTAACTCTATAATTATTTAGATCAAATGAATGTTACGTTTGGTTGTTTACGTTATGGTATTTAGTAGTGGGTAGATAACATATCCGGCCGGAAGTGTCAATTCAGTGACTTGGCCGATTATTGATTTTCGTCGAATGTCGACAGTTCGATGCTTCGTCGTATCTATATGATTTAGTAAGTTTATCTTATATATTATGTTTATCTGATGTTAACTACACCTTTTAGTCTATCTTACAATCTGCTATATGGCTGGTTGAAAATTGGTTTTATTTACCGTGAATCAATGGTTTCTATCAAGGTTAGTACTTTGACTAATTTAATTTTCCGCGAATTTACTATGATTATAGGAGTTCAGAGTTACTTTCCTCAACAGCTGTTGGAATAATCGTCTTAAGATTTGTCGGAGTAAATTTTAGTCGTTTTCAATATTGGTTAAGTATCTACTATCTTATGACCTCGCTCGGAAAATGGATTATTCCTACTCTGACTGGAATTTGGATTTTTTCAGAAATGATGGAGTGCAATCACTACTTGAATAAAATAATGGCTTTTCTTTCGTTAAATTCATATTCATTGTGAATTGGAATTTGATTCTAATCATTCGTTTACCAATTGATTTTACCCATGATGCTAATCTTTTATCCATAGCAATGATTTCAGTTAGTTCAATTTTTAATCGATTAATTTAATTTTAAGCAATCACCTGTTTTATTCTATCTTTAATTTCTTTATTTTTAGTCCCCGAATTTATACTATTTAAAGAAAATTTTGGTGTTTAATTAATAAATTTCGTTACTCTTACTCGAGGAATTATTCTAATTCAAATCAAGGAGTTACTCTGTCAATGCGATTGTGATCGATAGTTACTTTAATTTAAATCAACGAATTATATTAATTTTAATCGCTCGAATTACTTATTTTTACTTTACTCGAGAATTACTTTAATCAATGAACTATTTGAATTTAATAAATTATTTCAATGTTTTGATCAAAGCTTTGCTTTATTTTTACTCGAAGATTTACTTGATTTTTATCAAAGAATTATTTTACTGTTATACAAATTACTTTAATTTTAATCAATGAATTAATATGATTTAATCAATGAGATACTTATTTTTACTCAATAATCATTTAATTTTAATCAATAATTTAATTTAATTGAATCAATGAATTGCTTATTTAATGATTTTTACTATTTTATTTCGAAATGTAAATTCACTTTAGTTTGCCAATGATTAATTTACTTCCAATTTAGTTATATCAACGATTTCAATTTTATTTATTCCCGTACCCTTTCCCTTTAATAGACCTTAGGCGCATATTGTGTTTATATTATATTTACTGAGTGCCCACTGGACTACTCGATGTGATGATTTTGAGCCGTATGTAATATAATTTTAGGTCGATTTTATAGAAATGAGAAACGAGGAAGCAGCCAAATGACTTCTTCCTTATTTCTCGTTTCATCTATCTGGAATAATATTGACGTTACGACCCCTGCGTTCCGCACGCTGAGTCTTCACGGGTACATATCATTGGCGATTTTCCACGCTCTTACACAAATCTGTACTATGTGGATTTTACTATCTTGCAATATGTGTTGGATGTGGGCCGGAAAAATTTCGACAGATTAAATAATTTTATTAAATGCATAAAAAACAATTTTTGAATATTATAAATATTTATTAATTTATCTAACAAATAAAATACAAAGTTACCCTACATTCCATTCCATACATTTCATAATAAAATTTTCATAGCAAAATAAAATACCTCTCCCCCCACGCCGACATCCAAGCAGAGCTCTGCCGAGATTGCGAGTATGTGACGTGGAGAGAGAGCTCAAAAACAAAACATTTCTCACCTAAAAGTAAGGCTTCGTAATAAGATTTTAAACAAAATTCACAAAATTTTAGTTCAAAAAATGGTTAACTTTATGTGAAAATGGATCGGTATTTATACCTATTTTCTGTCCCTAACCTCGCGTGTTAAATTTGATGCAGTAAAACAAAATTCGATCTTGTTATTTTCTAGTGAATTCTATTTTTTAATTTTATTATTTTTTAATTTATTTTAATAATTTTTCGTTTAGAATTTTTATTGAATTATTTCTAATTCAAAGTTTTGATTTAAGTTTCATTTTCATGAACTTTTATTAATTTGTAATTCTCGGTCGAATTTGTTGGGTTTTCGTGTTATATTTGTGTTTGTATCGTGCGAATCTTGTTGCATTTTGTTATTATTTTAATTTATTTTTATGTTTATTATTTTATATTTAATTCTCTTTTTTCTCATATTTGATAGGGTTTAATTGATGTTTCAATAGGTTTATTTAAATTTGCATGTTATATTTGCATGTGTGTTACCTATCCATTTAAACATTTCTCAAGGCCGTTTGTGTTCTGGCCCAACAATTATAACATTATTAATTTTTTCATTTTATTATAGGAGTTTTTAATGAACTGAAACAGGTGTATTAAAAATTTCTCTTCCACACTTATTGATTCCATAATTACAAATTTCTCAACTTTTTGGAATTTTTTTCCCAAATCATGAATTTTTAATTTGGAATTTCTCTTTAAAATTGCTCTATCTGAATGAAAACCTTTTCAATTTAGGTGAGTTTTTTCTTTTGTTTTATTAATTTATAATAAATATCTGGTCTATCGTTTGTCTGATCAATTATGTATAAATACTTAACTCTTTAATCATAATCCTTTCTTTGAACACAAAGACCAAAATAACAAAAGTAATCCCATCCTGTTCATTCAGGGGAATAATTCAAATTATAAGGATCATAAAAATATTATTTTTCTCCTTTCTTATTTGTAGATCTTCGGCTAAAACTTTATATGGTCATAAAACAAACTTGAATGTGAAGACAACATAATACTAATATTAAAATAAATCTTTCATTCAAATTCAACTTATTTTCTTATTACATAGTTCATGGAGCTAAAAACTAAAATTTCGAAAAAAATATATAAATAATTATTGTGGTACATTAATGGATAATGAAAGATAATCTTTCTTTTAATTTTAATAGATATATGAATAATTGGGTTTAGAGGAAATCATTTTCATTCACATTACTTGATAAATTTCTTTCTGTTATTATTTTCTTTTCTTTCGTTAGATTTATTCTCGTAAGATGTGTTGGGTTTGTCCGTGAAGTTAAATATGCTCTGTTGTTAATTTGACTCCAAACGTGCTTTTAAACAACAATAATGAACTCCGAACAATATAAACTTTATTGATTACCACACTTTATCGCCACTTTAAAATGACACAAAAAATTGTCTATGACAATTACAACTTGGCGCTTATTACGACCCTTCGGGAAGAATAGCACTTTTCGGATCAATTGAATTTCACAGTCACTTGATTACTATGACGGATTTCTGATCTCGATAAACCTTATTTAGTTGCTTTGCTTTGATTTCGAGTTTATTCAATAACTTTGATTGCTTTAATTTCACTTTATTTCCTTTTTCGCAATTTCATCTTTGTCTCTTTTCAACTTTCTTTATTTATTTTCGTTTTCGTATCGCTTGATTTCTGCTTCGAATTTCTATCTTTCTTGATTCCAACTTCTCTTTAATGTTTTTTACTTCGGGTTTTCTCAAAATTTCTCTTTAATACCTTTCTTCAATAATTTTCTGTAATTTTCTACTTTCCAATTATTCGTCGAATTCTGTTCAATTTCTCTCTAATCTCTTTTTCTCTCGGATTCAATATTGTCCTTGATTGAGTTACGTTTTCTTTATATACTCCATAATCCAGTGGCACTTAGTGATAATAGACTTTTTTTAATTTTGCTAGTTTTTGTTGTTTGTTTATATTCTTTTTAAATGTTTTTATTTATTTTTTACATATTTTTTTTATTTTCCCACCCATTTTTATACTCTTTGTGTTATTTAATGCTGAATAGACTTTATTTGATGTTGGGCCAGAACACAAACGGCCTTGAAAAATGTTTAAATGGATCGGTAACACACATGCAAACACAACAAGCAAATTTAAAATAAACCTATTAAAACACCAATTAAACCCTACCAAATATGAGAAAAAGAGAATTAAATATAAAATGATAAACATAAAAATAAACTAAAATAATAACAAAATGCAACAAGATCCGCACGATACAAACACAAACATAACAAGAAAACCTAACAAATTCGACAAAATTTGATAAATTAATAAAAGTTCATGAAAATGAAACTTAAATCAAAAAATTTGAATTAGAAATAATTCAATAAAAAATTCTAAATAAAAAATTAGTAAAATAAATTAAAAAATAATAAAAATAAAGAATAGAATTCACTAGAAAATAACAAGGTCGAATTTTGTTTTACTACATCAAATTTAACACGCAAGGTTAGGGACAGAAAATAGGTATAAATACCGATTCATTTTCACATAAAACTTAACCGTTTTTCTAACCAAAACCATTTTTGAATCAAAACTCATTTTGAATTTTGTTTGAAAACCTAGTACGAATTATTTTATTTTAGGTGAGAGATAGTTTATTTTGGAACTCTCTCTCCACGTCACATCCTTGCAACCTCGGTAGAGCTCTGCTTGGACGTCGGCGTGTGGGGAGATGTATTTTTATGAAAATTTTTATTGGAATGGATTTGGTAACTTTGTATTTTACTTTTAATATATATCAATAAATATTTATGTTTAAATTGTTTTATGCATTCAATAAAATTAATCTGTCGAAATTTTTCCGGCCCACAGCCAACACATATTACAAGTTAGTAAAATATACACAGTGCAGATTCATGTAAGTGCGTGGAAAACCGCCAATGATATGTACCCGTGAAGACCCAGCGTGCGGAACGCAGGGGTCGTAACGTCAATATTATTCAATATAGAAGAAAGGAGAAATAAGGAAGAAGTCTTTTGGCTGCTTCCTCGTTTCTCAGTTCTGTAAAATCGACCTAAATTATTTTATACACGGCTCAAATTCATCACACCGAGTAGTTCAGTGGGCACTCATTAAATATAACATAAACACAATATGCGCCTAAGGCTTATTAAAGGGCAAGGGTACGGGGAATAAATTGATTCGTTGATTAAAGATAAATTAATATAAATTCGTTGATTAAAAATAAATTAATTGTTGATTAAAGATAAAATAATATAAATTCGTTGATTAAAAATAAATTAATTGTTGATTAAAGATAAAATAATATAAATTCGTTGATTAAAAATAAATTAAATTGTTGATTAAAGAAAAAATAATATAAATTCGTTGATTAAAAAAAATTAATTGTTGATTAAAGAAAAAATATATAAATTCGTTGATTAAAAATAAATTAATTGTTGATTAAAGAAAAATAAAATAAATTCGTTGATCAAAAATAAATTAAATTGTTGATTAAAGAAAAATAATATAAATTCGTTGATTAAAAATAAATTAATTTGTTGATTAAAGATAAAATAATATAAATTCGTTGATTAAAAATAAATTAAATTGTTGATTAAAGAAAAATAATATAAATTCGTTGATTAAAAATAAATTAATTTGTTGATTAAAGATAAAATAATATAAATTCGTTGATTAAAAATAAATTAAATTGTTGATTAAAGAAAAATAATATAAATTCGTTGATTAAAAATAAATTAATTTGTTGATTAAAGATAAAATAATATAAATTCGTTGATTAAAAATAAATTAATTTGTTGATTAAAGATAAAATAAAATAAACTCGTTGCTTAAAAATAAATCAATACAAATTCATCGATTAAAACTAAATTTATACGAAATCGTTCTTATAAATATTAAAAACCCCTAATAACGTGAAATATTAAATCAAGACAACGCATGGCCGCCAGAAACTTCAGGGATTAAATTTTAGTTAATAATTAATATGAATTCAAAGAAAAGAGAAACCATAATTTACTTAAGTAATAGAAGGAAAAATCCAATGATTGTACCCATAGTTTAGCACCATAATCTAAATCCAAATCAAAGTGCGAGAGAATACATTTTCCGGAACCATTTCATAAGATAATGAGAATTGAAAAACACCATTGAACGTCATAGAAAAGTAATAAAATTTATTCCATCAAACATAATTGTTCCATCATACACCAAAGATTAAATAACGTCAGCGGGAAGCAATGAGATTTATTTCATTAACTGATTAATCCAATAGTCGATAAGGAGTAAATCCCGAATTCCTACGGCGACATTAAATTTGTGCGAAATTAAAAATCATAAATTAGAATACCGACCATTTGCAGAACCCGTTGTGCAGACATATCTAGAATCACCATCGGCAAACCAAACAGAGATACTCAACAATATCTAAAGAGAATTAATAACATTAAAAACTGATACATAAAGTAGAAAACGTGCCAAGTCACGGAATGTCGAATTGTCAACAATCGCCAAAAAATAACCATCGACCATTGACCATTTCACCCCACAATGAGCGGGAACCGCCAAATTCGACAGGATGTGTATTCTGACTGTGAATAGGGTCAATGATATAAATAATCAGGCTTGGTTTACCACTAATAATCTAATAATTTCAGCATCCGGAGAATTGGCTGAAACGAATCAATAAATCTGATCGGGAAAATTTGCATAATGGAATTTACCTCACATTCGGAGGAGGCAACCATGAAACCAGGAATGTTCTTGGAGAGAGAAGGACGGGAAAAATTGGTCGCTGTACATAGTGGTAACTTATTTTGAATTTTATAATATTTATCGTCTTTCTTTAATGATAGTTAAATGATTATAATTGCGATGTATCTTGTTAATCATTAAAAGATCTTAATTTTCCTTCTTACAAACAATGTTAATTTTATGAAACTGCGCAAATCATAAGATACCATTCATGAGATAGGTTGGATTCTAGCGTATAGTGTTATCAACCTGGATGGTTTCGTATCAATGTTAACAATATGTCGTTGAACTACGGTTAAAAGGAATAGTTCCTGTAGTCAAGGGTTTCTGAGTCTCATTGAGGAAAACGATAGTCGATAGTTGTCTCTTAATATTTACAAATCTGGTTCATAAATTGTAGTTTAAAATATTTAATTTCAAGATCCAATTCACAAATGTCTTATCCGATGTATATGGCGAATCAACATGGGAATTAGTTCTCTGATATATTATCTCTAGTTTATATACTTATTACTTACTGATAAACCTATGAAATAAAACAAAAATTATTAATATTAGAGGAGTTGCATATTATTAAATATGTCCACAATCTAGATTCCGAACCCCCAGAGGATTGATGATGCAATATTTGAAGAAAAGATCTAGTTAATAAGAGTCTTAAGGGTATATACGATAAGACACTATAACATGACATCTTCTTAATCTATAATATATTTAATCACGAAATACGTTTTTTTCAAAACCATAGTAATGACGGAAGAAACACTATAGCGCTAAATACCTGAAATAGATTTCAAGGGAATTGTTTCCAACATCAATCTGTAATCATAATTCGTGTCAAAAACTGTTTAGCAAGACCACAAGTTAAATAATCTCAATAAATGCGTTGCCGAGGATTTCCCGTAAGTGGATACCTTATTGACAACATTTAATTTTAGTTATCAATTCCACAATTTCCCTCGCAGATCGCTGGAGATGGGCTTGGGCCCAGCACCGCCAAGAACGATGTCCGGATTTCCCGCCGTCGAAATTCCTCGACCGGGATAATCTGGGAGTGGGCACGTCTACTCAATGGAGCCCGTCAGAAGAAATATATCAGCAGGCCCGGCAGCAATTGGAAAACCTGGTGTCACAACAACGAGACCTGAATTCGCAGGTGGCCCGAGCTCGCCAGCATTTGGCAAATGTAGAAGAATATTTGCTGGCGGGTAGGATCGCCAACTCTTACTGGCACCCCCAACCCGCCCCACCAAACAACGCGGCCCAGACCCGAAATACTAAAAGGCCGACGATGGCAATTTCCGGCTTCACATCTGAAGAGTGGGTGGCGAGCCAGTTCCCCTAACAGTTGTGACGATTCCAGTTGTTTGAAATTAATCAACATTAAATTAGTAACTTGTGATTTCTTGCTACTCTTATATCAACATTAAAAATAAAATTTGTAAACTTGTCGTTAGTTGTTTCAACCGATAAAATTCTTCTTCTTATTTCATGAATTTTGTTTAAATTACCACTAATATGGTGTGATATACCCTTAATATGAATTTCTATACTTAACTTTGTTTGTATTAACTATGGAACCTACTCGATTATTGCAACAGGAACTATCCCGAGCAAAGCAGAACAACCAATCCCTCTACGGACAAATCATCCAGCTCACCAAGGAGGTACAACAAGTAAGATCTACCTGAGTGGACCCAGCCAGACTAAAATCCATCTACCAACGCCTAACAGCGGCTCAAAGGGGCTGGGCAGAAAAGCGTCAGTTAAACCAGAGTCTCCGGACTCAGATCCGAGGGCTGGAAGTCGCCCTGGCAGCAAGTCGGGAGGGACAAGCGGTAACCTACCCGCTCATCTTCGCCCCATCCCAGTTACAGTCGTCGACCTGGACGCAAAGAACGGGCCCGCCGCAAAGCCGAACGGCTATTAGACAAAACCCATTTTGAATAATTAACTTGACAGATGAACTACATTTTTCTTTAAAATTGTAATTGTGATAAAATTAAAATTATTATGTTCTCAACATAATTAAAAATGGAATGATCAGCGGAAGGTAGTGAATACTCTCTTTATGTCGTCGGAAAAATAGTGTCCTTCTCCTACTAGTTAGCACGAATTTCGAATCTCCACACGAGGGACAGAATAAAGCGAGCATAGGTCTTCTAACGACAGCTCGTTGAACCCACGGGTTGTCCGGGCAATTACAGTATTAGTAATAATGCTCAATTTTTTCGGACAATCCACACACTCGAACACATTTCCAACGTTGCCTAGCAACGGGTGCCGAGTGGCGGTCGAAGTAATATTTGTATGGCGTTACCGGAACAACAATAAGTGGTTTAAACAAAATGACAAGACCCTGTAACCCACCATTGATAACGTTCGTCCATTTGGATTTTTCGCGCCCAAATTTTATTGGATGTCGTGCAAGATAACAAAATTTTAAACATTAGTTCTTGCCAAACAATTCTTTTCTTTGTAAATTGTGTAATTATTTATATAAATATAGTTTAGATAAATAATTTCCGCAATATTTATTCATAAAATGAACTATTTTGACTCATTTCGAATAAATGGAAGAAGCTAAAAAATTATTATTTAATATTTGAGATGGAACATTTGAAATGAATAGAACATGAACACATGAAAACTTTTTATTTTTTATTTACTATCTGCACATAATTAAGTTGATGAATTATTTTAATTTAATTTTGAAAATAGACAATTAATACATTAAAATTTATCTTATTATTATTGTAAATAAATATTATTTTTTCAAATATATAAACATTTGTTTAAATAATATAATTGATTAAATCTTTATTTATTGATTATTAAAATAAATATTTAATTATTTAAATAAGAATTTTACGTTTTAATAATTTTGATTTACTAAATCTTCCATAATTAAAATTTATATAATAAATGGCTTTGAAATTAGAAAATGTTTGGCAAATAATAAGAAATAATAACTATGAAAGTTTAGTAGAAGTCCAGCATGACATGCTATGCTTACTGTGTAAAAAGTTATTGGTCAATGCTCGGAATGCTCCATGCGGTTGCAGGTTTTGTTTTTCTTGTATTTCAGGCTTTCTTGATGGTGAGAATAAAATTTGTCCTGGTAATACGGAATTCTGTAAATTGGAACTGCTCGATATGAATATAAATATTTGTGTTGATCAACCAATGAATATCAAAATATCAAAGATAAAAGTGAAATGTCCAGAAATATCATGTGAGTTTGTTGATGAGTTAATAAAAATGGAAGATCATTCACGGATGTGCAAATATCGGTCAGCAGATTGTCCATATTCCAATATCGGATGTGACAAATGCAATATATCCCAGGATAAAGTTGCGGATCATTTGCAGTCTGAAATATTGATGCACACAAAATTATTGATGGATTTCATTGGTAATTTCAATAATGAGATGGAGATGGTGAAGGCCAATAATAACGGATTAAGTGCAGAAATCAACGAATTGAAATTGGATGGCGAGAAAAGACGAGTAAAATGCAATATTTGGTTTGTTGTGGATAAATGATGAGAATTCAGGAGGAAATTGCTGAATTGCAAAGGAATTGTGATGAGAAATCCACCAAAATTGATCAGTTGAATGCTGATATAATTTGTTTGAATGGTGAAAATGTTGCGATGAGAGAAAATATGGAAAAATTGATTTCATCAGGGGAAAGAAATCGAGTTTGTCAATAAATTGCAATGTTGATTTGATTGATATTTGGATTATTATTATTCAGGTTGAAATTGGAGATTTGCAGAGGAAATTTGCCGATCAAGTTGAAGAAATCAAATTACTGAATGAAGACATTCCGGCATTGAGGAATGCAGATAGGAGTATGAGTGATAGATTGGATGGATTGCAATTGAATGTCGAGGGTAACCAGATGAGATATTGATGCAATTATTGCTCATTTGATGATGCGCTGCTGCTGCGGCAATATTTCAGGTGGCCATGCGAGCATGCGAGAACAATTTACAGCAACAAATTGCCCAATGCGCCACCAATTGCAAGCAAGCAGAAAGCAAATTCCACAATGCAAATCAAATTAGAGAAATTAAACAAGTAAAATAATAAATTTCTGATTGAGAAATGAATGAAAATAAAAATTTCAGAAAGAATTGATTGGCAAAATCGGTCAAATGGAAAAGAAACAAAATGAAATCGATAAATCAATGGACAATGTCGACATGAAATTATTGGAAACGGCAGCCAATCAAAATCAGCGGATAAATGGAGAATTTGTGTGGAAGGTCGACAAATTCACTAATAAAATGGCAAATGCAAAAAATGGAATCAACACATACATTTATAGCAAATCATTTCTCACGCATAAAAATGGCTATAAAATGTGTTTGCTTGTGGATCCTGATGGATTTGGTGATGGCAAGGGCACTCATTTGTCTGTGAGCTTTTGTTTGGTGAAGGGCGAGTTTGATGGCATTTTGGAATGGCCATTCAGGCATTCAGTCACATTTGCATTGATCAATCAGCGCACCCGACTGCCTCATGTTAGTGAGACTGTGAAATGTGCAAATAATCCAAATAATGAAGCATTTATCCAGCCAACAGATAGAAATGATGAAATTGGATCTCCCCAATTTGTAAGCCATGAAGAATTATTGAGAAATCCAGATCTGATGCGTAACAATCAGATATTAAATGCTCCGTTGACATTGACTCGTGATTGAATTATATTTTTATTGTTATCAATAAATTTGCTCATTTATTTTCTCATTTTCATTTATTTAGTTTTCAATGAAATTTCTATTTCAAATGTGAAAATTGAGGATAAATTTGAAAGCGGTGAAAATTGTGCCAGGTGGGGAGAATTTGTCAAATATTTGAATTATTCACCATTTGATGCGCGCTTATTCAATTATGTGAATGCGATAAATAAATATTTTTCTTTCACTGCGCTCGGCGCCTTTCAAATATCCGCAGCACGAAAGCGCAGCGCATCAATAACAGCCAATGAGCAGTTGAGGAAATCGTTGCGGGTTTTTATTGGTTCTGGGCCTGGAAATGCATTTCTGTGATCCAGCAACAAATAGTTGATAAAGCCGTTCAGGATTTATTTGGCAGCAAAATTTCCAGTGTTGAAGCGCTGCAATAATTTCTCATAGAATGCAAATTATATATAATGATAAAGCTTTATAAATATTATCTTAATTTTGTCGTATTGAAACTCGGTTTGACATTTTTGTAAACTTGCTAATTTTTCCTTTCGGTGAAATCAAAGCTGATAAAAAGTAATGCAAAGCGCATTTCAACCGGTTTTTTTGCTTTTACTGGTTTATCCTGCTGCTGGGGCCGTTTCCGCTCCACGTTAAGCGCCCTTGAAATCCATCAGTAAGACAAAACTAATAATTGAATTCCGCTGCACAAAGCGATTGAAAAAGCAGTGCAGAAATTAAACGCTACAAATAAGTTTCTTGGCATCACTTTGATGCATTTAAGGATTTGTGCAGTGCTTTGAGTCCATTTGAAAATGTTGTGATGTAATTGTCGGGAACTGCGCCAGTTCAATTACGCTAATTGGCTGAATTCCATTTCATTCAAAAAACTCGGTAATGGTAACGCGCGAGATTATTTTTTGATCCGCATTTTATGGTTATAGTAAGCAATATGCTTATCAATGGTAGATCAACAGCAATTGTAAAAGTAAGCTTTGAACTATTTTACTTGGCTTTCAATGAAGAATGGGTGGCGAAAATCCTTGCTAAAATTAACAAATAATCACAGTGAAAATCAGCCTTTGCAAGAATAGTTTATCTTTTTGATATAATTTGAATATCTTGGCTGCCATTCAATAAATTAGTCTTAAATGTTGTGAATGCGTGTATTCGAAATTTTGCATTTTTCTGTCAAACTAAAATACAGCAGTCATGTTTTATTTGTGTCACAATTCAATTTTTTGTTTAAATCTTTGTTTTTTCTTTGAATAAAAGTCGGATATCTTTACTGCCTTTCAATAAATTTGTATAAAATTTTGTACATGTCTATATTGTAGATTTTGCGTTTTAGTCTAGCTTTTATATTGCGCAGTTATAATTTAGTTTGGAAATAATTCTATTTTTGTTTAAATCTTTGTTTTTCTTTTGTTGGCGAATGGGGTTGGTTTTTATTATTTTTTTTAGGGTTTTTGTGCCTCTACCTTCTAAACGCCATCAAGATTATTATTCTTTCCCTCCTATGTATCCATGGTGAGTGCCATGTTGGTACTCTACATAGATGTTGAAAATTCATGAGCAGGTGAGCTCCATTTCTAGAACTACTCCTCATGATATTTTCACTTTCGGGTTCTGGACTGCCGATGGAAGGTCTTATGATTTTCTTTTTATATATCCTGGTCCTTACGCGTCTATTTCTACAATTTCCGTGCTTATTTATCATCTTTACCCATTATTTATAAATGTATCCTTCAAAAATTTGGGCAGCGTTCCTCCCTTATTTTTCGGTAAATTTCCTATTTCATTTCTTTAATCACGGCATCGACTACAGTTGTCCTAGATTACATTTATCTTTACCTATATTAAAAATTTGATCAACAATTCCTTAATTCCCGGTACGTTTACCATGATTTTAAGTAGTTACAACCCTCTGCGATCACCTTAATAAACGCTACTCTCTTCTGTCATATTATATCATTCAACTTTTGGAAAACTACTTTCAACTTGACCATATCCTATCCCTTCCTACGTGATTTTCTGATTAATTTTCTGACAAAGTTTTAAATTTTCCCTACAAAACTTTATTCCCCCTTAACTGAAGTCGCACTTCCCGAATTTTATTTTCTACTCGCCCCGGCTACTTTTCAGTAGCCGTTACGAGTTGTACAACGATGCCCTGCGTGGAGGTCCTGTGCAATTGACAGACCCTACTGCGGACTACCGAGGTATCAACGAGGCGCGACCCACGAGCTCAACTAAGGAACTTAATCCACCAGCCGGCCCTAGATCTGTCCCATTGATAGCTATTGAGATACTTATTATAAATAAGATTTTAGGGGGATTTGTCAGTGGCACCAAAAGATTCCACGACCATCAAGAATAAAATCAAAAATTTAACTCCGAAATATATATTTATAAAAGAAAACAATACTTACAATCCACAGTCATGCACCAAATTGGAAAAATTGGCTTAAATTGGCATAAAAATACTTGTCTAAGAATGACTCACAGTTCGTCTAAAAATTTCTACAAATTTTCTGCCTGACTAAAATTGTCTAAGAAAGTCTAAAAATTGTGAAAATGACTGCTGTATATATAGTGTTTTTGTGCCTGTGTGCGACCAATGGGCGATTTTTCGCCATTTTTAGGGCTTTTTAATTATTTTATTTATTTCGAAATATTTTTGTAATTTTTTATATATTTTTCTTTATTTTTTGATATATTAATATTTTATTGTTGGATTTTATTTTTATTATTATTTTCTTACAATATTATTTTTTAACCCCAATATTTTGTTTTCTGGTCGCCTCTTCTGCCTGTGCTTTTTCTAAACCTTATTTTGCAAGGTTTTGGCAGTTTGTTTTATTTTTCGTATGTTTCTTTCTGCAGCTGTAGGCCTTTTAATGAATTTAATTAATTATTTGTTTTTATTTAATTTTTTTATATTTTCAATTTGTTTTAATTAATATGTTTTTATTTTATTTTTGGTCTCTTCTTGCAGTGAGTGCTTATGTTACAGCAGCCATATTGACAATTTCCAAACGACATTAATTATTTGGTTTTAATTTATACAATTTTCACCTTTTTGTTTAAATTGGTTTTGTAATTTTTGTTTTAATTTTGGCTCTGAGCCTAACACTTTTAATAAAAGTCGAATATATTTGCTGTCATATATTATATATGTATAAGATATTATGTAATTGTTTATTCCACATTTTGCGTTTTAGTGTGTTTTTAAACGAGCAGTCATATATTATTTTTGATTGAAACCAAGTTTTTGGATTTATTTTTGTTTTGTCTTTTGACAAACGTCCGATGGGTTTTTATTATCCTTCTTCAATGGTATTAAAACTATATTTAAATATATATACATATTAAAACAATGTTTTGAAATTAAATGACTCAAACATGTTGGCAACTCTGTACAAAAGATTTGATGCTTAATAAATGTTTATTCTTGTTTTATTAAAATCATACATACATGACTAATATATGTGTTTAAGTTGATAATGTTGTTTTATCTCATGTTAATTTTTCGATTTATTTGGTTATGTACTGTAGGAGAAACTGTTAATTTTTTTTATTAATTTTTTATGTTTATTGTTGGACCTTTACCTAAATGCCTTGGTAACACACATGGTAGTTACCATGTTGGTAATGTACATTGTGGTAGAAAATTCATGAGCAGGTAAGCTATATTAATTGAACTACTTCACAAGATATTTTCGCTTTCGGGTTCCTGATTTCCGATAGAAAGTCTTACATCTTATTCCATGTTGTTTGCTTTATTAATTGCTCATCAATCATCCCTGATTATCGATTCAAATTTATTTCACCATCTTTTATTTAATAAAGAAATTAACCTAAACGATAACATACTTACTACAGCTTAAAATATTGTTTTGAAATCCACAATGAAATAATTCAAGATGATTTTTTGGGTTACATGAGTTAGAGGCTTCATCTCGGTAACCATGCCACAATTTGAACCATTTAAATTTATCAATAATTACTATTATTTAGGTTACGTTAACAAAATTATTAAAAATTTATACGAATTACTGCTCTAGCAACTCTTCAAACATAGTTTAATCGACAGGAGTTTAGGCAAAAAATTTTTATTATTTTTGTTGTTTTTAATTATGTTTATTCAATGTTTTTGCTTAAGTTTATATCCAAATTAGAATAACTTTATAAACATTGTAAACAATATTTTGGTCTTAATTTAATTTAAAATTTGAAAATCTATCGAATTTATGTTATCAATCAATAATAATAATAATAATAATTGGTCAATTTCGACAAACAATTTTTTGAAAATTAAATTAAAATTTGATATTTTGTATGTGTTTTTGTAAAATTAATGGAAAATGATTTAATTTGATTAGTTTATGTAATTGTTAAAATTTCTTATTTAAATTGTTTATTTTATGATTTTTTAAAGTTATTGTTTAGTCGGAACAATTATAAGTGGCTAGTGTGTTTTATTTGAAATTAGATGGTAAATTGTATATAAATTTGTTTATGAATTGGAATTTACCATGTATAAATTTTAACAAATAAAATTTTGAAATGTATTCATCTTACTGAATGTTATTCTTAATTTATTTTGGAACTATTATTCAATCGAAAAATTTATGGTATTGATTTGAGCTTTACCTATTCGTGTGTTGGTGTATTTTGACATTGGAAAGTTAAAATTATGGCTGATGATCTAGAAAACCGCACAATTCGCAATTATGTTGTATTTACAGATGCGGAACGATTGATTGGGTATGCCACAAAAATCGCGAAACGATAAACCTCAACGATAACATTTTAGATGCAAGAATACCGATTGGAGTAAAAAATAGAAATACTATCAACGTGACAGAAATTATCCAATAATATAGAAGTTGCTCTGTCGGTAAATTTTTATTTTATCAAATAAAGAAGTGAAGTTTAGAAAAATTAATACAAATTACATTACAGAACAATATTAATATAAATACAGGTTTGGTTCAAATGTTTCTGCCGCCAATAAATAAAGCTGTAATATACTCTTTTCTTATACTGTCAATTATAAAATTTGTTACCTTTATTTAAAAAGGTTGTGCGTTTAAAAATGCAAATGATAAATTAATAAAGCATGTTAAATAGTATATTGAATTAATATTCTTCCATTCAATTATTAAATTCAACAAAAAAGCTATCCAGAATGAAATGTATGAATTCGTGGTTAATTATATTTTCATTAATTTATTTTTATATATTTTTATTTTTTAATAATTACATTCTGTAATAGCTCTATTATTATTATATATTAGAATTTTCAAAATCTCTAAAAATTGTTAATTATCAAATACGAATTTATATGAAATTAAACATTGTTTGGATCCCCATTTATGTTTATCCTGTATCTCACCATTATTCGTACTAAAAATGGAGTTTTCGAGAGTGTATATTCGAAAAATCAGTTATTACAATTGAATGAGAATTGTTGGGTTATTATTATTGAAAGTCGGTTCCCTCTGACTCATCATGTCCTTTTCGAATCAAATAAGCAAACCCAACAGTTACAACTCAATCCGATTTATTTCAATGTTTTTTAATCACAATTTCACTGATATCACAATTTCACCTTTCAACCACCGTATAAATTTGATTATCTTAAGGTAGGTTATCTTTTTTTACTGGACTGACTACACTATTCGTTTGCTTCGACCACTGGCTATTTCATGTTTTTCCCTTTTCCTTTTATACTCTTGCTCAGACGATTGTCAACAACATTTGCTACATTATTAAATTATTAAAAATAATTACTTCAAACAGACCACCTTAGCCGACATTTGTCAACAACGTTTGCTCCATTACTAAATTGCAAATTAAGAAATAATTACCTCTCCATAGATCAGTGGCGCCCATTCAATATTGTTTAGGCAAATTTACTATATTATTCCGTCTACACACCGGGTTTTCCTCATCTCTCGGGTTTCTCATTGCCTCGGACTTCCCATTGACTCGGGCTTCCCATTAGTAATTAATTTTTTTAATTAATTTCTTTTTTTTGTCTAATATTATTTTCTAGGGACCCCTCACTAAATTTTTATTATTATTTCTGGACTCGTCTCTCAATTTGGCGTTCAACCATACCAATTTCCACAGATCAATACTACTTTAGAATTTTTGTAAATTTTTTAATTAATGTTGCACTTTTATTATTTTGGTGTTTTATTGACTTTACTGTGCTTTTCTTGTAATACCCCAACAGAATACTGACAAATTCCAACTGACAATTCTCATATTCAAGAGTGGAAACTTTGCCGCTGGAAATGAGCCGCGCGTTGGACAGCCGTCATACGATCTGGTGGAGAAGATAAAAACTGTTGATAATGAAGATCCATGTGCACAACAAGACAAAATACGGAGAGCATTGGTAGTGACAAATAGATCGTAAATAAAGGATTGATTCAAATCGAAAAGCGGTGCCAGTGGATCTAATTAATGTAGCGAAAATAAAAAGGTTTTCAACGTGTGAAAACCTTCTTCAACAGTACCACCTCAACAATTTCATGCATATCCTCATTACAGCTAATGAAATCTGAGTTTATTGGCAGAACAGTGACCGTCAACATCACAAGTTCTGGCTATGTGCTCAAGCTTAACCTATGACGGAATAAGAAATTATCCTTACTAACAAGAATATCATACTGATTCTATTTTGGAACTCTAAATGGATTATTTATGACAAATATTAATGCGACTTGTTGAAAAACCTTAATGCAGCTGTATTTAATAAACGGCGAACTTGAATATCTCATACCAAACTCTATCCCCAACACGAAAATATGTAGCCCTATACGGATATCATCTCACAGGAGAAGATTAAACAGCTTCATCTGAACGTTCTCGAACATCCACCATAGTCGGTCCTGATAACTCAATCAAAATTTAACTAGACGTTTGCTTTCTCCCCCTTTTCTCTTATTGATATTTTCTTTCACTTAACTGTGTTCAACAAATATATTTATTTAAACAAATTTCCAAAATATTTTTTCCAAAACACTCTCCTGGATAATGCTTGTAAACGCTCCATTGCAAACTGCATTCTCAGATTGGTTTTGACCAAAAGTTAAAAACTAATAAAACTGTCGCTTAATGATCACCCCGTAAAACCTCAACAAATCCTTCGTTTAAACACACTATGAAAATGGTGGTCTTGGCATCACACCCTCCATCGACGAATACCTGATTCAAAGCGTTGCACTCTCATTAAACCTCATAGATTGCCTAAGAATTGAAGTCCTTGAAACCTCTAAACAAAAGTTTAAACCTACTCCTGACCTCAAGCTAAATAATGCTATTTATTGGATTAATGGAGATTTCAAAGAGGAAAATACTGAGTCCTACTCCTCTGTCTTTGGCAAATTCCACTCTCAAATTTTGTCTTACAACAACTCTTGAAAAACTCAAAATGGACTTTATCCTCGAAATCCTGAACCTTTGAGAACACAGATACATCGCTGCCTCCAAAATGAACGAGATCTCGTCTACAGTTCATCTACTCGTTGGAGAATGACATACTAGAATTGGCAACAAATGAGATACCAAGGCCACATATCATCCAAATTCTCCTTCAGTGTGACTACTTCACATCAAATAAAATCTGACGCACAGGAGTTTTGAACTACGGTATTTATTCATCTCATTGATCTGACCTTCACTTGCCGGTTCTAAGGGAGATTTACCTGATACGTCGCATGATTTTAATAACCATCGTGCACCCATGACTGAAATCATGTTGGAACTGTGCACAACAGCCGAATGCCATTCGAGCAGGTGAGCACTGCTACCAACCCTACTCCTCGAAGGACCTTCGTCTTTCCCGGATTACTAGCTGCCGTTGGGAGGACTTACGCTTCGGCTTATAAACCCCTATTAAATCCCTGATTTCCGCCTAATTCCGTTAAGAAAACCATGGAAAGTAATTATGCCTGGCAATTACTTGTAAGCCCCTTCGATCTTCATCGCCGTCGGTACCTCACTTCCCGAATTATAAATTGAGTGGGATAACTTGTACCCAAAACAAGAATAAATAAAAACAAAATGTCAGGAAAACACTATGATTAAAATATATTGGTTAACACGAAACATAACATTGAGGTCACACAACAGAAAGGAAATAGATTGTTAGAATCATGAATGTCCTCGATCAGCAGTGAGATCAACGACCTAATCTTCCTCGGCATCCATATCCGTAGGAAGGCATCTTCTTTTTGGTGAGCGATACGGCGGGGGGTCTCTTCGGTATTCATCATCTCTTTGCGAGGACGGTCCTGCGATCTCGCCTCGGGGACCGACATTTGGTACCTCGCCGGTAAGAACGGCTATTTCGCCCGAATCCAACCCCAATCTGTTAAGGGTTCGTATCATTTGAGGCGGTTCGATGTCCTCATCCACCAGATTGATGTGGATAGATTCCGGAGGGGATGAGAACATTACTTGTGGGGCGTAAAGAATATCCGGATCGAGCCCCGGGACCTCGAATTCCCGATACGGGGGCGGTAGATCATCAATCCGATATATGCCCTCCGTTGATCTTGCTTCTCGGAGCCGCGCTTCTTCTTGACGGCGTCGATCCCGACGTCGCTTATTCCGGTTCGGCCGGTGGCTAGCCATAAGAGTAGTAGAGTTCGCCGAGGTTTCCAATGGCGTAGAGGTTAGAGAGGACAGAGGGTTGGCAACCGAAGTGGAGATACTGACTGTCGAAACCTGGAGATCCTCGATGTTGGGAAGATGATGGACCGGGATGATACCAAGTTGTCCAGCCCGGACGTTCCCTGGGATGTGAGTTCGGAGCTCTACGTCCGTGAAGGCCTGTCGGAGCGCTTTCGACTGTTCATGTATCAGCAGGCGTTGGCTGCGTGACTCGACGATTAATTCGTCACGCGCCCGCGTGAGCCTGAGGATCTTTTGTCTGAGCTCTCTGACTGTTTCTGGTGGAGCCCAGGTTCCCTTTATTCGCTCATATTTAGCTTGAAGATCGCCATGCTGAAGCTTCAGGTCCTCGTATTTATGCCGGATCGCCACGATTGATGGGGGTAGACGGGGAATTTTTGATGGATTTGTTGATTCGTCGTTATTCTTCATGCTAAAAGAAGAGGGAAGAAAACAAATTAAAATTGGAGTTTATCGAGAGGTGGAGGGTATAGACGGCGAGTCGAGAAGGGCTTTCAATATTTTAATGTTTCACGAGGTTAATTAGGTTCTTACAGGGCCTCTACTTGGCTTAATCCCGCATAGGGGCAAAATTTATTAGCATCATCCAAAGTCTCGCGTCGTAAGGCTGTCACTTGTCGACACTCTAAATTTTATAGGTTTAGGGTTCAGGTTTTTTGATTCCCTGCTGTGGGGCGTGTCCGCACAAAAATAAATCCTTCGCGTCAACAACCTGGAATTGGCTTCTCCTTTTGCCAAGACAAGTCGTCACTCATCAACGGGTTCAGTTTCATGAATTTTTGGTTTTATTGAGTTTCCTAATTACTTCTATAACGGTTCACGGCTTGACTCATTAGCGGGACAGTAATTCGGCTATACTACAATCGAGTTTATCTGCATTCAACTGCGTAACTGAGTCTAACTAATTCATCGGCAACACCTAACTTGTAGCTTTAATCTAGTTGTTAGAGTTTAGATTTTTTCCAACCCGGCTCGTTCAGTTAATGACGCCACGATAGGTGTTTGGGGATTTAATTTAGATTGCGTAAAGTTATTTTTACAAAAGGTCATGAGTTTAATTAATTTAACGGCATTGACCAGATTGTACTTTAGCTATAATTATTTAATATCAACTTTACTATATTCAATAAGTTAAGTTATTTCAAAGAATTGACTAAAATATAATTCGACCATGGTTGTTTCTTTATTAATAGTATAGGCTTCAATAATTTTACGCTAACTAATCCATGATTTGACTATATTTATTTGGAATTTAGTTCATAAATATTTGCGATTTTAGTTTCATTACATTCCAAAATCAAAAAAGATGTATCTAGACTACAATTTAACAAAAGGTCAATCGTGGTTTAAGATTAAGTTAAAGGGGTAGGTAGTGGGTGAATCTTTCATTTGGAGTTTCGTGGGGAACAACCAGGAAAGCAAACTTGTCGTTACTTGTTAGTTGAGCTATTTAGTTAGAACCATGAAAAATCGAAGATTTTAAATATAAGTAATATATGGAGACTTACTGGTTTTCTCTATGATTTGCAAATGCGAAAAATTTAATTCCAATCTCTTCTAAAATTGTAATGATTGATTATAACTAGCAAATTTATCGATCTGAATGTGTGCCAATCTGATGAAATTCTCACCTAACCTGTCTAGGCATGTCACGGTAATGATACAAGGTGTGCATCTCATCTCAACCATGAAAAATTATAGATTTTATGATATTGGATTCATGGAAATTTTCTAGCGTAATTAGACTTTGGATGTTGCATTAGATTGTGGAATTCTATTACAGTTAGAGTTTGGGATTTTATTTCCTTTTCTTCGTCTCATTCTACTGACTCTGCGGACTCCCATTTCAACTATCATATGATCGTTACAGAGGTTCGTGGTGGGAATTCGCCTATCCGATGGTAGTGGTCTTCTAGAGATATCACTCTGTTTAAGGATTTCCCTATTTCCACTTCAGTGGTCGGAATGGATCAACTGTGCTACTCTCGTATGCCGTGGAACACCCGTCGAAGAGTGGTAAACCTTTTATATTGTTTCATTGTTATGTTTCATACTTAAATAAATTATAACGATTGTTATTTTCTTGCAATGTTTTTCAAAATTTTATGTAGATTGGCTATCATTATTAACCTAGTTCTTATCCCTGCTACCCGTCAATTACTCGAGATTTTGTCCGAACGATAAAAATTCCGCTGATCAGTACCTGATCTTGCCTAATTTCCCTCTATCTGAAATTATTCGCACTTCCCGAGATTTTAAACGACTCACTCCGGCCACTTTTCAGCAGCCGCCTCGAGTATACAACGGCGCCCTGCGTAGCGGTCCTGTGCACAAAGCCAGAACCGACTGCGAACTGCCGAGGGGTTCACGAGGCATGACCCACGAGCTCAACTAAGGGTTTTCACCCACTAGCCGGCACACGGTCCGTCCCATGAACCATCTATTACGATACAATATCTATATATAATTTTAATGATCGGACTATAAATATAGATATATGAGATTATTAATATGAGTTAACAAAACATTATGCATCAAAAGTTTGTATTTTCAAAAGGAACATATTATAATCATAATACATAAAAAGCTATGAATGACAATGCAAAACTCCTTACTCTCTTGAAAATTGGCGGTTCTGTATTACGATCAAATTTTTCAGTAAAAAGTATAAGATTAAAAATAATGAAATTCATCACTGTATATATACTGATTTCATGCGTGTGTGCGACCAATAGGCGATTTTTCGCGATTTTTAGGGCTTTTTAATTATTTTAATACTTTAAAATTATTTTTATTATTTTTTGTATATTTTTCATTATTTTTTGATATATAATTTATATTATATTTGAATTTTACTTTTATCATTATTTCTTTGTAATATTATTTTTAGCCCTTTTTATTTGTTTTCTGGTCGCCACTTCTGCCTATGTTTTTTCTAAACCTTATTTTGCAAGGTTTTGGCAGTTTATTTTATTTCTTTGTATGTTTCTTTTTGCATCTGTAGGCATTTTCCGAATTTTTATTAATTATTTGTTTTATTTAATTTTTGTTATGTCTTTATTTTGTTTTAATTACTATGTTATTTATTGATTTTTAGTATCTTTGTGCGGTGCATGTTTATGTGCAGTGATTCATTCCACCACTTCCACTCTTTGACTTTAATTTTTACTTTTATTTTGTTTAAATTGTGGCTCTGAGCCCAACACTTATTTTCCTCATTCAAGCACGTAACAACATTATACTTCTTAACTTCTCACCGTACCGTGCTAAAAATGGCCTTAACGTCAAATGTCACATATCCAATATTGACTGGAAAACACAAACTCATATCTTAAATCAATGTCTATCGATGGCAATCTCAAGGCGTAACAAGCACAATATTGTACTCGTGCTAACAGGCGATTTCCTTAAATCCAAAGGATTTGAAGTTGAATTCGAATATTGCCTCCTGGAATCATTACTACTCGCTAGCCTGACCTCATAATTAAATCACCCAAAAACAAATTAATCCACGTTCTTGACATCAAAGTGCCTGATGATAATCAAAACTTTAGTACTTCAAGAGAAAATAATTTCAACAAATATCGAGATCTTACTCGTGAAGTAGCGGCGATCAATAAATGCAAAACAACAATTGCTGCACTTGTTATTGAAGATTTGAGATCTTGGGACCACCAGGATAATTCTCTCCAATGTATGTGGCATTACACCCATTACATGTAAATTGATAAACGAGATTAGAACACAATCCAACTGGAGTGATGCTTGATGGTTCAATCATATATGCGGAGAGAAGTAAAATTGATATATTAGTTGGAGGTAAAGTATTTAATATATTGGTTAGAAGTAAAATATTTAAGATTGATTGTTTAATATACCTGAAATTGGTATACAATTATGATATAATTTTAGGAATAAATGCGATTAATAGAAGCACCTTGGCAGAGAGCGTGCTTGAGTAGTAGTATGCCAGAAATATTGAAGTAAAATTTTTCTGCAAGATTTGACAACGAGAAATAGATTGGAAGTCAAAGCTAACGAAATTTCTACCTAATAGAAATCTCAGTTTTATGATAACTATAGTTAAGACCAAGAAACGGTACGTATTTTGAATTCTAGGATAACTAACAGTTATGTAGTTGATTATGGTGAGAAAACAATGGGCTAGCCGATCGGACCAGTACCTATTTATGATATAATTCAGCTAAATAACGCAAAAGTGCGTCCAGTATTTGACTTTAGGAGTATCAAAAAAATATATTGACGTATATAATTGGAATGAAGATATCTTTTCTGAAACATTACGATCATGGAGATATTTAAGTAAAGAATTTGCAATGTTCGATTTATCTGATGTCTATACGCGTCGATAAAATCATGTGTCGTTATCAATCTTGTATGATTAATGGGAAGAGATATGCACTTACAAGAATGGGATTTGGATTAAATATTGCGCCAACGATAATGAGAAATATTGTGAATAAAGAATAAAATAACAATGAATTAATCAAGAATTGTACAAGTTCGTACATAGACGATATATTGTAGATGAATCTAAAGTTGGACCAAATGAAGTTAGTGCAGAAATTCGTAAATTTGGTTTGATATGTAAAGAGGATGAAAAGGTTAAGGATACTCTCAGTGTAAGAGTATTAGGTATTTATGGATTTCGTAAGAAAACGAACTACATTGGAAAAGATCAAACGATTTTCGGATAAATGAATTAAATGAAGGACTTTCATGAAGATAGTTTTATTCTTTATGTGGTCAGTTAGTTGGAATTTATCCTGTGTCAGAATGGTTGCGGCCAGCTTGCTCATTATCAAGAGCTTATATAGTGGAAATTCGGATGATTTAATAGAATATTATATTGTTGAGAAAGTAGAATGGTTCTTAGAAAAAGTGAATGAAAGAGACCAATTGTCAGGAATTTAGAGTGTTTCTAGCAATCAGATAGGCATAATTAGGCCTGATGCAAGTTCAATTGCCATTGGAATTGTATTATAAATGGAAGGTTCAATGGTTAAAGATACGTGCGGGTTGCGGAAACCTGATGATTCAAGATATATTAATCTTGTAGAATTTGAAGCGATTGTGACCAGTATTAATTTATGTATCAAATAGAATAAAAAGTGCATTAAAATTAAATCCGATAGTAAATCAGTTGTGTACTAGGTTAACAGCATATTATCAAACGACAAAAAAATGCATACAAAGGCAAATTCAAAGTTGTTAATACGACGAAGTCTGGAACTTTTAAAATGGACATTGAGTTTGTATCTACAGAAAATAACAACGAGAGTACCAGCCAACTGGATGATTAATAAAAAGAAGTCTCAGCTTTAAGCAACCAAAAACGCTCGATAAATGTGCTATTAGAGATACACCAGAACTGCCATGTGGGAAACATTTTATGCGATTCTTAGCATTAGAAGGGGGATATTAAATGTAGCTAATTAAATCTCGGAAATAATTGTAAGTTGTAATCAATGCTTAGCAATTGATCCAGTGTCAGGACGTGAGAGAATGTGGAGTAAGATATGATGAGAATAGATGTTGCTTAGCAATTGACGTAACTAAACTTGCTAAAGATAAATATTTAGCAATTTTTGACTGTGGGCCATCGAGATATGCAATCTGGATAAAAATAAAGACTGAAAATGTAAAAGAGATATTAATGCCTTAAATGAAGTGCGATATGAAAGAGAAGATCCAAGCGAAATATTATTAAATAATTATTTGTAACCGATATTTTCCCTTTCTTATCGATATATTCTGATTCACCGTCAAATCATCAAAAATTTATCAAATTTCCTAAAATAATCTCTTTAAGCATCAATAATTTATCATTATTGAATTTTCAAAATTTTCCTTAAAAGTTCTTGTTCAATATTCCTTACACGCAAACACACAAATAGTCAAGGGGATAAAAAAATTCTGTTTTAAAAATTATTTGAGTCATAAAAAGATGTAGGAAGGGATCTATGTCTTGACTTAGAAAAATGTACGAAAAAATTGAGTCATTAATTTTTAATCAAAATATATTTTTTAAAAAATTTAAAAGTTCTTATTCAATGTTCCTAACACACATGTGGGGAGGGGGATTAAAAAACATTTGGACTTAGAAATATTTCAAAAAAAACGATGAGTTGAAATAAACCTGCATATTTATTAATAGTAGTATAATAAATAAATCAGTTTTTGAGTTTTAACTTAATTTTTTATACAAGTTGATTTGTGAGTTTATTTTGGAATTATTTTCTAAAATTTTATGAACCCTTTTAGCCCAATGGCTCGAATTAGAGCCAGTGCTATTTTTAGAATAAACTGTAAAATTTAGCTGAATGAAAATGATGGTAACAGACGAGAAAGTGGTCGAAAACCAATTATTCAAACATTGAGAAGTTTAGATTATTCACATACTCTTCAAAGAACTTATGCATTGATGACAGCGTGATGCTGCATAATGGAATTTTGTACTTCAAACTATAAACACTTTCGAAACGAAATCGATCGGGCGTAAAGTTTTTATTTTGGATAATTGCAAAAGCAAAATTCTTATTTTTTCATTATGTACACTAGTACACATTATGTACACTGGTAAACATTACGTACACATTATGTACACTGGTACACATTATGTACACTGATACAGAAACTGAAAAGTTTTTCGATAACATTGTTTATATGTTAATAATTGGTACTCCAGTCCGGTTTGTTTAAATCAGAATTAAAACAAGAAAAAGATCATGTATAATGATGCCACTTCCAAGCATGTAAAAATATTGTAATTAGGATTTTTCATTCCGAATGAATTAAGAGAGAAATTATATAGACGCAAATGACAAAACTGGTGAGAAAGGATAATCAAGATTCTTTGTCCTTATATATTTAGTTATTCCAACGTACAATAAAGAATGAAGATAGCATGGTAATCGCTGAAGCTGGTCAACCAATAAATCTAAATGATGATAAAAAAATGAATAAAAAATATTTCTAATTGGTGCAATAGATGTTCTTTGTCTTGTTGACCCTATCCATGAAACTGAATCAGTATTTTGAATTACTTTTCGACTCTTTTTTTATATATATTTGGTCAATAGGAGCTGCCAATCAAGAATTATATTACACTATGAAGTAACTAAAGGAATTTTTATGATTAAAATGAATATTGTTGGGGTTATACAAAAAACAGGAAATAAAAATATAAAATATCAAAAATAATTAAAATTAAGTAGAATTTGATATTTTTGTCTGAGAAAAAATGGTAACCAGTGGCAAATGAGATTTTGAAGACGAAAAAAAATCTTAAATCGATGAGAAATTTAAATAAGAGTCAAGAGCCAAAAAACAAAGTTTAAGATAATAAATAGTTCATCCAGATCAAAATATTTCATTCTCACATAGATGGATACAATGGATATTATCAAAAAATAATTAATAATAGTTTTTTGTTTCAAAAAAAAAGAATTTCATAAATAAAAATTACCCTCAAAATAATCCAAGGGCATCTGTGGCCATCGTGATGTGAGTTTTGATTGAGAAGAACCGCGATAATTGCACATTTAACTCAATATTTAAATTATTTTGAATAATTTTGCCCTTAAAAATCAATAATCGCACTTTAAAATCAATTAAAAAATCGATAATCAAGAACCAATAATTTCGTTAACAGCTTTCGCTAGGGGTTTGTTTCTAAAAAGTGTGAGGTAATTAAGGTTGGCACTTGGGAATCACATCTACCTACTAAATGGGTTCACCAACATAAATAATTTCCAAGCCAAATATCCAGAATATCACTAAATACTCCCACTAATACACTACTGACAATCAGGGGCGGCACAAAGCGGTAAGCATATTAAGTATCGCATGGGGCACATACTAGGATGGGGCGCCAACGTTGAGACAAATTTTAAAAATTATTATGAATAAAAAGCATGAACATGATTTAATGGTATAAATATAATTTTTATTAATAATTACTTGATTTAAAATTATATATTGCATGTATTGTTAGTTGTTACAAAAGATATACCTTATTTTGAAAGGGAGAATATTTTAGATTTGCATAGGGACGCCAAAGCAGTTTGCGTCGCCACTGCTGACAATGCATGGTTTAAAAAATGATTTAAGCAAAGATTTTATTTTATTTGTTTGGAAGTATCAAGGCGATCAAATCAAGCATTGGTAAATTGAGGAGCGAACAGCAATCATCATGTCACTCCAGAAGAGTAAACAAGACAATAAAATACTCCTTTGACTTTTAAATAATTTATTTCAAGAGAATTCGCAATTGTTGTATATTATTCTCTGGCGAACTCTTTGTCCGTCATGAATTCTGTCATTTCATAGATCTTTGAGCTCTTTAATCGACTTATAAGAATCTGTAAGTTTTTAATCGATTCAACTTCTTCATTGATGAAAGATTTCAAAACTTCTTTTGTCTAAATATGAAAAACATTTATAAATTTCTTAGTAAAATGTTTTACAGCCGGATCCTTCAGTCGAATGGACTCATTGGACAGGTTGATAAATTTAACATTGATATATTGTTCCAATTGGATTGCCGAATCAAGCGCCTCTTTTGTTCCAGAATTCCAGTTGATTTGGAAAGAAGAGAGATTAGTTCGCTTCAAGCTTTGCTGAATTTTAGGCCAATATGGCTGTTATTAATTTTTAAATAAAATACATTTACGTGACAATATAAAAAATTTACAAATATTATTTTTGGGATGAACTTTCCGCCTCTTTTATTAATATATGAAATAATATTTCTCGCATGACTGAGTTTCTCGTTTGATTTCTCGAGGAAATATTTATAATAACCGAGCAATCCAACATTTGGTCTATTAAAATATGCTGCCTATAAATAATATTGATAATGGTAATAATTAATAATATTAATAATAATAATCATTAATTTAAATATCGAAAAAATGTTTTCATATAATTTTATTATAAATGTTTTTTATGTTAAATAATTTAAATTTAATTTTTTTATATTAATTTGAGATTTGTTTTATAGTAAAGAAGTTATTTTATCTAAATAAGCTTTAAAATTTATATAAAATTGTAAAACAAAAAATATATTAAAATATTTAAGAAATAATAATAATAATAATAATAATAATAATAATAATAATAATAATAATAATAATAATAATAATAATAATAATAATAATAATAATAATAATAATAATAATAATAATAATAATAATAATAATAATAATAGTATTAATAATGAGAATAATAACAACAAAATAGATATAATAATAATTACCATTGTTTGATAGGCGTAGAAAGATGTGTATTTCAAATTGACTTGTTCAACAAGTAGTTGCTCTATGTTCTCATTAAAGTTTTGTCGAATGGGGCTTTCATTTTCTTTTGATTTCGTCTTAATTTCCGGACAAAATGAAGACTGTGCTTAATTTTGAAAATAAAAATCAAATATTTTTTAAAATAAAAATGAAAATTTCACATTGTTTTCATTGAGTTTTTAAAAAGTAAAAAATACAATATTGAACTGATTATGAATAGATTTCTATAACTGCCATTCGTACTGTCATGAACTCTGACCTTACTCTTGAAAAGACTCATTTAAGTCATCCTTTGAACTGGAGTTTCTTTAGGAAATGTTTGAGCTTATAGATCAACTGGGTAGCACATATGGATTCGTAAAATAAAAGAAAGCTTGTTTATTTTTACTCTTTATATTAAAATATTTCCAAATTAAGGTCTGTTTCAATGAAAGGTTACGAACATCTTGTTTAATTACAATAACTTTTATTATTTTATAATCATTATTAATAAATAAATAATAAAGTCAATTTCTATGACTTTCCATGTTCATTTACTCGACAACAACGAAAACCTATATATAACATTTATAATTTTTTATTTATTTTTGTTAATTAAAACAATTAATTTTTCTTAATATCTCAGTTATTAATTGTAATGGAATAAAACTTGGAATTTTGATTATAAAAATAATGAAAAATAAAAATCTTACCACAAAATAATAATATTACAAAAATTGCCGACAAATTTTTTGTTATCATCAGGGTGAACATAAAGATAAAAATGAAATGAATTCAACAGAATCGTCAATATCTATTCTCTTGTTACGAGGTGATAAGGCGAAGATCAAGTGGCACTTCACAGTGCTAATGTCGATTCCACTGATCATCTATGCCTAAAATTGTTTCATATTTTTTTTCACTTTCAAAAGATTTACTATTTTAAATATTTGAAATGAAAATGATGGGTGATACATGAAAAGTTAAAAAGTAACAAATAAATTATAAATATTTATCATAATATATAATGCAATCATAGACTTATGGACTACTCCGCTTTACAACTCATTTTATTCAAATAATGTTAAGGTTGTAAAAATTATATTTTTTTTAGTATATAGATATATGCACTTCAAATTCAATGTAAAAAATTGTTTTTGTGATAACTCCCTGTAAACTTTTACATTTTATTTTAGTCAATGAGTACAAAATCATTTTTTAAATTTTGTTTAATTTGATATCATTTTATTTTTTTGTTTTAATACCCGATTACGACATCTATTTTAATATTTCACAAAAATTTAGTGATCCATTTTCGAATTTTCAAATTTTTTTTAAAAACTTCATTCAAACAATGTATAGGTAGAATGTTAGAGGACAAAACTTGTACAAATTTAAAAGATCAAGCATCTTTAGGTGGAGTTGACAGACTAAAGAAAGCAGTGGATTCAAAAGACAATATATCATTTACAAATTCAGATAATTCAGAATTTTTGCGAAAAATCAAATAATAATTCAAATAATCATTTATTTCAGTTTTTTGAAGTTAATTTCCTCATTATTTTTAGGTGTTGTTTAGGGTCATCTATTTTGACCATCGTTAGAATTGCTCCGTTAATGCTGATTATTATTATAATTATATAGTTGGGACCCCATGACCTGGAACTGGCCTTAATTTAACTCTCCTGAGAAAATCAGTGCAATGAGTCATTAAAAATAAAAGCGGAAAACCGATGGAAAAATGTCAATTTAAACAAAAAATTCCATTCTATTTTCTAGAATGGAGTTTCATAACTTTGCATACCAAGTTTAGGTTAGATATTTTGATTTTTCTTTTTATAATCTCATCGATCCAAATTTCAGAATTTTACCCAAATCTTTTCAAGTCTTCGCAATTTACGCTGGATATTGTTATTATTCGGGTAACTTCCACGCGTGTTTTTTGTAGAGGTAAAACAAACCACCTACACGTTTTTTTCCAAATTTGGCAACTTTGCACCAACTTTAAGGTTTTCGATTTTTTCTTTTTGCTGAGTTATAATTTTATTTGGGTCGGTAGAACTGTTTGCTCTGACTCCGCGAGCTCTTTAAATGATACTGGAATAACTCAACACAGGAAAACTTTTATTCGATACTAACAATTTCACAACGATTCGAATGTTACTTTTACAATAATGGCAGGAATCCCACGGGAAGCCGCCTTTTCAATTAACTACTAAAATATCCTTGACAAATCTGACTAGCTCTTTTTCAATCTCACGAATCTTTTTAACTTTTCTGTTACTCGCAATTTTTTAAAATTATTTGTGTCGCTGTTGTTGATTTGAGACTCCTGTTGGGCTCAGAGCCAAAATTAAAAAAAATTTACAAAACCAATTTAAACAAAAAGGTGAAAATGGTATAAGTTAAAACAAAATAATTCATGTCGTTTGGAAATTGTCAATATGGCTGCTGTAACATAAGCACGCACCGCAAGAAGAGACCAAAAATAAAATAAAACCATATTAATTAAAACAAATTAAAAATATAACAAAAATTAAATAAAACAAATAATTAATTAAAATTCGGAAAAATGCCTACAGATGCAGAAAGAAACATACGAAAAATAAAATAAACTGCCAAAACCTTGCAAAATAAGGTTTAGAAAAAAACACAGGCAGAAGAGGCGACCAGAAAACAAAATATTGGGGTTAAAAAATAATATTATGGAAAAATAATAATAAAAATAAAATTCAACATTGTAATATTAATATATCAAAAAATAAGGAAAAATATATAAAAAATTACAAAAATATTTTGAAATAAATAAAATAATTAGTAAGCCCTAAAAATGGCGAAAAATCGCCCATTGGTCGCACACAGGCACAAAAACACTATATATACGGCAGTCAATTTCATAATTTCTAACCGAATTTTAACAGACTGTCTTAGACATTTTTTTCAGTCAGGTGACTACTAGAAAATTTTTAGACATTTTTAGACTAGCAGTAAATCATTCTTAGACCAAATTTTGTATGCCAATTTATGCCAATTTTTCAAATCTGGTTGCATGACTGTGGATTGTAAGTATTGTTTTCTTGTATAAATATATATTTCGAAGTCTTGTTACTTTGATTTTGTTCTGGATGGTCGTAGAATCTTTTGGTGCCACTGACAAGTCCCCCTAAAATCTTATTTATATATATATGTATTGCAATAGCTATCAATGGGACGGATCGCGTGCCGGCTGGTGGATTAAGTTCCCTAGTTGCGCTCGTGGGTTGTGTTCCATTGAAACCTCGGTCGTACGCAGTAGGGTCTGGCCATGTGCACAGGACCTCCACGCAGTGCATCGTTGAACGCCTCGTAGCGACTGCTGAAAAATGTGGTCGGAACGAGCAGAAATTAAAATCACGGGAAATGCGACTTTAGTTAAGAGGGAATAAAGTTTTGTAGGGAAAATTTTAAACTTTGCCAGAAAATTAATCAGAAAATCAAGCAGGAAAGGATAGGATAGTATAGGAATGTAAATTTGAAAGTATTATTCTAATAGCTGAATGATATGATCTGACAGAAGAGAGAAACGTTTATTGAAGTGACTGCAGAGGGTTGTAATTACTTAAAATCATGGGAAACGTAGCGGGAATTAAGGAATTGTTAATCAAATTTTAAAATAGGGAAAGATAAAGGTAAATTAGGAAAAATGTAGTCGATTCCGTGATTAAACAAATGAAATAGGAAATTTACCAAAAAATAAGGGAGGAACGCCTTCCCAAATTTTTGAAAGCTACATTTATAAATAATGGGTAAAGACGACAAATAAGCATGGAAATTGTAGGAATAGACGAGTAAGGACCAGGATATGGAAAAAGAAAGACGTAAGACCTTCCATCGGCAGTCCAGAACCCGAAAGTGAAAATATCGTGAGGAGTAGTTCTAGTAATGGAGCTCACCTGCTCATGAATTTTCAACCTCTATGTACAGTACCAACATGGAAATCACCATGGGTACATAGGAGGGATAGAATAATAATCTTGCTGGCGTTTAGGGGGTAGTCACACAAAAACCCTAGAAAAATAAATAAAAACAAACCCTATTCGCCAACACTCCTTTATATAGGGAATCTCTCTTCAAACAACTAATCTGATTTACGGCAATTTACATTGGTCTCCCGGGAACTAGTTAAACAATTTACTTTTATCTTTTGGCCGTTTCGGCCGTTCCCCGGGAGAAGACTACGAAATAAATCACATTAGGAAATAATCAGTTCCCTTCGTAATTAAATTCATCCAATTCGTAGAATTTCTCCCTAATTTAATTTATTTTCTTTATTTTAATTAATTAATTAATTAGTATTTTTTAATAACTTTTTCTAGGTGTCTCAAATTAATTTTATATTATTTTCGTACTCGTCTCGTCAATTAGCATCGGCACATACCCATTTCCCCCGGAAAATATTGATTTTAATTTTTTGATTATTTTTAATTAATTATTTTGTTTTCCCAAATTTTTTTATTTATTATAATAAGTTTGAATTCTATTTAGAGTTTGATTCTTGTACTTATTTTCTAAAATTGATTCGTTTTCCAAAAAATTTGGAGCAAATTTGATAAACTTGGATGATTCTTATAGTTTTCTTATTAAATTGTTAATATTTCTATTAGCTATATTTTTTTCTCGTAAAATAAGGGATATTTTTATACATTTTTATTCATATAAATTTGAGGCTGTAAATTTTTATCGGTTATCGCGACAAATCAACAAATATTTAATATTTTTTAAGTTTTTGTCAACACACCTGATATGCACTATTTTTAGCACCATAGCTTCTTATATCTAAAGATGAGAACTAACTTTCACTTTTGTCATTACTTTCTTCGAAATACCTACTTTTTATTTTATCTTCATTAATGTTTTCCGAGGCAAATCTGATATCCGATATATATCGATTGATTCCATCATCAGTTATTGAAGTTTCAGAATTCATACCGGTGATATTTCCAAGTTTCCATGACGTAAAACATTGAGCTACTTCAGGCTTTACATAAACTTTATCGCCTACCTTAAACTTGAATGTTATTGATTGTGCAAACGTGGATATCGCCAAACGTGTTGTAATTTAAGAATTCCTGGACGGAATCTATGCTAATTTTACTGGTATGAAGAGAATAATATAAAAATACTTATTTCTCTGCATCACACCCCACTCATGCCATAGGTCTTTTAACTGTTCAGAGTTACCATAATACATCGGATCCAGTGCTAGTCTTAGACAAACTGCTCGCATACTCAAGTGCCTCTTTGACCATTTTATTGGTGATGGATCGACTCGTTTACACGTTTGGCAATGTCCCACAATTTCTTTTTTGAGACGGAAGAATCCTTTTTTTAGCTGAGAACTATGTCCGATTACTCCAAAATTGTAACTCAGTATTAAATCCATGTTTCGATGAACTCTGCTTGGGCTTAACGAAGTCTTTGCGTTAGGTTTGAAACTGTTGCATTTGTTTATCAGCTGTAACAACCACGCATTTGGCACCCTAGTCATCTTATCTGCCTTGTTTAACTCCTTTGGCACTAAAGCCATCGTAACATTTCAAGGCGACGTCGAACAAATAATTCAGAGAACCGTTTTACTTTTGGTAGATTTATCATTTAGCATCACATTCAATCAGCTCTTCACGGAATCCGAATTTATCTTGAGTGCAACAGCTGGAGAATTCCAACTGATGGCTTTTTCTATTCATTTTAAGGGGGCCTCCAATTCGGCAATGTAGCATTTTCTACAAGCACTGTTCCTATTTCCACAACTAGGCAAACGATTCTTAAATCAATATTTATTACGTTCCATTCTTCCACTGGATCTTGTTTCTGTTGGGCCAGAAAACAAACGGCCTTGGAAAATGTTTAGATGAATCGGTAACACACATGCAAACATAACATGCAAATTTAAACTCAAACCTATTAAAACATCAACTAAACCCTATCAAATATGAGAAAAAAGATAATTACATATAAAAATAATAAACATAAAAATAAATTAAAATAATAACAAAATGCAACAAGATCCGCACGATACAAATACAAACATAACATGAAAACCCAATGAATTCGACCGAAATTTGAAAAAATGGAAAATTTCATGAAAATGAAATTTTAATCAAAGAATTTGAATTAGAAATAATTCAATAAAAAATTTCAATTAAAAATTATCAAAATAAATTAAAAAATAATAAAAATAAAGATTAGAATACACTAGAAAATAACAAGGTCGAATTTTGTTTTACCAAATCAAAAATAACACGCGAGGTTAGGGACAGAAAATAGGTATAAATACCGATGCATTTTCACATAAAATTTAACCATTTTTGAACCAAAACTAATTTTTAAATTCATTTTTTAAAAATCTATTCAAGACTTTTTTAGGTGAGCAGAAGTTTTATTTGGAAACTCTCTCTCCACGTCCCGTCCTCGCAACCTCGGTAGAGCTCTGCTTGGATGTCGGCGTGGGGGGAGATGTCTTTTTATGTTATTTGGAAGTATGATTTTGGTCAAGTAATTTGTTACATTGTTTAATATAATAATAAATATTTATAATGCATAAAATTAACTTGTTGTTTTTATTAAATAAATTGTTTTATTGTCGAAATTTTTCCGGCCCACAGCCAAAGACACATCACAAGTTAGTAAAATCCACATATTATCCAGATTCGTGTAAGTGCGTGGAATATCGCCGATGATCTGTGCCCGTGAAGACCCGGTGTGCGGAACGCAGGGATTGGAACGTCAATATTATTCCGTATAGAAGAAAGGAGAAATAAGGAAGAAGTCTATTGGCTTCTTCCTCGTTTCTAGTTTACTTTAAATTCGACCTAAATGATTTTACACACGGCTCAAAATCATCACACCGAGTAGTGCAGTGGGCACTCATGAAATATAATATGAACATAATATGCGCCTAAGGCTTATTAAAGGGGAAGGTTAGGGGGAAAATTAATATGAAATTATTGCTATGAAATAAATTAGTAAAATTCAATTTAAATGAGAATTTAAATGAAAACTCCTAAAATATTTATTAAATCAATTACCCTAATAAAACTAAGAAGTTATTCCGATCCAAATCCATTAGTATCACTGATAGAAACACCTTCCTTTATTTTTGTCAGCCATAAATTGAAGTTGATCCGTTCAAAAAACTGTATCAGCCTAAATCAATAATTAAATCAAAATTACGTACATTGATAGAATAGATGGCATTATATCGTAGTGAAATTAACCAACCCATCTGTATTATCCACCATTATCGTCAACGAATACATCCACCATGGACACCCATTTTAAGGTAGTTAATTCCGATACGAATACCCAACGAGTTCCAGATTTGTAAGTGATTCCAAATCTCCAACCCAAACCGACCACGATAACCTGTAATTTAAATTATCCATTATTCTATTCCCAACTGTCAAATGATGTAGGACCTAACAACTCGAGTTTCCGAAAAATTGACTGAAGGCAAATTAAAATGATAATTCCAAATTGTGAAAACCCAGAGAATAAGAATAAGTCTAGTAATTAAAAATTCCAATTGCTGAACGAGGAGAATCTCATGACTTTTCTAATGCGATGAGAGTTTGATTGAATATTAGAAAAAATTATAAAAGGTTAAATAAATATAAATTAAAACCAAATGGGTTTGAAGAAAATTGGAATTAACGTGGGAACACCCGCCGTGACATCGTGAAGTAGACGATGGCACGAGCGAGTCTTCCGCCGTTATTATCCAAAGAAATAAATACTTACTAGTTTTCATCGTCGAATGTCGACATTCATTTCAAAATTTTAACAAGTAATAGTTCAAATAATTCAAACGGATGTCGAAAATCATTTATTTACCTGAATCGCGATTATCGTCCAAATTCCATCCAATTGATTCGTCCAACCGGATACCGACGCCTACGCAAAAATCGACCAATATTAAACACGAATTATCTAATCCGTTCAGATAAAAATCTCTCTTGCAATTATGATAAATAACCTGGATTTAATAACCAACATGCCCGACGAGGAAGTGGATGTAACATAGGAAATGATCACAGAGGGTAAGAACATATGATTTATATTTAATAAATAAACTTAAATAATCTAGTAAAAATTATAATCAATTTTTCTTTTATTTTTAATAGTAATAAATGTAAATTCATCTATTAACATTCATGATCAGCCGGTTCCCTAAATGTATGAAATTATTCTAATGTCCAAATGACCCTGATACAACCTCCTTGTATTAGCGCTAACTAAAGATTGTAAAAATTACAGAATAAGTTGCCTCATTAACCATTCATGATTTTCCTCAACCCACCAGGTCTAGCCATGGAATTTCCAATCATCACGATCCCTCTATAAAAATTCATCCCTCACACCATCCTTAGCGCCATTTGATTTTCATTTGAATTCGTTCCCAGATCACTCACGATTTCGCCGCACATGTAGCACTTCTTAACTAACCAGAAGACCTTTTTGTAAAGTGATCGACTATATTTTCAACATGATTTTTTGGTGAGATGAATAGCTCATAAAAACTGTTACCATCGATTTGTTGAGAATTTATCAGATTAACTATAAGAAAGCATAAATATGTTCTTTAAAATGTAATCGGGAATTAGGAGATTGTGGTGGACAACTCTTGGTAATATTTTCTCAACAGTGGTATGTAGTTGTCTGTTATAAGCATTAATTAATGGCGAGTTATTTCAACAATCAACACGGAGATTAATATTGAAAAAATCAAGTAAAAGTCCAGGTTGTGAAAACCCTCCGGCAAAAAGATCGCAACGACTTCACGGCTAAAGTAGCATAACCACGAACCCATAAGACTTATTCTCGATTTTCATAACTGGCTGAGATAGATTTAGAGTTTCACGAAGGAATAAATTAGGATCATTTCGCTCATCTATTTGAGTTTTAGTATCTGTAGTTAATGATTTTTATTCCAGTAGCTAGTCCAATGGATCGCCTATCAATTTCTCTCGCGGACCGATGGAGATGGGCCTGGGCCCAATATAAACAAGCAAGGTGTCACAAATTTCCTCCATCAAAGTTCCTCGACAGAAACAATCTGGGGCAAGAGATGGCCGAAAGGTGGAGCCCGGCCGAAGAAATCTACCGGCAGGTCCGGCGTCTGCTCGAGAACTTGGAATCCCATCAGCGCCAAGTAGACCTACAGGTGATCCGAGCTCGCCAGTATCTGGCGAACGTTGAGGAGGATTTACTGGCGGGTCGGATCGCCGACAATTATTGGCACCCCCAACAAATCACCCCGACACAGGCCCCGCGAGCAACTACTGCCCGAACCCGCAATACCAAGAGGCCGACAATGTCAATCTTGGGCTATACACCCGAAGAATGGGTGGCGAAGGGTTTTCCCTGAACAGAGATGGACGAAAAACTTGATGAACATTGATTAACGATAATTAAAACTAATTATTTTGTTTTGTTTTTGTCTTTGATTAGTTTAGAGTTTTTATTACCCTTAAATGAATTTTCATTAGTTTGTTTGGGTTAAATATGGATCATATGATTACGCTCTATCAGTAAACCTCTCCCCTTTAATTATTTTCTTTTACTAGTCATGGAACCGGTCCAATTATTACAAAAGGAATTATCTCGCGCCCAGCAATCCAACAAAGCTCTATACGAGCAAATAATTCAGCTCACAAAGGAGGTTCAACAGGTGAAATTTACCTGGGTGGACCCAGCGAAACTCAAGTCCATCCACCAACGTCTCCCAGCTGCTCAAAAGGGTTGGACCGAGGAACTTCAACTGAATCAGAACCTCCGGACGCAGATAAGGGGGTTGGAAGTCGCCCTGGTCGCCAGTCGTGAAGGAGAAGCGGTGACTTACCCTCTTATCTTCGCCCCATCTCAATTGGCGTACTGGAATTCAGCCAACAGCTCAACCACATTGGCGACTCCATCAACAGTACCTTCGAACAATTACAGGCCGGGACGTAAAGAACGCGCTCGACGCAGAGCCGCACGACTGACGAACAAATTAACTTAATTTGTCCTGCATCGCTATAAAATTGAATTAACTTACAAATATTGTCCGATTTAATCAGTTTGTTTTATGAATTAAATGTAAAATTGTAATTATCGCTAAATCATTTAAAAGTGGTATGTTGAATATAAATTGAATTGCTGCCGAAAAGTCATGAGTATTCACGCCGCGTCACCTGAACATCGTTCTATTTCTACCGGTCAACATGAGTCTGATCTTGAACTTTCTTACACGGGGGACATTGTAAAGCGAGCATAGGTCTTCCATCGACAGCTGGTTGAACCCGAGGGTTGTCCGGGCAATTACAGTATTAGTAATAGTGCTCACTTTTTGCGGACAATCCACCCACTCGAACACATTTCCAACGTTGCCTAGCAACGGGTGCCGAGTGGTAGCTAGAAATTATTTATATGGCGTTACCGGGGTAACAATAAGATGATTTAAACAAATAGCGAAACCCAGTAGCCCACCATTTCTATACTTTATATACTATCTCTCTCATTGTTTTTCCTTTTAGATCACATCATCTGTCCCCGGAAAGTCGTTTTTACAAATTAAAAACTGGTCTCAACCAACGTTTTACTGGAAAACGTCCGATCATTTGTCCAGCAAATGAAAACAGTTGTTAATTGGTGACTCTCTGTGGAACTTCATCAACATGAATATATATAAAATATTCATAATAAGCGATCTGGTTCCATCAATGTTCTGCGATAGCTTGTGGTTTTACATCAAAATAACTAAGAAATAAAACTATTAATAATTTATTTATCTTTCAAAATCTGCCAATTTCATTCTAACCAATTATTTAAACCAAACTCTTTTAAATAATTACAGTAAGTTTAATTAGTTGTATTTGTCTCTTTTTAATATATCTTATTTTATTCATTATAATTTTTTATATTTTCACATCAATGTTGTTTTTCAAATAAGATATTGTAAAAGTAAAATGCTGAACGGTTTTTATTGTCTATTGTTTTAATACACTAATAATGAGTGAGCAAAGTAATTTTTCAAAGTACATCGAAAATTTGGAATTGAAGGAAAAGATTTTAATTGTATTTGATTTAGGTAAAATGATAAATGTAAAATAATAAAAAGTTTAATATTAAATTGTAATTTTAGATTATACATTATGGGATTTTTGGATAGATACTCACGTAAGACCACCGTTTTCAAAAAACAAGTTACTTGATTTTTTTCTATTAATGAATAATATCTGAAGAAATTAAATTTTTAATAAAATATTAACTTATTTAAGTAATGTTATTGAGTTAGTAGTTAAAATTTTTCATATTTTAATTACTATTTCATTTAAATATCATTCAAATTTAAGTAAAAATATCTGGATTATCAAGTTCCTTACAAGTGTTTAAAATCGGAATAATCAAATTAAAATAATAAGAATTTGATTCCGAAAATAATTTAAGTAAATGACTGGAAAAATTTGCTGTATAATGTTGAAAAACTTTTTTAGTTATTTTAGTAAAAAAGTTAGTTATGCTATGGAGTGCTTTCTATGAGCTGGGCTGATAAATAATTAAAATATTTTTTATCTATTGTAAATAAATAAAACATTTGTTGAGGATTTTAGAGGATATTGCAATATAAATGGATAAGCGTCATTCGAAATGACTATTCTGATTTAATTAAATTGCATAATTTCTGTAAAAATATCAAAAAAGAATGCAGTAATCGACGGTGGTATATTTTTCGGAATGATTTAAATAAAAAAAATTCCTTGCGTTTAAATTACCCCCTGTTGTGTATCAGTTTGATTATCATTATAAATTCTTGAAAGCCGCAGCTTTTTCTACAAAGCTAAAACTGCTTCAGGCTAGACACATTCCCAAGGCTTATTTTCGCCGTTCAAATACGCGTTGGTGTTTATATTGTGTTTGTGTGTTAAATTTATTTTGCCTATTATTGACTAATTTTGGATTTTTTTCAATTTGAAGTTTTAATAATTTTTAACTTAAATTTACTTTTGTTATATAGTTCACCAAATGTTTTCAGCATTTTGGGAAAATTTAGTGACTATTTTATATATTGTTTTTTTCCAGTTTATCTCAAAATTTGTAAATTAGAGGTAAATGAAAATTATGATATTCATAATGAAATTAGTTTTCAGCAGTGCCGAGTTTAGCTGGGAGTAATTGATGTAAAGCATTTTGTAGAGGTCGCTATGAATCCCTGTGCTACCCTTAGTTACAACGCGCTGGTTAGCAACCAACCCCTAGCGTAAACTCGACGGAGATTATTGATTTTTAAGTGCAAATTTAAAAAAAACAATTCAAGTATTGATTTACACGTAAATAGAATTTTAGTCACTATTTAATATGTCAAAAAAAGCCATTTAAAATAAGAAATACATAATGTAATTGATGAATTTGCAAGTTTAAAAGCTAGTTAAGTAAATATCTAGATTCTAGAATAATAGTTTGTTCGGTTATACAAAATTTTATTCATTGTATGTTGTGCTTAATATTGTTTCAAAAAAATAAACAAAATACAACTGAAAAAGAATTTTTAATGTTTTAATTACAAATTTAACATTGTCAATTGTATTACGTTAAATCCAAAAAACCAATAAAATAATACTCCTAGAAGATGGGCTTCTAAAATGAATTTCGTATCGGAGCGCTGATAATGATAGAGCCCGCCCTGGTCTTCAAAATTTACTTTTTATCTTTTTATTTTCATAGTTTTCGACTTTAGATGACCTTTTTTTCAAAATTTAACATGAGATTATTCAATGTCTCGAAAGTTAACATGCATTTATTTATATGTTGTGTTGGTATGCTAAATTTATTTTCCTATCAATTTCTGTATTAACCCTATAACGCCCGAATTTTAAATTTTTGAAAAAGAAATTATATTTTACCCCATAATGCGTGACTTGCGGTATGCATTTAAACTAATAAAGTGTGATGATATCGTCAACGTCGTCTCCGACTCTAAAAACTTTATATTTTTGGTACTAGATACGTTTCTTCCTTACAGTTGCTTCCTTACAGTATAAAAATAAACATGTAAAAGAAGTTCTTGTGCCATTACCGAAATCGATATTAAATATAACTATATATATATATATATATATATATATATATATATATATATATATTATATATCAATTTATAATAGTTATAAAATTAAATACTTGACTAAATCGATTAAATTATCTATCATTCGACTGGAAAAAATCAATTTTTAGATAACATTGAAATAAATTATATTTTTATCATCTAATAATTACTGAGTCGACATAATCTAGTTTCTTTGAAATATCCAATTATGAATACAAAATCGATCCATCTTTAATGTTGATAGAGAAAATGGAAAGAAATCCAAATTTTATTCCATCCATAAAAAATGTTACGGCATCATATATTTTATATCAGTTTTAGTGATATTTTATTAAGTTTTCTGCTAATGACTGATGGTTAGTATTTGTTCATCCTTGATTTTCTAGTGCCTCAGTCATAGATTCTAACGGATCCGAAGTCAATTTTTATCGCGATTCCTATTTTCTATTAAAAACTCTTTCTTCACACCAGAAAATTGAAATTGCAGTAGCATCGAGGTGAGTCAGTTTGTTATTTGCAAACTGAATCTATTTCACCAGAACAACAGAAATTATAGGCGCCAAAAACCTTTTGCAAGTTTCAGAATGGGATCAATTTATAAAATACAAAGAAATATATCCGGGATCAAAATTGACTCATCTGAAAAAGTTGATCACATTTTGAAAGGAAATGATTGATTGACTCAATCTTTTGCTTACAGATTAAACGGTTCCAGTGGAGTTTCATTCGATAGGATCATATTCTTTGATGATGAGGAACGAAACATCAGAGAGGTATCAAAAATTGGAGTACATTGTGTCCTTGTCAATTCTGGGATCAACGTGAAACTCGTTAGGGACAATCTTGTTAACGTTGTCAAGGGATTCAAATAAAGGATTTTTTACTTTCTATTTACAAGATATAATAAATTTATATTCATTGGACTTGATTTATTTATATGTTATTTATTCACCTATGAGAACTTGATATAGATTTAGTTTGACGGATTTCTAGCAAGTACACAATATTTCAGCATAGCCTTGACCAAGTACAGGAGCGGCTCTACCATATAGGCGTATTAGGCGGCCGACTAGGGCCCTAAATTTTTGAAAGCGCAAAAATATTTTTATAAATTATTTCTCGGATATTGAAAAATATTATTTACTGACATATTGTATCAATCTGACCTTATTACATTATCAAACAGATAAGCTACTCTGATTTAGTGAAAGATTTTGCGAAAATGAAGGCAAGGAAAGTGAATTTTTAATGAAAATTATAATCATGTCTTAATTTTTTATTTTCACAATTACTATTTACTGAAAATGCATAAATGATTATATTTAGAAATTAACATATTTTTTATTTTACTCAATAGAAAATTTATTATGAAATACCTACACATTGAATTAAGAAATAAAAATTATTAAAAAATAATGCTTCAGTTGACATTCTTTAGGGTAGACGCTTCAAAAAAGTTCACCTAGGGCACACTGCTTGAAAATTTTTTTTGAGCCGCCCCTAACCAAGTATGTATTTTGTTAAAACTGTGGTGAAATATCATGTACTTAATATAAAAATTTGTTTTGATCTATAGTCATACGAACATTAAATAATAAATAAATAGTTTAAAATAAATTGAAATGAAATTTAATATTAACCTTTTTGGTATGGGGTTCCGTATATTTACATGTTTTAGTCATTTCATCGAGTTTGGATGTAGTGATCAATGTTGAGTCTTTCGATTATTAAAAAACAACAAACTCGTTGGTTGTAAATCTTGAATATTATGTATATTTGTTTAAAAAAGTTGTGAAAATATTATAATCAGATACCAAAAAAGAAATTTAAAAGACGATTATTGTTTACAATTTATGAAAATAGAGGCAACTATATTTTTATAATATAGTTAATAGTTAATTAATTACGTCGAAAAAACTTCACAATTTAAAACTTCTTAAACTATGAACAAATGATCTTATATTTCAATTCGAACTTTTATATTTATGTTTGCGTTTTTTCATATTATATTCGAATTACAAAAATGCACATAATTGTGGCCACCAAAAATATAGACTCAATTTACAAATCATATTTTTATAGTAAAAACGAAATTATACGGTCGATATTTGGACATAATTATCAACGATCACTAAAATTAAATAATCAGGCTAATTAATAAATTCGGTTATAAAGACACGTGTCCGAAAAGATATCGAATCGCACCCCGTCGTTCGTAACTGCAACACCGCCAAAGACACTCATCACATCTATGCCAATAACTACATCTATAACCCTAATAAGGTTTCCTAAAATAAAAGATTTTAGTTGTTTAGAATTTCCCTAAATCAGAATAGAGTACAAAAGCTCTTTCTCGCATTGCACTTTCCGACATCTTCCTCAAGAATGTTTCTCGGTTGGTTGCATTTTTCGCGAATCTTCTGGAAATTAATGTTTGAAGACACCCGTTATCAACATGTCCAATGTACTGCTTTCCATCTACTTCCACTTTTACCAAGGCTTGCGCTTCTCCAGAGTTTAGTGAAAAACTGTTAGCGCCACAATTTCTCCCGTAGCGTTTCCCGAGAACCGATTTGAGAATTGTTATATTATGTTAGACCCACTTTATTTCGAATTTAAAATTTTTATATTATCAATTTTTTATGACTGTTGCTGGGTACTGATAGGAGTAAATTTTCTATTAATAGTTAAGTGGAGATCTAACAGTCCCTATACAGCACGCGCATAACAAGTTGTAACAACTAGACACCTGTCGAAAAATGACGTTGGAAGTGTGTAACAAAAGGTGACCCTCTATACAAAGGCTGATAATGCCCTAACATCCCCATGGGTTCATGGACTACCATAGAAGGTTTAATGTCCAAATCATTTTAGGTCCCCTTCAACTACCCATTTTACTAACATTGCAACAGCATATATGTAAAACCAATTGTAAATTAATTAATAAAGTTATAAAATTTATAAAACGAGAAACTTCTAATTCAAATTATATTTAATAATCAACTGTACATAAATGAAAAGTCAAATAAATGTGTAAACTGTCCCAATAGTTGAGGTTCTTTCAATTTTCGATTTCGGGCCCTCTCATGCTTGCTTGGCTTCGGCTTTGCCGGTGGTGGCCGTTTTCAAACTGGCACTGCCGCTCTATACGTCGGTTCCGGTTGCTGTGTGGATATCGAGGCTCTTACTTACACGTCATAGGTATCATCAGCTTGAAATAACTCCGATTCTACATATGTAAGTTTCGGAGTTATATTATTCTTAATCTGTCGCTGAGCTTCGAGCGTTGCTATATCGCAAGCTTGTTGGCGTATCTTTATTTCCAGGGCCTTCGATAGAGTGAGTTCCTCTTCGTACAAACGTTTCATCTGAGTTATTTGCTGGTGTAATTTTTTTTGCCTCGTTTTGGCGGATCCAGGTCTCCTCCATGCTCCTGCAACGACGGACAAGGGACTCTGCGTGCTGAGATTGGTTCATGACTTCTTCGTGGTATTTCGTCACGTCCTTCCAAAACTTTTCGAAATCTGCTTTAGTAGGTTGCACTATAATATACGCTTTAATTAAGTGGGAAATATTCATTCAAAAATTTATCATAGGATAATAAAAGTAAAATTGTATCTGTCTATTAGTTTATTCGTTCCTCGAAATCGAATGTAATGATGTTGACGTGTATATTTCTATATTTTTCACGGTTAAACAACCAGAATAGTACCCTCAGTGACTTTCTCTCATTACAGTTGAAAGACCCTGACGCCACTGACGATGCGTACTCATTAGTGAACGAGGGATACTATTAATACTGATGTATATTTCATGTTTTCGTAGTGTAATGAAAATATTCATATTTAACTGGCCGTCAATTCACTTAAATGTAAATGCATTTGTATCTGGTTGCTCACCTGTACGATGGGATATAGATCGTAATGAAATGGTAATATAGTATGTGATAATGATAAAGTCCATATATTGGTCATTTGAATTACTGTAAATTCGTTAAATTTATTAAATAAATATTATAAAAACATAACTGAACAGAAAGGTAACCTTACTAACGGAAATACGATAAGGGTTTTATCATTAAAGTTTAAACTAGCAATAATAATCACAGAAATAACAATCTTAATATTAATTATGGCTCAATTAGGTTTTATTATAATAACAAGGATAATAATAACAATCAAAAACAATAGCCATAGTAATGGTCATAACAACAATGATAATAATGATCATAATAGCTACAATAATAATAATAATAATAATAATAATAATAATAATAATAATAATAATAATAATAATAATAATAATAATAATAATAATAATAATAATAATAACCGTAATAATTGTAATAATAATAATGTTAATAAAAAATATGATCGGGACAATAATAATGCCAATAATGATAATAATAACTATTTTAACAAAATTAAAAATAGTACTAATAACAACAATAGTAATTTTTAATAATAATAATGACAATAACAATAATAATAATTTTAATGATGATAATGATAATAATAATAATAATAATAATAATAATAATCAGTAATAATCAGTAAATGCGATATAGTATAAAAGAGAATATTTAAAAAATAAAACGAAGTTTACGTCAATTTTTTCGAGACAGTAGCTGTAAATTTTAGCAAACAAAAGTAAATCACTAGCTGTTTAAACGTGAAACTTTAATATTATCTGTTGACTTTCATTTGAGCCAAAGGTTTATGATTTGTAAAAATGAGAATAAATATTTAGTTGAAGAAATTAATTTAATTTTTTTTGTTAAATTTTTCACATTAAAACTAAATGCATGTTAAACATTTAAGCGACAGACAAACGGCCGGAACACCACTCCATCAAACCACTCGCTTCTAAATACCCGTGGAAACACCAATAACAACCAGCGCGCTGACGATAACAGGAAGTGACGCTATCAGTCATTGTCCCTCAATGAAAGAAGAAAAACAAAAATTAAAGTACTTCCCATTTACGCCTAGCTAAATCCACTATCGATTTACACCTGATTCAGTTCATGAAAAACTTCTATAATAGAAGTTTTAATGAACAACCAATTACAATTATGATTAAGTTTATGAATTATCCATTTTTCAAATGGCTGACAAGTAATTTTTTAATAAAGTATATTTTAGGGCTTGGAATGTGATCTCGTATATTTATGAGATCATTATTCAAGCTCTTAAATAATACTTTAATCATCATTTATTAAAATTTAGTTTTAATTAATTTTTTTAGGTTTTTTTTTTGGAATTAATGCCAATTTATGTAAATTAATGGAATTATTTTCGAATAAATGTAAGTCCAATTAATTGAAAACTAAAATTTATTATTAAAAAGTTTCTATATTCCTCTGTTTCTTGGAAATTTGTTTTGGCTGCCATCTTTTTTACCTTTTGACAAATCCAAATTTTTGATAATTATTGATTTTATGAGGCTTTGGAAATTTTTGTTAATTTCCCAAATTTATAAAAATCTTCCTCAGTTTCAATGGTATTAATAATTTGGATATTATATACTTTATAAAAAAATGTTTTTTAAACTTAAGTTATCGGCTCCTGGTAAATTGCAAATTAGGTAAAAACTCAATTTATTTTAAGTACAAGTTAAATGTTACATTGTTATTTCTTCATCTCCTCAAAAACCTAGAGTTTCGATGGATATTTTTGAAATATCTGAAAAGTTGTAAAAATATTAAATTGATTGAATTTCATGAAAATCTTACGAAATTATTTCTTAATTTTCTCTACAACTCAAAGTAGAGTTATTGGTATTTTTTTCAAAAATTTTCGGCTTTTATTTAAAAAAAACTTGTCTAAAGTTACTAAAAATAGTTTTATATTGAGTTTTTATTGAACTGAACATTTCTACATTTTGAAAGTTTGCATGCATTATTTACTATGTATTATGTTTTTACTTAAAAATAATTTTTCTTCAAATTCCTTCCTTCCTATAATATAAGTTTTTATTCGGTTGAACAAATTACATGCAGACACGGGTAAGTATGTATGTTCCTATATTATAACATTATTGATGAAACAGGTGTAGCTATGAATACATCTAGTTGTCATGTCTAAGTATCGTAAACAACTGACCTGATCCGGTTATATCCTATGTTTTGCCTCATGGTGACTACCACTAAGATGGCAAATTTTTTCATCGCATTCAATGGATTATCCATTCGCTGTTGCAAAATTTGATATTGATTCGGAATATTCTATGGATTTTTATCGTATTTTGTAGGTACGTGGTTTTTATTTCTTTTTAATTAAATAAATATTTAAAAAATATTTAGGCTTTGTTTTGATTTTTAATTATAATATTCGATTTTAATCCCTCATTTTCGTCGTAAAATTTATTTTAATTTTATTTAAACACAGCAAAAATTTAAAGTGTTAATTAAGTCTCCTAGAATAAGCTATGCAATAAAATTCCTAAATCCAAAATTATAAATTTCGATTATTTTCAAACAACAGGTATGCCGGTGTACTGGGAACATTTAAAACAACTGGCCATTTACACACCCTGACCTCATACACTAGTACGGTTTTAGGGTCTAATTCCCCTCGCACACAACACAATTTACGAATCACCACCATACACCCATGGGTTAATCCATGTTGGCAATGTGTATAATAGCCGAATGCTATTCGAACAGGTGAGCATTGTTGTCGATACTTATCTTCGAATAACCTTCGATTCGGGTTCAAAGCTGCCGCCAGAAGGTCTTACGCATTATTTCATAATCCTATAATCCAAAAACGTATTCGACTCCTTAAACTTAAGCAACTAAACTTGACGGTGAAGATATCGAATGCTAGCAAAATAACTAAAGCTATAAATCAGGTGCCTATCATCTTCTACTCATATCCAATCAATTTTACCTTTTTACTCTGCCAATTTTCATTTAAATTTTATTTACTTCCAAAGGAGTATTATTTTCCCTACTGTAAGATTTTAGACCTTGACATCCTACTCAGTATTTATTGCTACTGTCGTGGGTAAATTATATATTTGTAGGAATCGTGGATTAATTAACATAGTCTTGGGTTATTATTATTGAAAGTCAGTTCCCTCTGACTCCTCATGTCCTTTTCCGATCAAATAAGCAAACCCAACACAGAATAATTTTATTTGCACTTTATCACAATAACAGATCAAACCGTTTGGTTCAATATTTGTAATCACAATTTCACTAATTGATTTGCACTTTTTAACCACTGTATGGCTCGGATTATCTTAGGGTAGGTTGTCCAAGGGAGAACCACCCTGTCTGATAGATAACCTTGACTTTTTACTTGGATTTGGATTTCTCTACTAACCTAGTTACTGCTCGTTTACGTCGATTCACTCTAGTTAATAATATCTGCTCTTTCGTATCTGGTTACTAACGATTGTCTTTCGTATCTAGTTAATAATGATTGTCCTTTCTTGCCTGGTTGATAATGTCTCTCTTTTCTTGTCTGGTTAATAATGGCTCTCTTTTCTTGTCTGCTGAATAATGACCGCTTTCGTGTTTTTCCTTCTTTCTTTTATACTCCTGCTCAGACTGTTTTCCGACGATTGTCAACAATATTTTCTGCATTATTAAATTATCAATAATAATTACTTTCCAGACCGACATTTGTCAACAACGTTTGGTCAATTACCAAATTACTAATTGCAACATAATTACCTCTCCGTTACTTAGTGGCGCCCATTTAATGTTGTTTAGGCTAATTTATCCTACTATATTATTCCGTCTGTCCGCCGGGTTTTCCTCAGCTCTCGGATTTTCCACATCTCTCGGGCTTCCCATTAGTAATTAATTTTTCTTAATTAATTTCCTTTTGTATCTTATATTATATTCTAGGGACCCCTCACTAAATTTTTATTATTATTTCTGGACTCGTCTCTCAATTTGGCGTTCAACCATACCAATTTCCCCCGATCAATATTACTTTCAAATTTTTATAAATTTTTTAATTAATATTGCACTTTTTATCATTTTTGTGTTTTATCAATTTTACTGTGCTTTTTCGTGATACCCCAACAATAGTATTATGATTAATATTTATTTAATATGGGACAAGATAATAATTTATTTTTACTACTGTGAGTAAGTCACCTTCTATACAGTAATTACATTAAATTTATATTTGGTCGTATTTCATAACGAAATAAAAATGTTAAATATATGTTTTATTTTTCAATCAGGCATGTAAAATAACACATTGGGTCAGTATGAAAGTTTCAATCATAAGGCAAGAACCATAAACAAAAAAGAAAATGAAATCAGGAAAAGGTTTTTCAGGGAAATGTCGGCGAAAAACAAATCCGCGCACGAAATAAATCGGCTCTCTGTTGGTGTTAATTCAGTGACAACGTTTTCGTTTGTTGGTTTGTAGGAAGTTTACTTCATTCATCCCCGTCAATGTCCACAGGTAGACATCGGCGCTTTTGAACTCGCGAGGCTAGATGTGGATCCGATGGGCGAGAAGAATCTGCTCTTTACCCTCGAGATGTAGTCGGTAATACAACCGAGTTGATTAGCGGGGACGATCGTCTGCTGGATTGCCCTTCTTCATCCAGAATCGCTCGAGAGGTAGTGGCTTTGTGGATGTTAATTGGCGACTCGTGGCCATTTGAGGGGATCGTGATCTGGGCCGGAGTGGAATGAGAAAATTCCGGTTGGATAAGAGCGTAGATTATGTCCAGGTCGTACCTAGGAGCGGCATGTTTCATGGATATCAAGTCTTGGACCTCTCTCAACTGCGGATGTCCGTCGCTCCTCAAGTTTGCCTGGAGCAGGGCGTTTTCAGGTCTACGCCTCTGCCACCGGCGTCAATTTTGATTGGGTTTGTGCTCTCTATTGGCATGTGGGATTCCATCTGCAGGCATATTACTGTCATGGTTGATCGATGGGTTTTCCGCATTGATCAGTAGATGATGTGCCGGGATTAAGTTTAATCTGCAGGGCTAACTTTCTGCTCGGTAGGCGAGCTTGTAGCTCCTTCTCCGTAAAAATCTGTCAGAGAGCTGTGTTTTGTTCGGAAATTGTAATCCGTTGGCTTCTCGCCTCTATGATAAGATCACCACGGGCAAGAGAGTCGCGTGATTTTCTTACATCACCCTTTGGTGGCCTCGGGCGTGCACCAAGTACCTTTGAGCTTCTCATATTTTTCACGGAGAATGAAATTCTCACGTTCAAGTTTTTCGAGTCGTTGGATCATAGCCACAGCAGACGGAGCTGGAACATTTCTGGGAACATATGGAGGGAATATATGGAAGGAGTATATGGAATATATGGAATAACTACAAGTGAGATTTAGAGTGAATTGTGTGAAAAATCAGAAAATCCGAGTTGTTATTGAGATAATTTGAATTGGTGGATACGTATTCCGGAATTTTTGTAGGGCTTGCGATTTGATCAAATTTAGTTTGAGTCAATTTAATATCAATTCGGGAGAGATGTCCGATAATAGAGACGATGGGTAAAGAAACTTCGGTTTCTTGTAGAATTGAAAAGTAGAAGAAGCTTACACAAAAATTTCCTAAAAGTGTATAATTTAAAACTTAATACTGATTAAATTTAATTACCTTAAAATAAACGTTAATTTTATTAAATCGATTGATATTATATTATGGTGTATTATTTGAATCGTTTAAGATAGTATGCCGCGATCAGTTGACCGGCCTACATAAAAATAATAAAAAAAATCCTTTATGCATATTGATTTACGTGCATTGTTGATATTAATTATTTATAGGTGTAGTGCGAGAATTAATTTAAAGGAAAAGTAAATGGCTCTGGGTTGTCATTAGTTTTAGGCTTACGTAACTTCAACGTATCCTATCATTTACTTCCTCCCTTGCCGGCGAATAGAGCAGTCTATCTTATACCTGTTTCTATGGATAAAAAAAATTCTTATTCGTGTTGGTCATACGGGGAATCTAATTTTAGCACATCCGTATATCAATGTCGCACATATCCTCTCAAGCTCTAGGGTGATTTCTTCCCCATACGACGCACGATTTGGTTAACTGCTGCGTACCCATGACCGAAATCATGTTGGTACTGTACGCAACAGCCGAATGCCATTCGAGCAGGTGAGCGCTATTGCTAGTGCTACTCCTCGAAGGACCTTCGTTCCCCATCTCTTGCTGCCGATAGAAGGTCTTACGCCCTTTGTTCCAAAATCATATCCTCAATGAAACTTAGCTTTACGTCTACTCTGAGTCGACAATCGTGAGAGCTCAATGCCAAAAAATTTAATTCAAAATTGACATTCAATAGCACCGGGCCGAAATCTGAAGCTGATGACATGGAACCAAAGAACTGCAATTCCAACCTGATCTCAGAGATGAATAGACTATTTCAAACATTCATTAGTCGGGTTATGGAAAAAAATATAGTTCAAAATAAGAACAGGACATCCAGATCAAAATCAATTTCAAGACCTAACTGCAATAATGATAGGGAATCAAAAATAACTCCAAAGTTTAAAAATAAAGGATTTAAAATTGAAAATCATCTCCGAAATGATAAAAATTTCAATGATTTAAAAAAATGTTTTTACAATCATGAGAAATTTTATAAAAATCTCGAAAACTGCGATTTAAATGAACTGATATTTAAAATATTTTTACTAAAAGTAAAAATTAATAAATTTGAATCTAAAATCACAGAATATAAAAATAATTTTAAAAACGAGAAAAAAAGATAAAAAGAAGATAATAAATATTGAAGACAAAACAACGGAAACTAAAATTTTAAAAAGTTTTAAAGAAGTTTTAACTAATGGGATAAATAAAGAATTACAATCCAATAAAAAGAATAGCAATAATGAGAAAAAAGCTGAAATTAAAAAAGATGAATATAATAAACAAAATTCAAAAAAAATAATTAGATCAAAAACAATCAACCTCGATATAATCACGAAACTCACTGATGACTTCTTTAACAACCTAATATGGACCTTTCATAAATATGACGAAAAAGAAGATTCAATTCAATATAACACAGAAATCCTCAAATACGTCCAAATAAAATTTATTCTTATGGACAAAAATATCAGAATGCCATCCAATGCTATCAAAAAAATTCAGAATAGTATATCAAAGGAAATCTTTAAATTGACTATCGATAATTATTTCAACCTTTTAAATAATGAGATACATTTGAATTTTAATAATCGATTTAAAAATTTAAAATATGAATCTTTTTTAAAAGATTTTTTATTTATAATCGGTTTAAAATTTAAATCATTTTTAAATGTGTTTAAATATCTTAAATTATCAAACCATATCAATATCAATGCCAAAAAAATTTTTCGCGCGCCTGATGCGCGCGAAACTAATGTACGCAGCTCGTCGACCTCCGGTCGACTCGCGGATAATATCGTCCATAATCGATACAATTTGCTCGTGGACCTGGATGATGATGAAATGGGAATGACAAATAAATCATTTCAAAACAAGAAAAACCCGAAATTGACAATATGTAAAATTGGATCCATATCCATACCTGGGGAAATGGATAGTACAATGTCATATTCGCCAATCCCCTCAGATATCCAATTATCTAAGATCTCAATACCCACATCTATTCCAATTAACACGGGCATCCAAGATTGCAACAAATCTCCAATTCCTCTACCTCATGTAAAGAAGAACCTAGTTGATATCCTAAATAAATTAATAGTGGATAAAACGAAAGGTTCGAAGATAATTGACCTCGACACATCCCGTATCTTCTCTGAAACAGAGAATGAAGAGGTCGATAGAGCATCAAATATAAACCTTGACAGAGATTCCGACATGAGTCTTTTCTCACAAACGCCTTCGCAGACTGAGAACAACAGTGCCATGAAGTATCGTTCTGATAAATCGATCATTCAAAAAGTTCTAAATGTAAAACAAAAAGGTCTAACTGCTGGAATACCTCCTTTCCCTCGTAAGAAGAAGAAATTCTTCAGAAATATCAAACCTGAAGACATAAATAGTTCAATTATATATAGATTAGATAGTAAGGGAAAAGTTGGATGTAAATCAAACTGGAAGAAACCAGATTGCGGTGAATTTCCCGTATATGACTATGAAGGATTAGTTGAGCATGCTATGATGAATCATGCTTCCACATTTAACGAAGAAACCCTCATTGACTGTCTGGTATGTCACCCAAAAAGAGGTAAAAATATGCACATGATGACCTTAATCAGATTTTCTGATATTTTTAACCACATCCTAATCAATGAGCATCAGGTTGATATTGCCAGACAAGACCAAAAAAAGATATATCTACACCTTACAAAGGAAAACCTGCTGCACTGTACATATCGCACAAATAACAAGAAAATATTGTGCAAAAAAGTATTTGATATTAATTCAACGATGAATGATGTACTTGAACACATGGCAATACACTCTGGATATTGCTTCGAGCAACAGAAAAAAATAATGTGTTACTGCGGGATGTGGAAACCTTTTGATGAATTGATCAAACATATCAAGATCATTCACATGAACGAGTTTATAAACTCAGTTGAAGCCACTGAACATGAGGTCACAAACTGTATCAACAACATCTCTCTCAATTTTGATGGAGTATTGGCCTCTTGCGAGACCCAAAATATTCCTGATGTAGATTTATCTATAAAACCAAGAATCCTGCCTGAGAATTTGGCATTTGGGAAAAACTTGGATTCTGAACTTAGTTGATGGTCCCATCACTTAATCAAAGCATTTGTATATACTTTTGCTATAAGACCTTCTACAATTTATATAGATCCTATTACTTGCAGTGCTTTGATTCAGTGCAATTACAAAACTTTCTTCGAAACTTTTCCTTTTAAAAATTTTGCTGATTGGAATGAGATTTTTATGCCAATCTACGGCAAAAACTCTTCCTGGTCTTTTTTCTTTTTGGACAAGAGAAGGCGCATGGCCATGATTATTGATCCCACCGCGGATGATAGTCATGCTCTGCATTTTGATTTGGCAAATGACATCCTTAGAACGATACTTAACATTGAAAATATATTTGGCAAATTAAAATTTGGACTCACTGAGATTGAATATCCGATATGTCGTGAGTCGGGCCTGTCTTCCCTAAATCTGACATCATCCACCTACGCTTCAAGAAATCTGCTGAACTACTATGTGTTAAGAGACTGAGGTTCCAAGCTAACCAAAGGCAAGAAATAGCGAAAATTTGGGAAGATGATGGCATAGAGCACACAACGCCTATAAAGGCATTCTTGAAAACATTTGCAAGTTCTGAATGTCCAATCTCAGACACAAAATCAATTACCTTACCTTTCTATTCTGACAATGAGTCTAATCTTACCACAGACAACGAAAATATGTCCCATGTAATGAAGCAACTTGACAACACTGCACCAGGGATGGATTTAATTACAGTTGCAGACTGGAAGATTATATCTCCAAAGCATATCCTGATAACCGCAATCTGCAACAACGTGCTGAGAAATGGAGCATGCCCTAAAAAATGGAAATTATTCAGAACGGTGCTAATCCTAAAACCAGGGAAAAAGGATGAAAGCTTTAAAACAAGCTCTTGGAGACCTCTAGCAATCATGGACACAGCATACAGGATTTTCGCGACACTATTGAATAACCGTCTCCTAAATTGGATAAAGAAAGGAAACTTGATAAGCCAAAACCAGAAGGCAATTGGAATACCCGATGGTTGTGCTGAACACAGTGCTACATTACATCTGGCAATCGATCATGCCAAGAGAAGGAAAAAAGAACTCCATATAGTATGGTTGGATATTACTGACGCATTTGGCTCTTTGCCCCATGACCTTATCTGGTACACGCTTGAAGGCATGGGAATGAAAAAGGAAACTATTTGCCTAATAAAAGAGCTATATAGAGACGTCAGTACCTTCTTTGATTGTCAAGGGATGATATCTGAATCTGTGAACATAACAAAGGGGGTCAAACAAGGATGCCCTCTATCTATGACCCTTTTTTGTTTATCTATTGACTACATCCTTAAGACAGTGATGAATAACTGTCCATTTCGTTTACATGATATGAACATCAGTATCCTGGCTTATGCTGATGATATTGTCCTTGTCTCTGATTCCTTCACAAAGATTGAGATGGCCTTGAGGAGGACCGTGAGATTGGCTTCTTATGCGAATCTCAGATTCAAACCTTCAAAATCAGGATACTTATCAATAAATAATAAAAACCCCGATACCTGCAAGTTATATCTATATAATGAAGAAGTACCGATAATCTCCAATGACAACAAGTACAAATACCTTGGGATCGACTTCTCACATAAACAGAATCAGGATATTGACGGAAGACTTCAATCGGCGCTTGCACTGACTGACTCCCTATTTAAGTCATATTTGCATCCGGCACAGAAGCTAAATGCCTACAAAACCTTCGTACATTCAAAGCTCACTTTTTCATTTCGTAACTGTGTAATTGGACACAGAATTCTTGATTGTGACAGAAATCGGATTACACAGGGACGAGAGAAACAGCTTGGTTATGACCAAAAGATTAAAGCGCTTCTGAAGACAATGGTTGGGGATAAATTTCATGCTCTAAATAATTACTTTCTATATGCCCATTGTAAATTGGGAGGACTTGGATTATCCTCATCCATAGATGAATATCTGATACAGAGCGTTACTGGAATAACGCGACTTTTTCATTCATACAACACTGACTTCAGAGAGATGATGATAAAAGAACTTGCACATGCTAGAGGAGAGGAGAACTTTGAGGCTGCGCTTAAATGGATTAACTGTGAGATCGACAAGCCCTTCAAAAACGCATCCTTCTTTGTGAAATTCCAGAAATCGGTATATGCTCTCAAACGTAAATTCGAAATATACATCAAATTGAAATTCGAGGATAATAGTTTCAAATTGGAGATGAGATATAAAAATCGCGTTTCATACATAGGCTATCGTAACCTCGGAACACTCTCAAAAGACCTGCACGACTTTGTGGGTCTTCACTATGTGTTTAATCACTGTCTAGCAAAACCAAATGCCCGGAGAATTAAACATGAAAATGTTCTGATTAGCATAGTTGCCTTCCTAGAGAAAATTGGTTTTGAGATTGATGTGGAGAAATCTCCCAAATATATCTCAGTACAAACAAAGCTGAAGCCTGACATGGTAATTAGGTCCAATAGGAATAAAGAGATACACGTCCTGGACCTAAAAGTGCCATATGACTCGGTGGAAGGCTTTGAAAAAGCGCGGGAAGACAACTATGTGAAATATAAAGATTTGGCCATAGAAATCGGTAATGCATTTGGAGAAAAGGCTACAATATCCGCAGTGGTGATCGGATGCTTAGGTACATGGGATAAGAAGAACAACGCCCCATTATCGAAGATTGGCTTGTCTAAACCTGAAATTGTGTCTCTTGCGAGGATAGCATGTTCCAAAGCGGTAATTTCATGCTACCATATATACAGAGAGCACATATCATACACAAAGAGTACAATGGCACTACCATTTTCCATTTAAAAAAAAAAAAAGCAGAAAGTATACGAGGCAATACTGGTAATTGAATCGGTATTGCAGACTTGTGTTAGTTAGATAAAAACACCATAGTGTGATTTAAATGCTGAGCCTAGCTCGCAGATTAGCCGAAAGGCCGCTTTTGTTATAAAATAAAATTTTGAAAAAAAAAAAAAAAAACGATTATTATTCGCCCCAACCTTCTCTTAGCAATTCTCTTCTCTGTGTTAGTACCCGTGATTTGTTAATGCCAATTTCATAAATTTATATTTAAAATTAATATTACAGAATTTTCCAATTCAAAAACTTTATTCGTATACATAGAGAAATACATAATAGGAGTGATACACCGAACTATATAGAAGTCAAGACGGACCATACACTCAATCTCAAAGCCTTCGTAAACAAATTCATAATCGCTATGATAAAGTTTGGGCAAATTGAACAGAGAGGAGGGCTGATTCGATTTGTACACATTCTTCATTCGTCCGCATCTATATCCGTGGGGAAACATCGACGTTTCGCCGGGCGATATGGTGGTGGGTCCATATTGACGTCGAAGTCTACTCGGGTAGAGGGTCCTGGCTCGTCAGGGAGAGGTAGGTGTCTGGATACCCTGCCTGTTAAGATAGCAATTTCGCCAGTGTCCAGACCCATCCGCTCTAGAGTACGACTCGCTTCCGGAATTTCATTCTCATCGTCCACTAAGTTGATGTGGATTGATCTGGCCGGAGAATGTATTGTGATTGTTGGTGCGTATAATACATCCGAATCTATATCGGGGAATTCAAACTCCTGATACGGGGGTGGCAGGTCCTGTATCGAGTACGGGGCATTAGGTGGCTCCGTTGCGTTGAAGTGACTCGCGGTTCTGCGTCGTTGTTCGCGACGGCGACGGTTTCGGTTTGGCCGTCGCCTGGCGGCTCCAGTGCGTGGTTCGGCCACGGGAGTTTGTGAAGGTTCGATGGTCACTGGTGTCGGGATTGAGAGAGTGACAGGAGCTGTCTCCAGCGAAAGATGCTGTGCCGGAATAAGGTTCATGTTCTGGGCCAGGACACTTCCGGGAATGCGAGCACGGAGTTCGGCATCCGTAAAAATCTGCCGGAGCGTTGTTCCTTGCTCCTTTATTAGAATCCGCTGTCCACGGGACTCGATGATCAAATCGTCCCTCGCCCGAGACAGGCGAGAGATTTTTTGATACAGTTTCTTGGCTGCATCCGGCGAAAGCCAAGTTCCTTTTATCTTTTGATACTTCTTCTGGAGAGCTGTGTGTTCTTCTTCTAATTGCTCTAATCGCTGTCGAGTAGCGATGATCGATGGGGATAACCGTGGAATCCTGGGTAGATTTGTAGGGCTGGTCATCTAAATGTGAAGACTGACTAAAGATAGGATAATGTTCCTTCTCGGAGAAGTTTCTACGTTCATCAGGTGGAGACAGAATGGGAGTCAAAGGTTTGGTTTTATACATAATGAGATTAATACGATAACGTTAATGATATTAATACGCTAAGATTGTGAGAGAGGGGAAGACTTAGACAGCATTTATGGTGCTAAGGTTGGTTATAGTTACTTATATTACTGATGATTTTTCGTTAGTAACCATACTTTAGTGGTATAGCAAATACTTACTTTAAAAATCGCGGTGAGTTTACTGGGGGCCGTTAATTAATAATGCTGATAGTAATAATAATATTAATAATAATAATAGTAATGATAATAATAATAATAATAATAGTAAGAATGAGAACGATAATAATAATAAATAATATTAATAATAATGATAACAATAATCATAATAATAATATTGATGATAATCACGATAACGATTTTAAATAATACTGTAACGAAATATTCATAGTTAAGAGTATCAAAAATGTTAGCGATAAATAGTAATATGGTCAATAATACTAATAATATTAATAATAATAATAAATTACTGTTATTACCAATAATAGCCAACCTATTGACGAGGGAATATCAATCGTCAGTGTGAATAGTACTGCCGGTAAAGTAGGTATTACTACCGATGAGATTGATAGTATTTGTGTTGATAGGGGTCACTCTGCATGCTGATGATGGTCGGGTTAATATGTCAGCGATTTCATACGCCCGTGGTAGTCGTGTTTATGGGAATCCGCGATAAGGGTTAATGACGTAACTATTCGAAGGGCAAAGTCATCGAGATTTACTGCAGTAATTAGTAACGATTACGTCATTGATCGGTGAAAGAGAAAAATGTCTATCAGATAATTCTGAAACTCGTCAACACACTGAAAGGAGTGGATTTATTGTGGATTATCAAGAAATTTGGCGTTGTTAGGGGCAATAGTATAGTTCTCCCGTGATCATCAACGGAATTTTAGGGATCGGCCAGTAAGCTTATGATTTTTGGCTATCGGGTAACGTGATTCGATACTATGGGAAAATCCTTCTCCTATCGGTTGGCTAAATTGGGATAGCAAGATTCGTCAATATTGTGCTAACCTGAGCATGTTCAAAAATAGACCCTAGATGTCTAATTCAAAGTACGATGTTGAATCAATAGTGATTATCGATATTTGATGGTTAGTTCGTCGTGGTTTCATCTCGTAACTCATGGATATATCAAATCTATGGCCTTATCCAATTGGGAAAGATTAGTCACGTGATCTCCGATCTCCAGGTCGATACTGCTACTATTCGGAAGATCGAATGCGACAAGATAGGCATCATCGTCTACAGCGCTCAATGATATAATAAAAACATTTCCATCTAGTTTCCCAATTCGCGGATAAGAACCTCTGGATGTCTATATGGATGAAGTTAAGAACCGTTATCATGTGCTATATCGATCGTTTCTCATCTGTGAGCCTAAATATGCAGGTGGGTATCCATACGGTTACATGCATGGGCATCCATTAAAGGTAGTTAATGTATTCTTTTCTGTAATTTGATTAAATATAAGTTCTGACACTTCCGTTGTTATTGAATTTTTCTGTGATAAATTGTTAAATTACTTTTTACTCGTACTTATCCCTTCTACCCGGTTATACTCAGTGTATTTTTTCGAGGCAACCATAAAAATTGGTCCTACCAGATCGCTACGCGACCTGTCCTAATTCCCCTACCTGTGGTCGAACTTCCCATAGTTTAAAAATTCTGCTCGTTCCGGCCACATTTTTCAGCAGCCGCTACGAGGCGTTCAACGATGCACTGCGTGGAGGTCCTGTGCACATGGCCAGACCCTACTGCGTACGACCGAGGTTTCAATGGAACACAACCCACGAGCGCAACTAGGGAACTTAATCCACCAGCCGGCACGCGATCCGTCCCATTGATATCTATTACTATACATTTAATAAATAAAGATTTTAAGGGGCCTCGTATATTATGAAATATGATAAAACATATAAAGTTAAAATTTGTAAGCAAGGCATTTAAACTTTTAATAAAGCATATAAAATTACATAAACAAAATTTTATACAACAAAAACAGATCCTTACTCTAAAAGGTTTGTTGCAAATAGTTCGAATAAGTGTGAAATTGTAAAAGCATAAGTTAAAAATAATGAAATTTGTCACTGTATTTATACTATTTTTGTGCGTGTGTGCGACCAATGAGCGATTTTTCGCCATTTTTAGGGCTTTTTAATTATTTTATTAATTTTAAACTATTTTTATTATTTTTTGTGCATTTTTCTCTATTTTTTGATATATAATTTATTAAAGTTAAATTTTATTTCTATTATTATTTTATTATAGTATTATTTTTAGCCCTCGTTATTTTGTTTTTCTGGTCGCCACTTCTGCCTGTGTTTTTTCTAAACCTTATTTTGCAAGGTTTTGGCAGTTTATTTTATTTTTCCTATGTCTCTCTCTGCAGCTGTAGGTTTTTAGTGATTTTAATTAATTAATTGTTTTATTTTGTTTTTGTTATATTTTTATTTTGTTTTATTTAATATGTTTTACATTAATTTTTGATATCTTCTTGCGGTGCGTGCTTATATTCAGTGACTCGTTCCATTACTTTTCTTTTTATTTTAATTTCAATTTTTATTTTTTGTTTAAATTGTGGCTCTGAGCCCAACATTCGTTAGGATTCGTGTTACTTGATCGTTGTCTTATACTGAAACATTTGGGTTTAGATTCTATGAAAATTTGGTTGATTAATGCTTTCCCGCGTTCCAAGACTATAGTAAGACGTTTAGCTTCAATAATTCTTAAAATTTTACCCTACCACTAGCTACCCGGTCGAATTGAAAATCAGAGAGGGTTTGACAAAAATTGCATGCTTAATGATCTATTGGTGATCATTCCTAATGCCCTTAGTTCATGCGCCCTTCCCGAATTTTATCATGCTCGTCTCGACCGACGTTTCCATCAGCCGTTGCGAGTTGTAAAACGGTGCCCTGCAAGTAAAGTTCTAAGGTTTGCCTCGCCGCGATCAACAGAGTTGTCAAGAGTGCACGGCCAGCAGCCATAACTAACGAAAGTCAACTCGTTAGCCGGACCACCAGCCTATCCTCTCTAGATCTATTTCCATACGTATTATATATATAATTTACCGGTACCTCTCCATACACAAAACAAAAATATATATCATGAGCATTCAGAACATAATTAAATTAAAATGGTTACAAAAATTTATTACGCATTTAAATTACAAAAATGAAATGAAATACAACTCCTTACTTCGAAATAATAATTTTGAAATCGAGTACAAATTTGGTAAAGTTAAAATGAGTTAAGTAGAAGTTAAGTTTTAGAGTTTTAGAGTTAAAAATAATCAATTTGGTCACTGTTTATATAGTTGTTTCATGCATGTGTGAGACCAATAGACGATTCTTCGCTATTTTTAGGGCTTTTTATAATTTATATTAATTTTGAAATATTTTTATAATTTTTTATTCATTTTTCTTTATTTTTTGATATATTATTTTTATGTTATCGAATTTATTTTTATTGTTATTTTTTATGCAATATTCTTTTTAGCCCTTAAAGTTTTGTTTCTTGGTTTCCGCTTCTGCCTATGTTTTTTCTAAGCCTTATTTTACAAGGTTTTGGCAGTTTTATTTATTTAATATGTTTCTTTTTGCCTCTGAATACTTTTCAATAATTTTAATTAATATTTGTTTTATTTAATTTTGTTATGTTTTTATTTTGTTTTATTTAATATGTTTGATTTTATTTTTGAATTCTGCTTGCGGTGCAGTGGCAATTTTCCTTATTTTTACCCTTTGTTTTAACTCACATAACAATTTATTTTTGTTTTTTTGGCTTTAAGCCCAACAGGTATTATGATCACCGAGAGAAAACGTTCTATCGTTGCATATTTTTGCTTTTTTAGTGAAAATCTACATTTCCTTCACAACATATTCATGGTTTGTTTTACCTCATAGTTTTGTACCTATCTCTCATTATTCATTCCACGAAATACTAGTATAACTATCATTGTTAGCTTCAATTCTCTTCTTTTTTCTATCTAGTCGTTTTATGCTTCTCATTTTTGTCATTTGGTTTAAAACCTTCCTCATGGCCACTCTCGGTCTACAGACGATCAGGCGAGAGGTCTCCAGGGAAAATTATGGGCTGTTATGACAAACCGTTCGCACAGCTGCTTCACCTCCTGGGTATTATGGTCTGTGGTTTTGAACCGCCCACAGTCGGTCATAAATAATTTTAATATCTTGTGTACTTGTAGAATATTTTCATTGTGGTTTTAATTTAAGATTTCACTCCGTCGAGATGGAGTTCGATCATAGGTGATTCAATTATTGGATTTATTATACGAGTTTATGATAAAATAATGCATATAAAACCAGATCAAAGGCTTAAAATAAAAAATTATTATTTAAATAAAATAATAGAATGAATAAAATTTTATCATAATAAAATTGACATATTATAATGCATAAAAATAAAGTAGCATAATAACAAGAAATAATTTTTTACTTTCGTTGATCGAATTATTGACTTCAAAAGATAAAATGTTCAAGATGATAATTAACTTCAAGAGTACGTGATATAGATAAATAAACAAATTTTTGAAAAAATACTGAATTTTGTTTGCCCAGCACTGCCTTATATATCACGATTTTCCGTGTGTATTTTGATGCGGTAAAACAAAAGTTATTTATTTTTTAAAATATTTTTTGTAATTTTTTGATTTTATTATTATTTCTTCGAGTTTTGAATGTTAGAACTCGATTTATTTTTTAATTATTTTATTTTTTTCTTTTAATTTTTATATTTCTCTTTCTAAATTTAATGTTTAGATTTACTACTCAAAAGTATATAGCCATTACCGTGCTGGCCAAACAAATTAAGGGCTCACGTCAGTTTTTGCCCAACACTATGATACTTAAAAATAAAAATTGAATAATAGAGGGAAACTGAGTACATCGAAAAGTGTGTCGTTTCGAAACTCCAAAAAGAAACAATTGATGACAATAAATGAAAATTAGGAAGAAAAATATCAAATCAACAAAATTAAACAAAGAAATACGTCAAGTTCATTCTTAATTAATACGTGCATATGAAACAGAGGGAAAACAAAAATAAGATTAATATTTAATTTGTGTATCTTAACGGTTTATTCGAGATAAAGAGAGGGGATTACCGGAGAAACCGAGAAATGGCGTCTTCAAATATTATATATCTCGATAGCTATCAGAGATTATAGAAAGATCTGGAGATGACCAAAAGGATGTACATGAAAAAAGAATCTTAACGAAAGTCAATATCAATAAGTGTCATTATATCCCTGACAACTTGAATCACATCAGAATTTGGACAGAAATTGTGAAAAAATGAAAATTAATAAAGGAAAAGTTAACAAGGAAGAAGTGAATTAAACATTACAAAGAAGTCACAAGGAGTAATTAGAGTATAAAGAGTGAAACCAGACAAGTAAAGAGAAACCAGAAATTATTGTGGAATTGAAATTGTCAAAATAAAGAAACAGTTGAATTTGTTAAAGTCATCATCGAAAGTTTCTAGTAATTTCAAGTCAAACTAGAGAAACTAAATCGATTTTACCGAATGTTGAAGTCAGCAGCAGCAATCAAGTGTTTGTGAGTTTCAAAGTGTATTGCAAATTCTATTCTTCCTGAAAGGTCTCAATATGCACGTAATACGAATTGTTATGGTATCGAATCATTCGTTCCATTGTAATTTGGTAATTGATTGTTTTGATCAATAAGTGTTAATTGCACAAGTCATGACAAACTAATTAATACTCAACAATATTTAATGTGTATGTGAACTATTTAATTTCATATTTGACATACTTTATTTAAATTTAAAATTTAACCTTCAAAATGACTTGAAAGTTACCTGAAATTGACTTACTTATTTTTAAGACGTGAACTTCATGATTTTACATGATACCTATTTAATTTTTCTATTTAGATTACTTTAATTTTTTTACCTGAAAAGACCTTAAAAACAAATGACCTACTTTTCATTGTGACCATATAATTGCCATGGTAATGGATGACCTGCATAAAAAATTCATCTATTTTTACTAGGGTAAGGATGTTTGATTTATATCTGGCAGACTCACATTTATCTACTATTTGACGACTCTTTAGAACATTTTTCATTTGGTTCCAGATGGAATTACTGGGTTTTTTAAATGTTACTAATAAAGCTATAACCTTAGTAAAAGATTGTTTTTAAAAAAATAACTGCCAATTTATAAACTAAAACATTAAAAATTTATCAATTAAATTAAAATATATTAATGATGATTTTTAAACGTGTTTCATGAAATCGAGTTTCTTTAGACAAATTCATTTGGATTTGATGCTGGAGTCCCACAAAAACTTTAGTGGTTGCATTATGACTGTGACATATCGGTCCCTCGTTTCTACAAAATAACTCTTCAATTGTTCCTGGAATAAGGAGAAATAGATTTTAGAAAAAAGAAAATAATTATAGAAGACGCGAAGATAACAATCAAATACCTCTGTTGAAATGCCATCGACGTTGACTCCGTCTATGCCCGTAATGACTAACTTCGTCGTATCGGAATTATTAAGTATGAACTCCTAATGTGGACACAATTATAAATGTTATCCCTACACTAATAATTACTTGGCATTCTTTATCGAATGAAAAGTACGATTTATAACTTGTTGACTTAATAGCAAAGATCTTTGCATATGGCAGTCGGCACAGTCGAAACTTTAAAGTCTGATCGTGACTCGCAGAAGCCATAATATGTTGTAAAGTAGGCATATTAAGAATGATCTTATTGTCCACACTAATGACTCGGTCACCAATGAAAAATATATCCCGATCTCCTTTCCTATGACCGACTCTACTTACCCTATTATAATAAATAATAACTTTTCTTAAACATAAATAAATATATTTTTCAATAATATATAAAATATAAATGATATTAATACCGATTACAAAATTAATAATTTCTGTAATTTATATACCAAGGGCGTTATCGTTGCACCTGTCACAAATCTAGAAGGAGGCTTTAATTTTAGAATGGAATAACTTCGTTCTTTTTTATTCTGGTTTGAAAGTTAAAATTGAAGCTGAATCCTACAACTAAAGAAGGACTTTTGATGAAATTACTTGGCAGTGTATATATTGTCTACATTTTGTTGAAAGGTTTGACAAACCAAATTCTGACTATCAAATTTTATGACAAATGACCCTAAGTAATAATTTAATTAATTTAATTTTAATGTGTTAGTTTCTTGGTAACATCTTATTACAATTTAAATGCTCATAATCTATTCTTTTACTAACATCCATCTGTTCATTCCTTTCCTTGATTTTCCCACCTCTAATAAAAATAAATGACGTTTAAATTAATTTTGTGGAACCCAATCATATAGCATTTTAGAGTTCTTGTTACATATAGACATTGCTATAGGATTAAGTAATCACAACGTTAAAGAATAACGTATTAATTACAATTAGTCAACATTTGTGACAATGAAATAATCTGATGATTCAAACATTCAAGAACAATCAATCAAATATGCAGACGTTCATATACATTAATTATGCTGGCTTACAATGCAAGCCTTACACAGCGCATAAAATAAACATTGCCAAACTTATGGCCATATTTATTTCCTATTTTTTTAATAGTATCATATTTTATAGAGAAAAATATTTTAAGGATTTTTTCTTTGCAAATTCATTAATAATCTAATCAAAATTAAGATCTTTTAGCTAAACCGCAATTTTTATGGCGTCCTGACTCATTGTTTATCTGAAATAGTTCTTGATTCTTTTTTTTTGCGGAGAAATATATTTCAGATTTTTAGTAATTGAAACGCGGATTGTTGAAAAGATTCGCAAAATGACAACAAGATTAGGAAAGAGCGGAGTAAGACTCATTTCAAGTAAATTTTTCAAAACTCATTTCGGCTTACCTGATTTAATATTCTCAGCAAAATTATGTTTCGCTTTTAATAGCTTTTCAGAGATATAATATCTTTTTACAATATTTTTGCGTTCCATTCTCAGCAGCGCTTCATACATTTCATGAAATTTCCATAAAATCTTCAAGTTAGGTACTGATAACCGTTTTACGAGAGTAACGGAATGAAGCGAGCAAAGAGGCGATCATACTTTATTGTTTGAAATACTTTAATAAGAGAACTTTTGACATAGTTTTTTAGAATATTCCAACGAGAAAAAAACGAATAACTAAATGAAAAAGGCTTTAAACGTTCCAAAGTACTCTACAGATATTATGTAACACATGGTGGCATCGTTGGCAGTTAAAGTTAATTTGCGAGCTGCACATGTTGAGAAGATAAATTATGGGTTTCCAAGGTCCAAGTGTGCTTAAACTCTAGATATGTTTCCTAAATGTCTATCGGAAGAACCTTTTTCCATAAATATGTCTGCAGTTTGAAATATTTTGCTAATAAGTGAATAATTAGGTTTTGCAATGTCAAATTTGTACCTCATCAAAATTCTTAATTCAAACATTTTATTTTTTGTTTCTTTCTTTATGTTTCTGGTTGATGAAAGGTTTTGCTCGGATATTGATAATATGACATTGGAAATTTTTACAAGACTTTACTTTTTGCCACTTTCTCTGTTATGAGGCCACTTTTGTAAACTGTTTGAATCCAGTAAAATCTTTTAAATACTATTGGGTTTTTAATTTTGTATAATTCAACAAGACTTTTTTTAATTTTTAAATAACTCATTTGCTATTTACTGTTTCCTTTTGACTCTGGCCCTTGGTTTGGAATGAAACTTTACGAAATGAACTTTACTAGGTTTATTTATTTCTCAATTTATACACGTTTAATTTTTATGCAAAATGACTATTTTCCATTTATATAAAACAAACTATCAAATCGACACAATGCAAACCTTTCCACGAATTTTGAACTTGATTTCTTTCAAAATCATTTTCAGTAAATAAAACCTGAAATAGCAATGCTACATAAACTATTTTAAAAAAATTACATTTATTATGTTTTACAATTTTCTTTTAAATATTAAAAGATTTGTACCCCTTACTTACAGGTCAGATCAATCAAATATCCCAATACAAATACATCGCAGGCATAATACATTCTAGATTAAAGCGTGCCAAATAATGAAGCCCGATGAAAAGTAAACTCAAACTTTCAAATTTCGGATAAAATCGTACGCTGATTAAAAAAAACTTAATAATACCATCAGCAAAATCTTTTATCTTTTCAACATTGATCGACTTTTTAGTTATATTTTCTCAATATTAGCAGATCAATGAATTCAAATTATGCACCAATTTTTGATACAGACATTATCAATACAACAATAATAAGAATTTTGGTGTAATTAAAACATAGTATTAAAAGGATATAAAGAAATGTGAATAAAAGCAACAGCATTAGAGTTTATCGAGTTTGCCAAAGAAAGAAAAAAACATAAATAAAGAAATATCAATTAATTAAAATTATTTACTAACCAAATTGATTCTCCTGAACGAACAAAGCGCATATTGAATAAATCTGGTAGTTTAACACTGATTTCCACTCCCCCAGAATGTACAGATTCCTCTTTTAATTTCATACACGCAAACAAACGAAAGTTAAGAGCCCGGGAAATTGTTACCAAAGGGGTGGCTAAATAAAAAAGAAAACACAATAATACACTAAATTTAACTGAGTTCTACTAATTAGTTGGGTTCGATTTTCTTGAATTGGCTGAAATTTGAGATTCAAAGGGGGTACAGTGTAATCGAAACTCGTTAATAGTTTGATTGCGCGGTCTGTTTCAATTTCAATCTAAGATAAAATGAACAATTAATATCTTTATTCTGATATATTTTATGTGAAGTATTGATGATTAAATGCCAATTCTCCTTGATACATATTCAATCAACAACAAATATATTGATGATGTTTTTCTGTTTTATTGAGTAATAATACTGTTACATCAAACGCTATAAATCCATAAATACATAATAATTATGTTATATGAATTACTTTTAGTATTAATAACGTCCATAATAAATATTTATAACATTCAAAATCCAAACTTTATTCGAAATATTTAAACCAAATTTACGAGGAATTTAAACGCAAAGTAATGCAAGCATAAGGAATTTACATACCACATCAATCCATAACATACATTCATTTAATTCTTTATTTAATTAATATTTATTTAGTTATTTATTTTATGAATAAATTTAATTATATTCTCACAACTTATAAAACTGTATTTTCCAAAATTCCGTATAAGAAGGTATAATTGTATTAGAAAATAATTTACATATTAATTAACTTATTGGACATATATAATAATAATATTTAATTATTCTGTTAGGTCGTATTAACTCATAGTATGGTTCTCGGCATCCCCTTGCTTTTAAACCCTTTTCAAGCGTATTTTGATAATTTCATTCTTACCATGATCTTCACCATTACCAATTCTGTATCCGACTCGTTTTTCAAATTCAAATTCGAGAATTGATTTTTTACTATAATTTCGCATTTTATACCATTCAATTCAAATTATAACATTTTTGTTGCCGGCTTCCAATATATTTCATTTTATATTCTTTTTTGAAATAATTTTCAATTTACAATCCCAATAATATTTAGGTAAGCATAACTGAGGTTAAAATTAATGCGAGCTTACCAAAAAGGATTTTAACAAGGGGAATTTAGAAACATCCTGATTGTTGTGGCATGGAATAAACTATATTTTGAAAGCGGGATTTTCGATTACACTGCATTCCCTTGGCATGGATAAAAGGTTGCATGAGCCTTTGCTCCTATAAAAACCATTTGAACCTATGAATTGTTGTAAATGATCATTGCAGTCAACCGCAACGGACCCGTAAATCACTATTGCATTAAATTGAGCAATACATCACAATATATATATATATATATATATATATATATATATATATTTATAACAGACTGTCAAGTAGTAAACCCAATATATTTTCCATCAATGGGGCTCGGTATGACTGGGGTCCAGAAAAGAATCATAAAGTAGGATAGTGGCTGAGTGAGTGTAAAACAAACAATTTTACTAATGATTCAAAGCGTACTTTCGTATTACAAATCAAAGTGTATTTTTCAATAAAATAATTGCGCATCAGTAGGTTGTCCAAACTTCAATTAATGAACAATTAATTAAAATTGCTAATCAAAATTTAAAAATGAAATATAAAGCAAATGTGGATCAGTTAAAAAAGTCACGCTAAAAAATATTGTTAAATTTTTTTTAATGTTAATTTTCTATTATAAGTGAAATAAAGTGATTTAAAAATGTTCTCTTTTAATATTTTATTTTCAAAATTTACAGTAAAAATTTCCAATTTAACAATTTAAAAGTTAATTTTTAGTAAAATGTAAATAAATAATTAAAAAAGCATGGCAATGGTTTTAGTTATGTACTTTTAATATTTAAAAGTTCTTTTAAAAATATTTTAAGACAGAAATATTTTAAAAGAGTGATTTTTAAAATTATTCTAATTTATTTAAATTAGAGAGATTTATCTAGTTTTTAAGTTTTGGATTAAGTCAATATTTAAATGTCTAACAATAGTGCCAGTCAAACGCTCATTTTACGATATATTTCGACAGAGTCAATTTCATCATCAAGTAAAAAACCAACCATAATAATACGTCATCGGTTTTTTACGGCGATTTTCGCGTGTAATATAGAATAATATTGAAGAGAAAGGTTCGGAGAAAATAAATCTTATAAAAATTAAAAATTTCTTTTCACTAAAAAAGTTAAAAACAATATTGATTATTTTAAAATTCTAAATAATTTACTTGAGAATAGTTCCCAATCGTGACATATTCGTCTTCTTTGACTGTATCCTGGAATAAAACCTCAATATAATCTTGAAAATAAAATATATATTTAACAAAATAATACAACTCAATTTCTAGTATAAATAGTATAACATCATTTCCAAAGTGACACACAAGATTATTTGAAATGGCCATTTACTTAATAGATCATGTCATGCGTATCGTGCGTATACGTATCTTGAATATTTAAACAAAAAAATTTAATCAAGATTTAATAATATTCCTTAACTGTATATAACTTAAATCGTCAAAATTAAATATAATAATAAATATATACATTACTGTATATTACATTGCTCCTGTAAATTACATTGAGATGTATTATGAAAATTTAAAAATATAAAAATAAATGTAAATTATTCTAAATTCTTACTTAAAATAGTTTTCTAGAAATCAATATACAGTACTTATATATACATGTATACAGTACCAGACAGTATTTGTTTTTGTTGTTGTTATTATCATTATTATTATTATTATTATTATTATTATTATTATTAGTATTAGTATTATTATTTACTTGTGGATTTTCCACCATTGTCGCATATTCATTATCCTGAAAGAAAACAGAAATTAAAAATACTGCATTTTATAAGTGAATACAACTGAACTTTTAGCTTAAATCATAAATATCAGTGAAAAATATCAGCATATAATTATAACAAACTAATTAGAGTAGAATATTCCTTTGCGCACTGTAAGGTCCAAACACCTTCAAATGGATACAAATCCAGTAAAAGATAAAGCAAATATGTAAAGAAATATATGCTAAGGTTCTCTGAGTATTTTTCGTAAATATTAAAATCTCATCGGATCCAAAATTTAGAGATCAATAGATATTTTTGTTTTAATGCAAACAAATAATCATTTAATAAAAGAAAGCGCGTTTAACGATATATTTCGACAGATTAACAGTCATAATCAGGCAAAAAAAAACAAAATACTAGGAATTAATAAATAAATTTAAACAAATTATTATTGTCTTATTAATTATTTTAAGTTTAAACAATTTTACACTAATTTTAAAATGTTATATAGATAAAATAAACTCATTGATATAATACAAATCCTAAACTAATATTAATAATTAATCTTTTTAAATAATTTTACTTAAAATAATATAAATAATATTAAAAATATGTTGGTGAATGGGGTTGGTTTCTTATTTATTTTTTTTCTAGGGCTTTTGTGCATCTACCCCCTAAACGCCAGCAAGATTATTATTCTATCCCTCCTATGTACCCATGGTGATTGCCATGTTGGTACTGTACATAGAGGTTGAAAATTCATGAGCAGGTGAGCTCCATTACTAGAACTACTCCTCATGATATTTTCTCTTTCGGGTTCTGGACTGCCGATGGAAGGTCTTACGTCTTTCTTTTTCTATATCCTGGTTCTTACTGGTCTATTCCTACAATTTCCGTGCTTATTTATCATCTTTACCCATTATTTATAAATGTATCTTTCAAAAATTTGGGCAGCGTTCCTCCCTTATTTTTTGGTAGATTTCCTGTTTCATTTGTTTAATCCCGGTATCGATTACATTTGTCCTAGTTTACCTTTATCTTTCCCTATATTAAAAATTTGATCAACAATTCCTTAATTCCCTGTACGTTTCCCATGATTTTAAGTAATTATAACCCTCTGCGATCACTTCAATAAACGCTATTCTCTTCTGTCAGGTTATATCATTCAACTATTGGAAAAATGTTTTCAAATTTACCTTCCTATACTATCCTATCCTTTCTTACTTGATTTTCCAATTAATTTCCTGACGATATTTTAAATTTTCCCTACAAAACTTTATTCCCGCCTAACTAAAGTCGCACTTCCCGAATTTTATTCCAACTCGCTCCGGCCACTTTTCAGTAGCCGCCTCGAGTATACAACGGCGCCCTGCGTAGCGGTCCTGTGCATAACGCCAGACCCGACTGCGGACTGCCGAGGGGTTCACGAGGCATGACCCACGAGCTCAACTAAGGATTTTCACCCACTAGCTGGCACGAGATCCGTCCCATGAACCGTCTATTGAAATACTTATTATAAATAAGATTTTAGGGGGACTTGTCGGTGGCACCAAAAGATTCCACGACCATCCAGAATAAAATCAAAGTAACAAGACTTCGAAATATATATTTATACAAAAAATAACAGTACTTACAATCCACAATCATGCAACCAGATTTGAAAAATTGGCATAAACACTTTGTCTGACTGAAAAAATGTCGAAAAATTTGTAGTCTAGAATTCTGTAAGTCTGTCTAAAAATTGTGAAAATGACTGCCGTATATATAGTATTTTTGTGCCTGTGTGCGACCAATGGGCGATTTTTCGCCATTTTTAGGGCTTTTTAATTATTTTATTTATTTCGAAATATTTTTGTAATTTTTTATATATTTTTCTTTATTTTTTGATATATTAATATTTTATTGTTGGGTTTTATTTTTATTATTATTTTCTTAAAATATTATTTTTAAACCCCAATATTTTGTTTTCTGGTCGCCTCTTCTGCCTGTGTTTTTTCTAAACCTTATTTTGCAAGGTTTTGGCAGTTTATTTTATTTTTCATATGCTTCTTTTTGCATCTGTAGGCATTTGTTTTATTTAATTTTTGTTATATTTTTAATTTGTTTTAATTAATGTTTTATTTTATTTTTGGTCTCTTCTTGCGGTGCGTGCTTATGTTACGGCAGCCATATTGACAATTTCAAAACTACATTAATCATTTTGTTCTAACTTATACAATTTTCACCTTTTTGTTTAAATTGGTTTTGTAATTTTTGTTTTAATTTTGGCTCTAATTCCAACAAATATTTAAATTTAAATCCTTTCAAAATAAAATATACAACAAAAATAATATTTAAAAATTAAAAATCTTTTAAACATAAAAACTATAATTTATAACAATTTAACAAAACCAGACTATTAAAAATCATTCAAAACATTCGTACTCATAGCATTTTGTACATTAAACCTTAGATCCAATGACATTATCAACAATGATTCGCATTAAATAGTTCTAATTATTTATTAAAACTGTAATAAAATTTTAAAATCAGACCTGCCCCTTTTACTGATACAGCCTCTATTGTGCTCAATCCCTTCAATCTTCAATACTTAAAAACTCGAGAACAAAGATGACGGGAAATTTCTCCAATGTATGTGGCATTACACCTATTACTTTTAGAGAAATTAAATTTAATGGCAGTTCTTGACTGATTAATGAACATATTGCATACCTTTTACCAATTAGAAATGTTCTTATAATCTAAATTTCCCAATTGTTTACATAACTTCCTTTTATAATTTGCAAAACCTTCTGAGGTCGACAAAACCAATAAATTTCGGTTCATCATTCTTACACATATTTTTGATACTATTCACATCAACAATCTATTTATACTCATTTTTCAAATTTCAATCATACATCATCAAACATGGATCCTTGGGATTCTCAATCATTTTATTATCAATAATAAAAATGTTAATCACTATGTCTGATTCTAATCAAAGAATATAGTATACATTAAGTGATATCCAGTACATTCAATGGGTTTCTTAAATTTGAAAGAAGCAATTTTCTTTTCTAAACTACCCAAGAATATTAATGCCATCATTGGTGTTAAACCGGAAATATAGCGACTCCATCTATTTGTCGACACTAGTCATTGTTGAAAAGAAAATTGACATGAAGTAGCAAATTCCAGAAGTTTACGAAATGCATATCAGTAAAATCATCTCATCGTAAATTCATTTAGAACCGTTGAATGGGTCCTAAAACACAAAGTTCAAAGTTAAATATCCAGTAATATTTCACTGTAAATTGTAAAATAATAAACATTTTAAAATTAAATTTTAGTTACTGACAAATTATCAATACATTGTTTTCATTTAATTATTTTTCGAAATAACCATCAGAGATTTTCAAATTATATAATTTATGATTTAGATTAAGTTAATAAAAACATTTTAAAAATTTTGATTAAAAAAGTCGTAAAATCGAAATATCTTAAGTCAACTGCAAACTTTAAAGTAATTAAAACATAAATCCTTTGTAAATAAAATTCATCCTACTTTAACGTCTTCTTCAGTTTGCTTAACATTTTCACATTTTAAATCGGAATATCTAGATATCCATTCCTGAATAAATGTAGAAATTATTAATAATTAATAAATATTATTTATAATATATTGCTTTACATTACCAAACGTTTTTAATTCCCCTTGAATATTATGTGTAGATAAATGGGTTTTAATACGATTATTTTGTTTTAATATATTTACTGACAAAATATAATTTAGAAGATTTGCTTATTATTCAATGTAAATGTTATGGTGACACAAAATTAATTAAAGTTAATTAAACAAAATACGAAGAATCAATAATTTTATAGAAAGAGATAAATGATAAAAACATAACGGAGGTTAAAACATAAAAACAGATTAATTAATTTTAACTGTCATGATCATAGATCACTAAAACGGGTAAACAAAACTTGTTTCTGACAACCGCAATTAATCATTAGAACCTCGTTTGTGAAATATGTGATAGCAAATCAAATTTAGAATTTGTACTATGAAATTGTAAGGTTTTGATAAATCAAATCGAAATGGAGTGTGAAGATTTTAATCATGTGAGAATATCAAAAAGAAAATTAAATAAAATTAAAATCTAAATCAGAGATTTTGACAGGCCCCAAAAATCTCTGTGTTTCTTTTTATATCTTTTCATTATTTACCCTACTATCGTTTCGGCCATCAACACTATATTGTTGGTAAAAGCTAGGCAATTCACTTTCTCCTTTGAAATCTCATAACCAATATTCTCGTTGAGGGAATCAAGAGCTTTTGGAGACACCTTTCTGTTCAAAATGGAACAAATTGTTCTTATTTATCCAATAAGTTAAACTATTGGATAAACAAGAGGCAAACAATTTGTAAATGACAGAAAGTAGGGCGATTAGGCGCTAAGGCGATACACTATCATTTTAATCTTATTTATTGGGCTTTGGAATAAGCAGTGTTTTAAATGATTTCCAACTTTATGGCGTAATCTTTTCAGAGGTTAGGGCGTTCTCTTCGGTTCTTGATTTTGTTTCGATTAGATTTTCTCTTATTTCAACTGTCAAGATGAATTCTGCGAGGATGAAGTTCAAAACCTCGCAGTATAAACTTCTCGAATTCTTAAACTTCCTCGACCGTAAAGCAAGTCGTCTACAAACGATTTAATGCCAACACGCAAATCATTAAAAATGATTCAAACATTCAAACTATTTTCATAGCCTGGTTAGAGTTTAAATATATAACTAAGTCACATCCATTAATTTGCAATTATGAATAATATTGCCTAATTAAGAGGATGGCACAAAATATCATGATTTTTAGGCGAGATTCAGACTTATAGGTATTCAGTCTTAATCTCTCGGATGGTAGCTTCGTGCCACTGGCCTTTCCATCAAGCACATTTACCTTTGATCTGAAGAAACACGGAAGCAAACCAATTTGGATCTTGTTTGCTTTTAAATTTGCATATGATCATTTTATTTGTTTGCTTTGGTTTAACCATGTTTGACGCTCATGAAAGTGTCAAAAATTTGTAACCCGGCCTTCAAGTGACCCTAAGTCCAAAAGTTTGCCCATTCCTGATCTAAATTAATTCAAATGCGTTTGAAATTTTTTAAAAATATCAATTTAAAATCAGTATGTTTGATTGACGATAATTTCTATAATGTTGAAATTATCGTTTTATAACATTTTACAGCTCAGTTGTTAAGATGAAATAGCGGATAACTCATAATAGTATCACTAGACCTATTAGTATCATCATTCTTAATAGCATCATTTTTTCAATAATTTTGAGTGTTACTATTTTAATACTATAAATATCCTAAAAGTATCATTAAAAGATTTTTATTGCGGAAAAGTTTATTTTTGCTGCTAGTTTTGTGAATTTTGGAAAACAATAGAGTTAAACGGACTAAATGTTAATCAAATGGGAATAATTGATCAAGAAGATGAATCGTATGACGTTGATGAATAAATGTATTAAATTTTTAAATACAAACGCTCCAAATAGCATCACTGTTCAAAATATTTAGTGGTTGCTTATGATTCTATTCCAATAGTATCAGTGATACTATTAGGAGTTATTCATTAATTTAATTATAAAAAGCATCTATATTTTTTTATCAAACGTATAATCAGGTCCACTGTAAAGTGTAATTTGTAAGTATCTGTATTTAACAAATATTGCGATGCTTAATTATTGTAATTTTGTTTCAAATTTATGATGCATGACTTTTATGATTCAACCAAGACCTTAAATATTTTTTTAGTAAACCATAGGTCATTTGATACAAAAAGTTTTTATCTACAAGATTCAAGGATCTGATGTAAAAACATAAGTTGAAAGTTATATTTAAGTGACATTTCTAAACCAGTGGTAAGCAAACTATTTTCATTTCAGACCAACCAACGTTTTTTGATCGTCCACATAGTTAAAGTGAAATTGTTTCTGGGATGTGCTCTTATTTTTCTGCTCCTCGATAGAGTTTCTATATTTGTGACATGCTCTTTAAACATAATTGAAACGATCTATTGTTGAAAAAAGCTGAATTGGTGATGAAAGACGAATAGTGCATAAAATATTATTGTAAACCCTCCAATAAATAAAGTTCAAAACTTCATAAATCAAAACATGGAAAAACTAGAGTACATGAAAGGAATATACAAAGTAGTAATATACATATTGGTAATGATTTAAAAACTACAAGTTCTAAATTACCAGAATTTTCATAAGAAAAATATAAAGGAGAACATGATTTTCTAAAATATAATTATTTGGGCCAACTGGACTCAAATGTATTTTAAAAAGAACATGCTAGTGTTTGCTAGATTCATAATAAAATAATATTCAAAAATAATGTCTTTTAAAACATGCACTAAATGTTTTTTTAGGAAAAGACATAAATGATTTTCGTGAATGTATTAAGAAAATTAAATATGTTTACAGTTCCGAATGTAAAAATATAGAATGCATGTTAAGAGAACTAAAGTATAAGGAGCAACGTTTATTAGGAATAAGAAATTTAAAAAACTATTGTATCACAAAAACTATGTACAAAGTGTAATATTGAAAAGACAATAAATTATTAGAAGGTGGATAGTATTCTATGGTACAGTATACACTGTACATGAACGTATATAATTTCCAGTTTCTAAACCATCAATCATTTTCTCACCCTCTGCTTCAAGTTTTATATATATTTAACATCTGGTTTGAAAAATAAATAATCGTGTTTTGAATTAGTGGTAAATTTTGTTTCTTTGTATTGTTCGAGCCCATTGACACATTTATCTTTTAGTTTTATTATAAATATGTTTGAAGTTCTTTAATGCTTCATTAATTGAAATATCTTTAGCATAATATGAAATATGTTCTTCAATTTATCGTCTTTTAAATATTTTATCCCCAATCTTTCTTGACATGTGTGGTTTGGATCTATCTATATATGTTAGTTCTCTTTTTGCTTGATATTCTGTGTTCAACGGTTCATTTTGGAGAATTCTCCCTGTGAAACTTTTATGGTGTGATTCATATCAACATTTATGACATTTTTTAGAATTTATTTTATTGAATTCATTTACTTTTATTAAATGTTTTTTTAGATTTTTTTGAGCTAGAAGTGTAGAAGTTGTCTTGAAATTTGGATTACAATCGTTACAGAAATTAAAAGAACTTTCTTCCATATCCCAGCAATTTTTATAAATCTTTTTCGGGAATCTTTGAATTTTTTTTATTTGGTATTGTTAATTGCAATTACATAGTAATCGTTTTCTTTTGAAATCATAGTTAGTAATTAAAATTTAAAAAATCTTTATTTATATCTTTTCGGAGCTTTAATAATTATTTTAATGAGCCATGATTCCAATCATACATTTCAACATACTATTTAAAATTATATTTAAATTTAATTTCTACATTCTCAATATTAAAGATTACATACAATGTAAATATTTCAATTATCTTAAAATTAAAAGAAAACGTCAATAAAACACTCTTCGTGTAATATATTTCGACAGTTTAACTGTCGACATATCGTACGAAGAGAGTTTTATTGGCGTTTTCTTTTAATTAAATCGTTGCCAAACTTATTTAATTATTTATTTTCATAAATTTTAAATTATTATACTCACATCTCAAAATTATAATAAACTTATATTTAAGAAAATTCAAAATTTAGTATTTACCATGTAGTGTGCTTTTTATGGTAACGAGTGCAAACCAATTTAGTATTTCATGGATTAGGAACATTCGGAATTAGAAAGATTTGGAGATTCAGTTAATCAGTCTTGTTATTTGCGAAGTAAAGGTATTTCAATTATCTGTTTTTCAATACCCAATCTTGTCTTCAAAGTGTGCACTCGTTAGCCTAAAAAGCACACTACTGATATCCACCAATAAAATGTTATGCTGACAATATGACAGGATTACAATGGAATTGCGCACTTTGAGCTCCTATATCCTAACATAACGATTGACTCTAGTGTATACTACCAAAAACTATCAAAATTAAATGACTGCTTACCACTGAAGTGTCAAGAATAAATAAATTGTAAAGGTGTAGAATAAGAACATTTTTCTACAGTTTGGTGCATTTGGTTTAGTTTTTTAACAACGCACTTGAATAAATGAGAGAATAGAACTCTACGCGTTTGTAGTTCAGTCAAAGATTTATACTTGAATTCTGGAAACTTCATTTGATATGAATTAATATGATGTAATAAAGACCCCATTAAAATAAAAAAAATAATAATAATAACCCGAATCGACTCTGTCTGACTCAATCTTTTGTTCCTCGTTGATTCCTATAATTGAATTTATAACAATAAAATGCCAAAGAGAAATAAATTATATTAAAAATTGTTGTAAAATCTTAATGAAAAGTAAGAGAAATGTCAGGAGTTCCTGATGTATCACTTCTTTAAGTAAGTGTTTCTTAAATTTGGGCCCCGAGGAAATAAAATATCATTTTCTTAATTTTCATAAATTAAGGTAAACTTTATCAACTTTAAAATTATTATAATCAAAAATCTTTCATTTTGTTTTCTGACTATAGTCCAGGTACTTTTTGCCGCTCTTTGCACCATGAGAAAATGGAAATATTGATTGTTATGTGCAAATTATGCAAGTTCTACAAATGAAAATGTTGACTAGTCTGATATTTATCTGTGGAAGATGCCGACATACATATTTGTTTTTCGCATACTGTTAATTTTATATAGTAGATTATAACTAAAATTGAAAGTTCATTATATCGACCCTCCCTCGGTTGAAGGTTAAAATACTTGACCGTAGGCTGCTGCTTAGAGTGTTTTGAAAATTTATTTTTGGGAAAAATATTGTTGAATTATTGTTTTATTGAGTAATTTTGTTGACCACAACTCTTTTTTAAAATTAAATGATAAAACTCTTAATAATGAAGAATATTCATCTATTTTTGAGGATTCCGCAAATGTAGTTTTATTAGAAATAAATCATTAATTTTATTTTTGATTTCGTATTTTTATCAAACGTATTTAAAAGTTTATTTCAATTTTTTAATACATATAAAATACTCTGTAAAACCTGCTTTTTATTAATGTCTTTTCGAAAATGATTTTAAATGAAATTAACGTGTTATAAAACTTTAAAATATATAAATTAAAAAATTACTCTCATTTGAACACTTTCTTCACTCATTGCGATGAAATTAAAATAATTTAAACAACCTAAGGTCAACAATCGGATTAAACTAAATGTAATAACTAAAATTATTTAAAATAGCAACTTTCTTGTTAATTATTTAAAATTAAAGTTTAAACTAAAAATTAATTTAAAAATATTAAGATATTTAAAGAATAAAAAAGTTAGCTCGTGTGAATGTGAATTAAAAATAAAATAAAAACTCAAAAACGCCAAATATTAGAAATATATTTCGAGGAAATTAACTTCATCTTCAGTCTGCCATCATAATCTTTATTAAATGTCATATGCGGAAAAAATAATGATGTAATAGTTATGATTTAATGATTGAATTAAATAATCTCAATAAATTTGTTGCTGATTGAACGCTTATTTTAGGTGAGTGTGATTTAATCACCTGTGTGGTCAATGGTTTTTGACCTTGACCTCTTTACATTCAAGCTTTCCTTGCCCGCCAATGGTTACCCGTTGCTAGGCAAAGTTGGAACTGCAACCATTGATTATGAGACGGCCAAAGGTGAGCCCTAACTGTAGAACTGCTAAGGCCCAGCCTCATGGTGGGTTCAACGCGTTACCACCACACAGGTGGTGGCTCTGGAGGAGGTGCCGAGGTAGTGGCCCTTTCCTCTATCTGAGACATGGTGATAGCCGGGAACAGCTCAGTTTCGGCGTATGAAGGTAACGAAACCAAATCTGTATGTATTTGGAGCTTCGTCTCCAAGGCCGCTATGGTACAGGCCTGCTGCCGGATCTTGACTTTAAGGGAACGAGACAAAGTAAGCTCCTCTTCGTAGAGTTTTTTGACTTGGGCCAGCTGCTGGTGAAGCTTCGTGGCTTCACCTGGCCGGATCCATGTTTCCTCCATGCGTCGTGTATGCCGTAAGAGGGACTCTGCCCGTTTAGCCTGGCTCATTGCCTCCTCGTGATACCAGGCGACATCTTTTCTATACTTTGTAAATTCCGCCAAATGATTTTCCACTAGAATGAAAAATTAGGGTTTAATTACAAGTTAGGTGGACCTAAGTAATTACTATTACAAGGTTTAAATTTACATAATATCATGACATAATATCTTCAGAGTTATTAGATTCTAGGGTGGTTTATTAAATCTCAGGGGCTGATCCTATGTGGGTTATGGTCCTCCTACTAACGTTAGTGGCACGGAAGTTCGTGAGTCGGTATGTGATGACGGTTTTCGTTGGGCTTTGAGTAAGGTGATTGGGATGAAAAGGTAGTAGCCACCCTTTGGCTCTATAAACCTTAACATGATGATGATAAAAATGATATTAGCAATTATAATGGTCAACAATTAATAATGATAGTTAACAATAATAGTTAATTCCATAATATCTACAATATTTTATCTATAGAAATAATAAGAAATAATAAAATATTAACAATTTTTTTTCTACTTAAAATAATAACACTTTATTCCCAATTTTTATAAATAAAACTTAAAAATTTACTTTATTAATATTAAAATTAAAATTTTTCACTTTAAATTACTATTTGAAATTTTATAAAAATTAAATTTTTTTATGATTAACCTTATTATAACTAAGGATTTCCCATTTTAAATTATAAGAACTCATCTCAACCCTTGAAAGTCTAAGGTTAAGGAGGAATTCGGGTATATACCTCATTATCTAGTTTTGCTTGTCACCTGTTACCATGGGAACAGGTTAAACAATTTTGTAATTCTATATTATAAATTTTTAGATAATTTTAACTAATATTTTTTCCTTTTCAGGTACCTCAGGAATCTCCAGAAACGATTTCGGTCATTTTCATTCCGCTGACATCTTCAGTAAGTTATTTGCTACCTTTTTTGATCTATTTTAACGTTAAATTGTAGATATCCGCTGCCTATTTCGCTCCACATAATTTGGATTTTTTATCTTTTCGTTGGAATATTTTTTGTGATATATTTTCGAAAATAAAAAATTTTGTAAGCGTTATCTTAATTATGCTGACGGTAATTTTGATTGTAATAAGAATAATAAGATTAAATTAAGTAACAGTGCTATTTATATTAACAATGATAATGATAATATTAATAGTAGTCATAATAATAATATTACCAATAGGTTAATAATAATAATAATAATAATAATAATAATAATAATAATAATAATAATAATAATAATAATAATAATAATCAGATTTAGGTAATATATAAACCATAATACTAGCAGCAGTAATAATTAATGATGATAATAATTTTGACTTAATAATAGACATAACAATAATAATGATATTACAATAATAGTAATAATAATAAGTATTAATGTTGAACTAATAAAAATAATAATAATAATAATAATAATAATAATAATGATAATTGTAATAATAATAATAATAATAGTAATAAATTTGGTATTAAAATAATAATTTTAGAGTAATGATAAAATTAGTAATAATAATAACAATAAAAATAAAAATAAAATAATATCATTAAGTTTAATGTTAATAATGAGGGTGGCAATATTTATTATAATAATCATATTAAGTTCATAATCGCAATAATAATAATAATCTTAAGTTGATAATAATAATATTAATATTAGGTTTTAGTGATGACGATATCTGTAACCATAATAGTAATAAGATTAATGATAAGATACTAATGATGATCTCGACAATAATAATAGTAATGACAAAATAATAATAACAATAATAATAACAATGACAGTAATAGAAATGATACTTATAAGGTTGATGATAAGATATTAATGATAATAAGGTTAATAATAAGTAGTATCATTGTAAGTAATATTACTATGGGTCGCGATTAAAATTGGATTTTATTTGATGAATCTTTTATTATCATTTGGTAAGTAGTGTTGGGCCAGAACACAAACGGCCTTGTAAATGTTTAAATGAATCGGTAACACACATGCTAATATAACATGCAGCTTTAAATTCAAACCTATGAAAACATAAATTAAACCTAGCAAAATATGAGAGAAAAGCAATTACATATAAAATAATAAACATAAAAATAAAAGTAAAATAGTAACAAAATGCACCAAGATCAGCACGAATTAAATATAAACAACACGAAAACCCAAAAATTCGAGCGAAATTTGATAATTTAACAAATAAAAAATAAAATTTCATGAAAATGAAATTAAAAATCAAAGAATTTGAATTAGAAATAATTCAATAAAAATTTCAAATAAAGAATTATCAAATTAAATTAAAAAATAATAGAAATTAAGATTAGAATACACTAGAAAATACCAAGGTCGAATTTTGTTTTACTAAATCAAAAAGAACACGCAAGGTTAAAGACAAAAAATAGGTATATATACCGATTCATTTTTACACAATTTTAATCGTTTTTGAATTATCTTAATCTTAATTTTGAATTTAACAGTTCTTAAAAACCTACTTTAGGTGAGTGAGAGTTTATTTGGAAACTCTCTCCACGTCGCATCCTCGCAACCTCGGTAGAGCTCTGCTTGGATGTCAGCGTGGGGAGAGTAGTATTTTGTATGCTTTCTATGATGGCAAGTAATTTGTTATATTGTTTTCTGTTATTATTAATAAAATATATATAGAGAAAAATCATTTTATTTTCATTAACTATTCGTTTTTTGTCGAAATTTTTCCGGCCCACAGCCAAAGACACATCACAAGTTAGTAAAATCCACATATTATCCAGATTCGTGTAAGTGCGTGGAATATCGCCGATGATCTGTGCCCGTGAAGACCCGGCGTGCGGAACGCAGGGATTGGAACGTCAATATTATCCCGTATAGAAGAAAGGAGAAACAAGGAAGTGGTTTTTGGCCACTTCCTCGTTTCTCGATTTCTTTAAAATCGACCTAAATTACTCTACACACGGCTCAAAATCACCACACCGAGTAGTCGAGTGGGCACTCATTAATTGTAATATGAACATAATGCGCCTAAGGTCAATCAAGGGGAAGGTGACGGGGAATTAGTAAAATGAAATCGTTGTTGTGAATATTAAAAAACGAACAATCGCTGTAGATTTAAAATAACTACTAATAGGATCCTAAAGTAATCGTAAATATTGAGCGAGTACCACGAACTGATAACATTTAACCAACCCAAGCTAAGATTTCAGACCCAAAGGAACCCTAATTTCAAGTCAGCATTACGCCCGATTATGTGGCCACGCTAAACAAAGACCTAAAAGAACTAAATCGTAAATTTTGAGACGTCATCTTGCACTAAAATTTCATAGTTAACCTGATATAAACCGATATAATATGAAGGATTAGTTTCTCCAAATGAAACGAAAAACTACTGAAGCAGTGAACACCCAGACAGTCTTTTTAAGGCCCAAAATAAATGCAAAAATTGGGGCGGTTCCAAAGATAAAATCTCGGAAGGAAAAGTAAAGAAATTTTAAGCCATAAGGACCCTCAAAGACTATGTCACGAAAACCGTACTGAAATGATCTAGTTTATATTAATGAAATTCATGTGAAGAATTAACAGACCAAAATATGACTATTCCTCAAAGGCTATCAATTCTGCAAACAATTTTAAAGTATAAATGAATAGGTTTGATGACTAAATTAACTCTGAATTATCGTTTAATAGATGTTAAGATTTTTAAAATATATGTGAATAAGTTTGATAACTCAATTAACTTTAAAAAATCATTTAATTAGATGTTAAGATTTCAAATATAGATGAATAAGTTTGATTATTTAATTATCTTTAAAATATTGTTAAGATCTTTAAATGTAAATAAATAATTTTGATAACTAAATCATCCTTAAAATATCGCTTCAAGTAAATAACAAGATTAAAAACTCCTTACAATGAACGAAACTCAATTTACTGATAAAACACATAAAGGTGTTCCCATAGGCATTTAACATTTTTTCTTTTCGCGTAAATTCCCCACAAACAATTCCATCGAGAATGAGTCGAGTTTCGAGTAAATCCAGATGACAGAGTTGGAAGGGACCGGAGTTGGCTTCCATTGCGTTCACCATAAATTTTCTGACATTCTCTACTACCTACGAAAAATAGAGTCAAGGTCAATTAAGATAGTAACGATATTAAACTCACGTTTTTAATACGAAATATCCATCATTATAACACCGCATAAAAAGAGAGAAATGGTGAGCCTTGGAAAATCGAAGATTTTATCTGAATTAACTGTCACTGGTCAATCGAGAAACCGATGTGCCGGAATGTCGTGGGTAGACATCGCGTTCTAATTTTTAAACCGTAACACACTCAGGAGTGGACGACAGACTTTTTTCTCACCGTCTAGACACACTAGCGGGTGAGGAACGTGCACACAAGCACACCGCGACGGTGACATGCATTTTTGACTAGATAATATAAAGGCCTGACACAAGCCAAATCAACAGACTTATAAACACCGTGAACAATGCAATGTTATGAGAATGAATCGGATACAGATGCCTCAGATCAATCCACTCGAAGAACTACGCCGTCAGACTCCCGTGTAGACGTCCCAGGTAGATTAATACTTATTATTAAATTCTTTTAAAGGTATAAGTCTTAGAAAATTGACCGGCCGAACAACGATTTTCGCGGAATCTGGTAGACACATTCAACTTGAACCTCTGTAATTTCCTGTATCACGATGAATTTCTTATTGTTCCATGACGGAAATTAGGCCCCATCGATGTCGCACCCCATCAGGTTTCGTTCAACCACAAATTTATTATACCGGAGTTATAACCATTAATGCCACCTTGTCCACCGTTATTCTGGCCACCGGTAGCAAAATTCCCTGATTCTTGAACAATTATGATAATAAGATTTTCATGAAATATTAGTTTGAATAAACTCATTTTTCATTAATAAAATCCAAGAAAGTTAGGTTAGGATTTTATTTCGTTACTTAATATTTAACAAAGCGTGCAACCAGATAATTGGGAGTGTAGGAAGAATTTTGGAGTTAGAATCTCATCTTCAAGGCATTGTTTTGTTTTAGTTTACGATTATCCGCTTACATACCGGAGCTCATTATGAACCAACGAAAGCTGCCGCTTGTGGGCACAAAGTCTGAAGGTATCGCGATATGAGACCAGCTGTTTAGAGGGGGTTTACACCGGCAATCTTGTTGCTTTCACATTTTATCCTAAGGCATTTGGAAAGTAGGCTTGACCATATTAGGCCGATTTCTACTCATCAGGATTTTTACATTGTATTATCAAGTTTAATTTTTACCGGTTGTAGGTTCCATGTCCCGAATATACAAGCATTTTAGCACCTTGAAACTAGTTTGTCATAAGGGAAAGGTGAAAGATTTTATTGCAAATGCCCAATCGATGACAGTTTTCACGCCATCAGGCAGAAGCTGATGAAATGTTCGACTTTTAAGGAATTTTGGGATATCTATATTTTAATATAATTCGTTTCTAAATATAATTAACTGTTTCATGGTAAGTTTTAAATTTCGAGGGTAAATTTTATTTTTTTATTTTTTAATTTATATCAATCCTCATTCATGATAAAGGTAGCTGAATATTTTAGGTTTTTCTTTCAACCTGGATTAATATTTTATTACTTCGAACTAGAATTTTGTTGAAAACCTGTTTTCTCTACTAAATTGTTAACCCGGATTCATATTCCTATGTGAAATGGTTAACGCATAAAATAATAATGACTTCAGTTTTAAATTTAGCTCTTATCGAATGTCGAGAATTTTTGTTATGTCGATTCTCTCAATATCATACATCCCCTTTTGTTATCAGCTAAATTTATCTACATTATCCCGGTTTTTGATGGTTGTCGTGCAAGCCCTTATCGATGGCGCATCGGTTTTCAGAAATTATAATGAGTATCGAAGCGTTACCCGACAATCTTTAAGCTGTATTAGTAACCCCATTCGTTCATGTTGTTATTTCAGACCGATCCGGACCTTTCATTCGGATCTCCGTATCAGAAGCCGACCAATGGCGTCAGGCATGGAGGCGTGCCAATAAGGAGAGGTACCCCGACGTGCCCCAACCAGGAGAAAATAGATGGGAGGATATACTCCTAATAGAGAGCACAATGCAACGATTTCGGAAGAACGGACAAGCAAGTGAATGTATTCGTTGGATTAGTATACGCGCGCGCGTTTTTTTTAATAACTATTCATCTGCGCATAAGTATCTATCAACAATATAATTCCCTATTTAAATATAATTAACCGACTAAATCTACTCAATTGTTAATAATTTTTAATTGAATATAATAGTAATTCATCCACTCTTAAAGTACAATTCATTTTCAGTGAATATTTTCATCTTTTTAGTATATTTGTTGAACAGTGAATAATACAGACTCCATTTATTTCAAGTATTTTCTAATATTTAATTGATATTTCATCTCATCATTGAGAAATTTTACCGTCTAATTTATTATATGCAATTCTCGATTCACTGAATAATTTTTAGCTTCAATCAATATTTTACGTTATTCAATGATTTTTTTCCCTCTTCAAAAAATATTTTTTCTCTCCAATGAATAATTTCTCTTAATGAATATTTTTCTCTTCAATGAATAATTTCTCACTTTAATTAATATTTTCTCACTTTAATGAATATTTTTCCTCTTCGACGTATATTTTCTTCATTCAAAGTATATTACCCTTGTAAGGTTTTAATATATCAATTGATATTTCATCTATTTAGTAGATATCTTTAGCTATCCCACTTTTTCCAGTAATTTCAACGATTTTAGTCACTTAATGTACTCTCCCACCAATATTACTTCTTCACTGGAAATTTTCTTTATAGAATATAATCTCTACTAATTAAAATTCCATTTTTTGACTTGTTATTGACTTGTCATTTTCAATGAAAATTTAGTTAACTTTTAATAAATTTAATTACACACTTAAATAGATTAGGTTGTAATCGACAAAAATAAAATATTTTTAGGCTATGTAAATCAATTAGAGATTTTAGGGAAATTTTATGATAATTTAAGTGATATCTAGTTTTATGAGGTATTTATTTTAGTAAATTTTAATCATCTATGTGAATTTTATGGTTTTCATTTAAATGTTAATGGATTTGGGGACTATTATGTTTTTGTAGAAAATATTGAAGAAATGAGGGTAAATCTATAATTTTAGAAGCACTTAATTTCTTTATAATTTAATAAACTTTACTTGATTTTAGGATTATTTTAAATAAAAGTTTATTTTAGGAACAAAATGTTTATGAAACATATATTTTAGATAATTATTTACCAATTAGAATCCAATTTGACTGATAAATTTTGAATAGTAAATGATATTTTAATTATAATTTTATGTTCTATTTAAAAAGTTCATTAAATCAGTTGACTTTTAAAAATATTTTAATGAAACCTAAATTTTTTTTGATTTTACAGTAAAAAAAAGGATGGTCAATTAATTATTTGCATTTTCCATTTTATTGATTTCGTTGATATCAATCACAAAAGTAGTAAAATTTAGAGATTTTTAAGAGGATACTCAGTATGGTTATCAGCATACGTATGAAAATCGATGAATTATATCTATGGGTTGACTGGTAATTTTTATTGAATTTATACTTGACTTACTGATTAATTTTTAATTATTTGAGCAACATGATATATATTTTATGATTTTACAATAATTTAGTGAAATTTAATTTATGTGGGAAACATAAACTTTATTCAATTTTAGTCAACTTTGATGAATTTTTTATTTGATAGAATTTGTTGCCAGAATCAAACTGTGGTGATTTTCGACGGAAAATGATGGGTATCGATAACAATTTTGTAATACTTTAAAGAAAATTTATTTTTATTGGTAAAATTAAGATTTTTATTTTAAGGGAATTTGATTGGTTGAATACATATAGTAAATATGATCCAAATGATGAATTTTTAAAGATCTTATTCGGTTAAATATAGACTTCTAAAGAAATTTTACCTTGTAGGTTATTACCAAAAATATGTGTATTGTTGGTGCAGTGGGGGAAAATGTGATTTCAAGGGAAATGATTGGTTAAGAGGAAATTTTAAGGGGAAATAATCTATTAAGAACAAGTTTGTTGTCATTTTTAAGGGAGTTGAGTTGGTTGAATATCAGTGTTCAAAGAATAAATATTTTATAAATGGAAAATATAGAGGAATTTATAATATTTTTAGGGGGCTTTGTTCAGATAGATATCAATATGTGTGTAAATCTTTTAAGAGAGTGAAAATATTGTCATTTAAAGAGAAATGATTGTTTAAGAAGAGAATTTATGATCTTTTAAGGGGAAATAATTGGTCACGAGATGGATTTCAAGAAATTTATTCTGTTGAATATTAATATGTTGGTGATTTTTATGAAAATAATGAATATAGCGGGGATTATTGTAATTTAAAGAGAAATGATTGGTTGAGAGGCGAATTTATAATATTTTTAAGGGGATTTGATTGGTCAAGAAAGGAATTTTATTTTAAGATGATTGCAAGAGATTTATTCGGTTGAATATCGATATAAATCGGTGTTTTTATGAAAATAATGAATATAACTGGGATTAATGTCATTTAAAGAGAAATTATTGGTTGAGAGTAAATTTTATTTTAGGGAAAAACAATTGGCTAAGAAGAGAATTTATGATCTTTTAAAGGGAAATAATCGATTAACAGCAGATTTGTTGATATTTTTAAGGTGTTGAGTCGGTTAAGTACCGTTATTTAATAAGTGATTTTTATAAAAATAATGAATATAGTTGGTAGAGTAGGGGAAAGTGTTATTTGATGGGAAACGATTGGTCATGAGTGGAATTTATTTTAGTGAAAAATAGTCGATTAAGAACAAGTTTGTTGTCATTTTTAAGGGGTTTGAGTTAGTTAAATATTGTTATTTAAAGGGTAAATATTATAGAAATGGGTATTGTTATGATTTTTATGAAAAATATTGAATATGGCTTGAAATATTGTTATTTGTTGGAAAATGATTGGTCAAGAGAGGAATTTATAATATTTTTAAAGGAATTCACTGGAATGAATATTAGTGTTCAAAGGGTAAATATTATCTACTTGATAGGTTTTTATGAAAATTATGAATATAGTTGATATAATGGAGTGAAAAATAACATTTGAAGAGAAATGATTGGTTGAGAGGCGAATTTATAGTATTTTTTAAGGGGATTGAGTTGGTTGAATTTATAAGATACTTAGGAAAATTGTTACTATTTTCATTGATTTAAGGTTAATTAGGATATATCGATAAGATTTCAGTTTTAAAAAATTGTTTGATTCATGTAACTATTTATTTGATTTTATTAAAATATTTGTAATTCAATTAAATTAAAAACTAAAATTGACTAGTATTTAAAACTTTATTGTTACCCATTATTTAGGTTTTTATTGACAATTTTCTGAATGATTTAAATATTTACGATTATTTCTACGAATTAAAAGAAATTGTACAATTAATTTTCATTCAACAAGTATCTAGAACAATTACCTAACAATCTTAAAATTTTTAAAAATCTAACAAATTTTTTCAATTATTTTACAACTCAGTTAATTTAATTAATTGATAAGTACTATTTTCTTTACAATTTGCTACTGTGTTGGAACTTTTTTTAAATATTTTATTCAAAGTACTAACAAATTTTATTAAAGATATATCAAGACTTGTCAAAAATTATAAAACTTTAGTAATTTTAATTTTTTAAGTATTACTCAATAACTACTATTTTCTTACCAATTTGCTGAAGGTTTTATTCTAATATTTCTTCAAAGTACTAACATTATTTACAAATTAAACAGTTTTATTTAAAATTTACATCTTTCCCACTACTTTAATCAAATTCTATTCACCAGCTAACCACAATTTAATAAAAATAATTTCTACAAAGACTAATAGACAATCACATACATTTTTCTTATTATAGTTATTTGATTTTAGTAAGGTGGTAGATATTATTTTTTTTTCTATCAGTTTTATTCAAACCTTTAGCATCTTTGAGTTAATAATTTAAAGAGTCGAATCATTTTCAATAAATATATGAAAATTTATTCCAAGTACAATGAAAGTAATATATGTTTTGAGAAATTAATTTAAGTATCTTTTTCTAATCAAGTTTCTTTTCACTAGCAATTAGATTAACCACTACTTGTACTTACTAATTAATTTATCATTCAGTAAACAATAAGAGTTGGGGGTGAATAGAAAATCTATAAAAATAAATTTAAGTAATTTTTTTTTGATGTGTTAGCAATTAATTTATTTAGGGCATGTGAAAAATAAATGAAAAGGTTGGCATTCATCTTTGAAAATAACGTTTAGTAATTGTTCATTGTTGGACGCAATTAAAAATATTACAAAAATGGTAGAAAAATTTCAAAGTTTTTTAACTAAGTTTTACAAATAAATTTCAATAAATCACATACAAGACTGTAAAGAAATAAATTTTTATTCAGAGAAAATACAACAATTGATTGAGCTTCAATGATTAATAGTTTCTTGATAGCAATCAGGTAACTAAACAACAAAACAATTTGGAGACATCAATGATCGATAAAAGAGTCGAGAAGTTAATAAAAATTGTAATTGAAATTGTATTTCTTTGGATTGTTCAAATTTTTATGTGCTTTTATTTAAAGATTTCTTGGTCAGTAAACAATTTTTGATATTGTTTTGTTCGGTAACTAGTTATTGATAACATATTGTGAGTGTGTGAATAACCAAGTATTTTAAGGGGAAATGATTGAGAGAAAATTTTATTTTTAAATGAGTTAAGTTGGTTGAATATCGGTGTTCAAAGAGTAAATATTATTTAAATATGTCATTTTAATGAATAAGTAAATTATTCAATACCTAGTATATATTTAGGGAGTTGTACAGTACTCAGTTATTTGTATAAAATACCTACTGATTGTTGTTCAGTTATTAATGAATTATTCACAGTGTATCAGTATTCAGAATTTGATATCAAGTAAATATAACAATGGATTTGGTTTCAGTGAATTTGATTAATTATCGCCTGATAACAACAAGGTAACTAAGCAACCAAAAAATTTACCAATTTGGACACATCAATGATCATAAAAGAGTGAAGAAGTTAATAAAATTTCAACTTGTATTTCTTTTGTTCAACCCTTTATGTGATTTATTTCAAAATTAGTTGGTCAGTAACCTATCATTAATATTTGTTGGTTCAGTAATTAGTTTTTGATATTGATTTGTTCAGTAACTAGTTATTGATAACATATTGTGAGTGTGTGAATAACCAAGTATTTTAAGGGGAAATGATTGAGAGAAAATTTTATTTTTTAAGTGGGTTAAGTTGGTTGAATATCGGTGTTCAAAGAGTAAATATTATTTAAATATGTCATTTTATTGAATAAGTAAATTATTCAATGCCTAGTATGTATATAGATAGTTGTACAGTACTCAGTTATTTGTACACAGTACCTAGTGATTGTTGTTCAGTTATTAATGAATTATTTACTGTGTATGGGTTATCAGTGTTCAGAAGTTGATACCAAGTAAGTTAACTTTTTATGTTTTCTGAAAGTATTATTATTATTATTATTATTATTATTATTTATTATTATTTATTATTATTATTTATTATTATTTATTATTATTTATTATTATTTATTATTATTTATTATTATTTATTATTATTACTTTTTTTTATTAAGGATGGGTTGCTGCAGAGTGGAGGAGATTGGTTGCTTTTGCGAATGACTACTACCTACCTTAGGCAATACTATGTAACACTGAAACTCAAAAATTTAATTTGATAAAATTCTTTTAAAAAAGTTTTTGAAAAATTTCTTTGAAAATTTGATTGTTATCAACATGTATAAAAAAGTCATAGTAAAAATTATACAAAAAATTTCATTGTAAATTTATCCTAAAAATTTCATCTTTAAAAATTATATATATAAAAATTTCATTGTAAAATTATCCTAAAAATATCATCTTTAAAAATTATATATAAAAAATTCATCGATAAAATTATACTAAAAATTCTATTTAAAAATCATGTATAAAAAATTTCATTGTAAAATTATGTTAAAAATTTTATTATTTAAAAATAAGTATAAAAAATTTCATTGTAAAATTATCCTAAAAATTTCATCTTCAAAAATCATGTATAAAAAATTGATCGATAAAACTATACTAAAAATTTTATTTAATAAATTTTATCATGCAATATTGTCGACTCTTTAACTTTAAAAATTCTTAGCTTATGTAATTTACCTTTTGACTCTCTATTTACTTTTAAAAAATTCTTACCTTATGTAATTTGCCTACTATAACTGCTTTTAAAATTTTCAGCTTTAAAAATTACCCTTATGTAACTTAACTGTTGACTCTATTTAATTTTAAAAAATTCTTACTTAACTTACCATACTTTACTCTAGGCACCTTAGATTACTTTAAGAACCTTAATTTACTTAAATTTATTCTAACGTACTTTAAATTACTCTGATGTACCTTAATTTACTTTAAGAACCTTAATTTACTTAAATTTATTCTAACGTACTTTAAATTACTCTGATGTACCTTAATTTACTTTATGAACCATAATTTACTTAAATGTACCCTAATGTACTTAAATTGACTTTCGACCCTTTAATTTACTTTAATTTACCTTAATGTACTCTAATGTATCTTAATTTACTAGAGGAACCTTAATTTACTCTAATATACTTAAATGTATTGTAATTTACTGTAATTTATCTAAATTTACTTTAATATACTCTTATGTTCTTTAATTTACTTGAGACCCTTTAATTTACCTTAATTTACTTAATATACTCTAATGTATCCTAATGTACTTTAATTTATCTTAATTTATTTTAGGTATTTTAAATTATTTTTATCTAGAGCCTAAATTTACCTATAAAAATTGTGTGAACAAATATTTCAAGTGTTTTTTTAACAAGCTTATAAAATACCCCTGTTAATTTTTTATCAGTAGGTGATTCAAGCCATTTTTATTTTATGCCTATATTTACCTATATAAAGTATTGAGACCAAATATTGCATTGTATTTTATTACGAGTTAAAAATACCCCTGACTATAGTGTGTTCATCTTAGGCGATTTAAGCCAATTTTAATTTTAAGCTTTTTTATCGAGTCAAAAATACCCCCTGACTATAGTGTGATTGAAAAAAAATTTATTCAAAAAAATATTTCAATTTCATTTCAAAAATTCGCCAAAATTTCAATTTAAAAAAAATGTTCCAAAAATTTGAATTTAAAAAAAATCGCGCCAAAAAGTCGAAAAAAATTTTGAAAAAAAATACACACAAAAATTAATTAAAATTCACACAAAATTAATTAAGTTGATTACATCATTACGTAATCAAGATAATCCGAAATTAATCTGTAAATAAACCCCCCCCCCCTTATTTTATTTATGTAGCAGTGTGCTACTAACTACCTACTTGATTGCATCACTATTTTCTCTATCCTGATTCTATTAACACCAGTATATTTGCTTGGGTGTGTTGAAAACACCTGAAATTATTAACTAATCGATTTAATTTGTCTCGCAATGCTTTCGGAAATTCCGTTTAGAAATCTTCTCTGGAATTATGAGTATCTCATCGATGTGATTTAATAAATTTTAGTTGGGCATATTCACAACGATGTTTCGATTTTGTAGATTCACGAAGAAGTATAGACGGCATCTACTATTTGATTTTGTAGACTCTTTGTGAGTTAGTTATTTTATTAATTCCATTAAACTTTCCATAGGGTGTCAGTCGGTGAATAATCTTCCCAACCTCTCCTTAGATCTTGGTGGCAAACGACAGGACCACTCCCTGCTCGAGTTTATCTATCAAGATGTCTGCGTCAAGCTGCTGCAGAGTCATCTACTTACCCTCATGAAACTATAATAATTTATGTCTCATATTAACGTTACGAATTTTAATGTTTTGTGGGATTGTGTTATGAATTATTGGATCATTGCTAATAGTAATTTTGTATTCTTTTTCGAAAGTGGGTAATTATAGTTGTCTCGTGACTGATTGCGCTGATTGTGACTAGGGTTTATAATTTATTTCCATGTGTACGTTCGGGAGAGATATTTTTATGATGTCGCATTTTAAATTCGATTAGCGGAGTCCCTTACGAGGCTTCTCTGCTAGGTGAAAATACTTTATTTCAGTACTCATTCTATGAATCATCCTATTTGATGGGTTGTGTTATTTACATATTTAAGATATTTAACTTGATATAATCGTATTTTTAGTATAGAATCCGGTAGCAATACTTTACATTAATGGATTATTATCCTGGGATTTCTCTATCTTTAATATTATTATTTATCATCCCTAGTTACTTATAAACATCATCGATATTATTTATTCTTCCGTAAAATACGTGTTCAGGTTCGCTAATATTTTTATTTATTATTTAATAGTGCCATTGTTATTCGATGTAGATGATTTTTACCCTGAATCAATATCAATTTAGGTCGATTTTTCGGGAGATGGATGACAAAGGGACAGCCAAAAGACTGCTCCTCTATCTTCCATCTACCCCTTTAGGTTGTGAAAATTGACGTTTAGATTCCAGCGTTATGCACGGTAGAACCTTCACGGGCACGAGATATTGGCGGATAAACCTGCACTTACACGCCTCAAATTGTTATGTGTGTTGGGCCAGCACACAAATAGCCTTGAGAATTGTTTAAATGCATCAGTAATACAGCACGAAAACCCAGCACCAAGATAACTTAAAATACAATATACAACATCAACTAAACACTTTAAAATCTGAGAGAATATAAATAAATATAAAATCAAAAACATAAAAATTAAAATAAAATAAATACAAAATGCATCAAGAACCGCACGAAATTTACATAAAAAATAACATAATAACAAGAAAATTCGATCGTAAAATGACCATTTATATAAAAAATTAATGAATTAAATGAATAAAAATAAAATATTTTTGGATGAATAAATTTAATTAAAAATGTTAAAAATAAATTACCAATTTAAATTAAGAAATAAATAAAAATTTAATGTAGATAACATAAATAATTTCAAAGTCGAATTTTGTTTAATCGCAGTAAAACTAACACGCAAGGTTAAGGCCAAATTATAGGTATAAATACCGATGTGTTTTCACAAATTTTCAGTCTTATTTTTCGGAGAAAAAATTTCATTACAGAACTGTATAACTGGTTGTATAACTGGTTGAGAGCCGTGCATTCAGGCAATTAGCACGGGTAAGTGTTTTGCCTGAACACGATCACTCTCAACTGGTGCAATATTATTAATTGATTTTTTCGAAGGGAATTGATGGGTAATTTTTCAATTGAATTTATGGATGACTTTTCAGATCGAATTAATGGATGATTTTTGTTTTTCAAATTGAATTTATGGATAATTTTGTTTTTCCAATTGAATTTATGGATGATTTTTCGAATCGAGTTTATGGGTGATTTTTCTTAATTGAATTTATGGATGATTTTTCAGATCAAATTTATGGATGATTTTTGTTTTTCAAATTGAATTTATGGATAATTTTGTTTTTCCAATTGAATTTATGGATGACTTTTCAGATCGAATTTATGGATGATTTTTGTTTTTCAAATTGAATTTATGGATAATTTTGTTTTTCCAATTGAATTTATGGATGATTTTTCGAATCGAGTTTATGGGTGATTTTTCTTTTTTGAATTTATGGATGATTTTTCAGATCAAATTTATGGATAATTTTGTTTTTCCAATTGAATTTATGGATGATTTTTCAAATTAAATTTATGGATGATTTATCGAATTAAATTTATGGGATTTTCGAAGTAAATTTTATGGAATGGATACAATGAATTTCAAATGTATGTGGCCGATGTAATATGCTGAATAAATATTTTCTATCTACAGCCTTAGTGCATCGAAACTTTTATTCCAAATGCTATGGTAAAATATTATTTGTTATTCCTTTTCCGGCCCACAGCCAAAGACACATCACAAGTTAATAAAATCAAACATATTATTCGAACCATGTAAGTGCGTGGAATATCGCCAATGATTCGTGCCCGTGAATGCTCCGGCGTGCGGAACGCAGGAGTTGGAACGTCAATATTATCTGTAGATAGGGAAATTGGAGGGTAAATGAGTAGCCCTTTGGCTGCTCCTTCATCATTCGTTTCCTGTAAAATTGACATAAATTTTTAACAACAATCGGCTCAAAATCTCTAACACCAAGTAGTCCAGTGGGCACTCATTAACTATGAAATGAAGATACATAGATCTTAAGGTCTAAAAGAGGGAATGGGTAGCGGGGAAAACTGCGAAATCGTTGCAACAGTTAAAAGGAATAGCCATCGGAAAAAGATTAATCCGAACGACCAAAATCATGAAAATAATGTTTTTAAATAAGAATTAAATAAATTATGTTAAATTGAAACGGAAAATATGGGCAGAACGCTGCGCAAATTTTTGGAAATAGTTAAAACACTTATCATAAAAAACTGTAAAATAAGGGCGGAACTCTGCTCAAATGTTCCGAATCAACTAAAATACTTATAAAAAATATAAAAATAAAAGTGAAATGCGACTCAACGGTTGGTATAAGATTATCATGAAACTGAAAAATAAGGGCAGAATGCTGCTCAAATTTTCCGAATTGATGAAAATACTTATTGAAAATAGTAAAGTAAAAGTGGAACGCGTAAAATAAGGGCAGAATGCTGCTCAAATTTTCCGAATCGATGAAAATATAAAACCGTAAAATAAGGATAATGGTAATTATAATAATAACAATAATAATAATAATAATAATAATAATAATAATAATAATAATAATAATAATAATAATAATAATAATAATAATAATAATAATAATAATAATAATGGTAATGGTAATAATAATAATAATAATAATGGTATTAGTAGTAATGATGATAATAATTATGATAATAATAATAGTAGTAATAATCATAGTGGTAATAACAATAAATATAATGGCAGTTATAGTAATAAAAATAATAATAAAGGTAATACATATGATGGCAACAATAATAAAGCTGGTAATAATAATGGGAAACATTGTAGTTATAATAGGGATAAGGGTAAGAGATGTACTGTGTTTACTTAACATAACCAAGGGTTTGCAGACCATAAAAAATATCATCAACATGGACAATAATAAGAAGGACCAAGCGAATGGACATAAAGATAGATGATATGAGAGTATAGGTTAACCTTTGAAAGAGATAGGAGAATAATCGGACCTAAGAATCAAAAGCGAGCACAGGTCTTCTATCGACAGCTCGTTGGACCCAGAGATCGTTCGGTCAATTATAGCATTAGCAATAACGCTCACTTTTTGCCGACGATCTACCCACTCGAACACAGTTCCAACGTTGCTTAGCAACGGGTGCCGAGTGGTAAGCAAAGGAAATATTTGTATGGGGTTGTCTGGGTAACAACCATATAGTTTCAAAATATCAAAACCCAGAAACCCACTATGTGTATTTTACTGACTTAAGGTATGTTTCGGCTGAGGGCCGGCAAAATTTCGACAGATATAATACTTTTCATTTAAACATGTATTTTGAATCGTAATCAGTACTTAACGTTTCGCTTCCACCATTCATTAGAATACGCAACAATTATTTTTTCATACATACGCTCAAGTAGTGCTTACTTAGAATAATGCTTGAGTTCGTATTATGAAAAACTTTAACACCAATAGCTGCTTCTCTAGTTCGACTGAATAGTTCCTGCGAGAAAAATGACTTTGCTCACTAAGTGCATTCATATATACCTGTTTTGTGACCCTAACCTTGCATGTTCTTTTTAATACATTTAAACAAAATTTGACCTTGATTTGAATTGTAATATCTAATTCTTATTTTGTCAATTTCTATATTAAATGATCAATTTATTTTATTTTTTTAATAGAATATTTCTTATTGAAAATATTCTATTTTTTTGTTATTTTCTAACTTTTACGAATTGTCCATTTTCCGGTCAAATCTTTATGTTATCTTGTTATTTTTATGTTAATTTCGTGCTGATCTTGGTACAAATTTGTTATTATTTTGATTTATTTTATGTTTTTGATTTTATATTTAATTGCGTTTTTCTCATATTTTAAGGTTGTAAATTTTATGTTTATGGGTCTGATTTTAAATTCATTTAAACAAAATCTAGTCCTGGCCCAACACACCAAAGCCTCACATAAAATTCTTCCCAACTTCTTATTGAAGTTTTATATAAAATTTAAAATCTTTTAAATCAGTTGTGCCTTTGCACATTTTTCTATGCTCAATAATATTAATAACATATCTCAATCGGCTATGTTCCTGAACCCGTGTGCGATGATGAACGGCAGTCTCTCCAATGTATGTGGCAATGCACCCATTACATGAAAACTTATACACTAGACCAGAAACTAAACCTATTTGGCTTTGAGATTTATTTTTAAACATATTATTGATTTTGTTGGGCCAGAACACAAACGGCCTTGGAAAATGTTTAAATGGATCGGTAACACACATGCAAACATAACATGCAAATTTAAACTCAAACCTATTAAAACATCGATTAAACCCTATCAAATATGAGAAAAAAAGATAATTACACATAAAATAATAAACATAAAAATAAATTAAAATAATAACAAAATGCAACAAGATCCGCACGATACAAATACAAACATAACATGAAAACCCAATGAATTCGACCGAAATTTGAAAAAATGGAAAATTTCATGAAAATGAAATTTAAATCAAAGAATTTGAATTAGAAATAATTCAATAAAAATTTCAAATAAAAATTATCAAAATAAATTGAAAAAATAATAAAAATAAAGATTAGAATACACTAGAAAATAACAAGGTCGAATTTTGTTTTACCAAATCAAAAATAACACGCGAGGTTAGGGACAGAAAATAGGTATAAATACCGATGCATTTTCACATAAAATTTAACCATTTTTGAACTAAAAACCAAATTTTGAATCTATTTTTAAAATCTATTCAAGTTTATTTTTAGGTGAGCAGAAGTTTTATTTGGAAACTCTCTCTCCACGTCCCGTCCTTGCAACCTCGGTAGAGCTCTGCTTGGATGTCGGCGTGGGGGGAGATGTATTTTTATGCTATTTTTATGATGATTTTTGGTCAAGTAATTTGTATATTGTTTTAATATATTAATAAATATTTATAATGCTTAAAATTAACTTGTTTTCATAAATTTAATTGTTTTATTGTCGAAATTTTTCCGGCTCACAGCCAAGACACATCGCAAGTCAGTAAAATCAACATACTATTCAGATTCGTGTAAGTGCGCGGAATATCGCCGATGATCTGTGCCCGTGAAGACCCGGTGTGCGGAACGCAGGGATTGGAACGTCAATATTATCCCGTATAGAAGAAAGGAGAAATAAGGAAAAGGTCTATTGGCTTCTTCCTCGTTTCTAGTTTTCTTTAAATTCGACCTAAAATATTTTACACACGGCTCAAAATCATCACACCGAGTAGTCCAGTGGGCACTCATTAAATATAATATGAACATAATATGCGCTTAAGGCTTATTAAAGGGAAAGGTTACGGGGAATGAAAATTAATATGAAATTATTGCTATAAAATGAACTAATTCAATTTAAATGAAACTTTAAATAAAAACTTCTAAATTATTATTAAAGCAACTACTAAGAATTTATTCAGATCCAAACCCATCCGTACAACTGCTAGAGACACTTTCCTTTATTTTTATAAAGTAAGCCATAAATTGAATTTGACCCGTTCAAAAACTGAATTAGCCTAAATTAATAATAAAATCAAAATTTAGGCACATAGATAGAATAAATTGTAGTATAACGAAAGTTCCTAACCCATTTGAATAGTTAACTTCACCGACCCATCTGTATTATCCACCATTATCATCAACGAATACATCCACCATGGACACCCTATTTTAAGGTAGTTAATTCCGATACGAATACCCAACGAGTTCCAGATTTGTAATTGATTCCCAATCTCCAACACAAACCGACCACGATAACCAGTAATTTAAATTACCCATTATTCTATTTCCAAATGTCAAACGATGTAGGATCTAACAACTTGAGTTTTCCGAGAATTGACTGAAGGCAAATAAAATAATAATTCCAATATTGTGAAAATCCAGAGAATAGGAATAAATCTAGTAATTAAAATCCCAACTGCTGAACGAGGAGAATCTCATGACTTTTCTAACACGAGGAGAGTTTGATTGAATATTCGTAAAAAATATAAATATGTTAACTAAATGTGCTAAATATTAACAAACATAAATTAAGAGGCAAATAAACTTGATGCGAATTGGAAGCAACGTGGGAACACCCACCGCGACATCGTGAAGTTGACGATGGGACGAGTGAGTTTTCCGCCGTTATTATCCAAAGAAATAAATACTTACTCGTTTTCATCGTCGAATGTCGACATCCATTTCAAAAATTTAACAATTAATAGTTCAATAATTCAAATGGATGTCGAAAATTTGTTTATTTATCTGAAATAGCGATTATCGTCCAAATTCCATCCAATTAATTCGTCCAACCGGATACCGACGCCCACGCAAAAAATCAACAAATATTAAACACGGTTCATCTAAACCGTTCAGATAAAATCTTTTTTGCAATCATGATAAATAACCTGGATTTAATAACCAACATGCCCGACGAGGAAGTGGCCGCAGCATCGGAAATGATCACAGAAGGTAAGAACATATGACTTATTTAATAAATAAACTTAAATAAATCTAGTAAGGATTATAATCAATTTATTTTAATAGTAATAAATGTAAATTATTATGTTAACATTCATTAAACTTGAATAATCTAGTAAAGATTATAATCAATTTATTTTTAATAGTGATAAATGTAAATTACTATGTTAGCATTCATGATCAGCCGTTTTCCTAAATATATGAAATTATTCTAATATCCAAATGACCCTACTACCATCTCCTTGTATTAGCGCTAACCAGAGATTGTAAAAATTTTAAAATCAGTTGCCTTATTAACCATTCATGATTACCCTCAACCCACCAGGTCTAGCCATTGAATTTCCAATCGTCACGATTCATCCATCACACCATCCTATCACCATTTGTATCGCCCCTTGATTTTCATTTGAATCCATTCACAGGTCACTCACGATTTCGCCGCATCTTTAGTAATTCTTAACTAACCAGAAGACCTTTTTGTAAAGCGATCGATTATATTTTCAACATGATTTTTTTTGGTGAAATGAATAGCTCATAAAAACTATTACCATCCGTTTGTTGGGAATTTATCAGATTAACTTTAAGAAAACATAAATATGTTCTTTAAAATGTAATCGGGAATTAGGAGATTGTGGTGGACAATTTTTGGTAATATCTTCTCAACAGTGGTATGTAGTTGTCTGTTTTAGATATTAATTAAAGGCGAGTTATTTTAACAATCAACACGGAGATTAATATGGAAAAAATCAAGTAAAAGTCCAGGTTGTGAAAACCCTCCGGCAAAAAGATAGCAACGACTTCACGGCTAAAGTAGCATAACCGCGAACCCATAAGACTTATTTCTCAACTTCCATAACGGGCTGAGATAGATTTAGAGTTTCACAAAGGAATAAATTAGGATCATTTCGCTCATCTACTTGAGTTTAAGTATCTGTAGTTAACGATTTTTATTTCAGTAGCTAGTCCAATGAATCGCCTGCCAATTTCTCTCGCAGACCGATGGAGATGGGTCTGGGCCCGATATAGACAAGAAAGATGTCCCGATTTTCCTCCATCAAAGTTCCTCGACAGAAACAATCTGGGGAAAGAGATGGCCGAAAAATGGAGCCCGGCCGAAGAAATCTACCGGCAGGCTCGACATCTGCTCGAGAACCTGGAATACCATCAGCGCCAAGTAGATCTACAGGTGATCCGAGCTCGCCAGTATCTGGCGAACGTTGAGGAGGATTTACTGGCAGGTCGGATCGCCGACAATTATTGGCACCCCCAACAAATCTCTCCGACACAGGTCCAGCAAGCAACTACGGCCCGAGCCCGCAATACCAAGAGACCGACCATGTCAATCTCGGGCTATACACCCGAAGATTGGGTGGCGAAAGGTTTTCCCTGAACAGATAAGGACACAAATTTGATTAATGATAATTAGAACTAATTGTTTCTTGTTTTTGAGCAGTTTGATTAATGATAATTAGAACTAATTGTTTTCTTTTTCGTTTTTTTTGATTAGTTTAGAGTTTTTATTATCTTTGAATGATTTTCATTGGTTTTGTTTGGATTAAATATAGATCATATGATTATGCTCTATCAGTAAACCTCTCCCCTTTAATTATTTTCTTTTACTAGTCATGGAACCGGTCCAATTACTACAAAAGGAATTATCTCGCTCCCAGCAATCCAACAAAGCTCTATACGAACAGATAATTCAGCTCACAAAGGAGGTCCAACAGGTGAAATTTACCTGGGTGGACCCAGCGAAACTCAAGTCCATCCACCAACGTCTCACAGCTGCTCAAAAGGGGTGGGCAGAGGAACGACAACTGAATCAAAATCTCAGGACGCAGATAAGGGGGTTGGAAGTCGCCCTGGCCGCCAGTCGTGAAGGAGAAGCGGTGACTTACCCTCTTATCTTCGCCCCATCTCAATTGGCGTACCGGGATTCGGCCAGCAGCTCAACACCATTGACGACTCCATCGGCAGTACCTTCGAACAATTACAGGCCGGGACGTAAAAAACGCGCCCGACGCAGAGCTGCACGCCTGGCAAACAAATCAACTTAATGTATCCTGTATCGCTTTAAAATTGAATTAATTTACAAATATTGTCTGATTTAATCGGTTTTGTCGTATGAATTGAATGTAAAATTGTAATTATTGCTAAATCAATTAAAAGTGGTACGTTGTAAAAAATAAATAATATTGAATTGCTGCCGAAAAGTCATGAGTATTCACACCGCGTCACCTGAACATCGTTCTATTTCTACTGGTCAACATGAGTCTGATCTTGAACCTTCTCACACAGGGGACATTGTAAAGCGGGCATAGGTCTTCCATCGACAGCTCGTTGAACCCAATGGTTGTCCGGGCAATTACAGCATTAGTAATAGTGCTCACTTTTTGCGGACAATCCACCCACTCGAACACATTTTCAACGTTGCCTAGCAACGGGTGCCGAGTGGTAGCTAGGAAATATTTATATGGCGTTACCGGGATAACAATAAGATGATTCAAACAAACAGCGAAACCCAGTAACCCACCAATTTTAACGATTTTGAAACTATTTTAAACAAATTTGAATTGTCTCATAATTTTATGACATATAATTTAAAATTTCTAAAACCTTCCGAATATGGAATTACTAAAACATGCAATTTTATGGGTTCACCATGATTAGGTGGGCTATGGTTGCCACTGTTTTCATCAGGCGAAATGATAAGGCGTTCAATGGTTTACTTAGTTAGTCTTTCTACAAACGCCTTAGAATATCCATTTTTATTCAAAAGAAAAACCAGCTTTTTATACTTTTGTTAGACTTTTCAAACGTCGAAGATAATGACAAAGCTCTAAAAATCAAACCTTTAACCATATTTCTATTATATTTAAAGTCACAAACACTATTCAAAGTATAGGACTGTAGCTGCTGGCTTTCTATATATTTCGGTTTCAAAACCCTTAGCCGGTTTTTCGACTAATAAATCTAAAACTGGAAGAAATGAATTGACTTCTTCTTCTACTGCGAACTTAATATTAGAATGAACCTCATTCATATAATTTAAAAAAGGAACAACATCAGCAAAACTAGAAAATACTAAAAAGATATCATCAACGAAACGTTTATATATTTTAGGCTTAACACAAAAGGAAATTCCGAAATCTGTTTCTCTTATTTTGAAAGAAAGATTGATACAAGAGTTGGAGCTAAAGGTAATCCCATAGCTACTATATCAACTTGTTGATACCGAAGCAATATTAAAAGTGACAAACCTCAACAATTCACGAAATGCAACTTCGTCTAATGTCTGATAATCCAACATCATCTCTTTCCACAAATCACAACAAAGATCAATAGTCTTATTTAATGGAACATTTGTAAACAAACTAGTTATATCGAAAGACACCATATAATCAGAAGAATCAACGGCTTGGTTAGTTACAATATAAAGTCAACATACTCAAATGAATCTATAAATTCCTTATATTCCTTATAAATCAAAGGTTTTAACAATGAATCAAGAACCTTAGCAACCTTATACGGTGCTGAACCTATCAAGTATAGCCCCAGGTGTATTGAAACATCCTTTTTGTAAGTTTTTGGTATATAACATAAATTAGCAGGTTGAGACACAATCGCATATAGTTGTTTACCAAGATCACAATCTAAGTGTTTATCTTTCATCAAACGGAAAACCAATTTATTAAGGATTTCTTCATCTTTTTTGGGAGGATTTTTGAAATTTTTGTGTAAATTATCCATTTTAACGAATTATGGACCTTTAAATACCTTATACAATATATCAAAATAATCAAACTCGTTCAAAACTGCAACTCAATTTCCTTTATCAAGCTTACACACTTTTACAGGATTTTTAGAAAGGTTCTTTAAAACTGCAAAATCACTAATATTTTGTAATTTACTTTTCCTAAGATACTCAACAGCACTTGATTGTAAGCCATGCTTAACTTTGTTTATATTAATAAATTTGCTATATTATAATAAATTTGTCTATAATAATAAACATGGTATTAGACATCGTATTGATTACCAAAGGTTTATGGCTAAGATTGAATCTTATTTGTGTTACTTGACAAATTCTTTATATAGCAAATTTATTAATATAGACAAAGTTAGGCATGGCTTACAATCAAGTGATGATATCCAAAAAATTGCATAAAAGTTGCTCTTGTAATCACACCAGCGATTTCAACAATATAATTATTACTTCACAGCAAGGGCTTATTTTGTTATTTACTTATCTGATATATTATTATTTTTATTATTATTATTATTATTATTATTATTATTATTATTATTATTATTATTATTATTATTATTCATCTGCTCTGAAAATATCCTTTGGAAGCTATTAAAAATATGGCTATCAAATTCGAGAATATTTATTTATTTAGAGTGCATGATATTAACCTTCAAATAAACATTTCACTGTCTAAACAAATTTTCAACTTGTCTAAAATGACATTGTGCGCCGGGTGGATCTGACTTAAAAATTAAATATATAAATTGATCAAAACCGAATGTAAATTAAAAAATGATTCTTAACATTTCAATTCTTCCGACGATTCTCATTCTGGCAACCATGTTGGAAAACATTTCCTCTGAGGTATATCAAGGGGAAACATTTGTAATATACCGGGACAATAAAAGTTATTATTATCGTTGCATAACTTGTTATATTTATTTTCAGGATTTGCTTGTGGCAAATTCGGTGGAAATTCATTCAACTTAGAAGCCGGTGAAAGATCATTTGGCATTGTGGATAATGGGTTTTGCTACCAGTGCTCTGTTGGAGCCTACCATTTTACCTGTATCTCGTAAAAACGGTTTTCAATTTTATTATTTTCCAAAAATATTTTTTAAGAAATGGTGAACGTCCCGAAGCTTGTGGAAACATTAATTTCCTCCCAGAAGATGAAGCGTGTTTGCAGAAGGCCAGCGATTTTAATCTTGTGGCTAAAGCGTCAGACATAAAGTGAAAATATATAATTTTGTTTATCATATTAAATAACATTATTATTTTATTTTAGGCAATATCTGAAATAAAAATAACTATTTCAATAAAAAATAAATTTTCATTGGTTTTCAATTTGGTTTCTTTATCAAATTTTATTGTTGTTTTAATTTCCAGAAATTATAAACTTAAAACTGTAATTTTATTGAGATTTTAAACTTTTACGAGTTTTAATTATTGTCAAATAATATAATTTTTTATATGAAAATTTGAGCTTTTTGCTTTCTAAAAAGATTATTGGTGGCATTCCTTGACAAAGGTTCCGCGATTTTTAGCAATACACTAAATCCTCGAGTTGCGTCGTTAATGCGTTACAATAAATCGCGACGCTTCTCGAAACAGCGCAATTCGAATTTTAATTTTGTATACATTTGTACCTGTTTTTATATAATTGGTTCCGATAAAATCTGAAATCCATGTTTTTTAAAAAAAAATTAGTTATATTGCTACATATTTAAATAAAAAATAGGTATGAATAGATTAACTATTATTTAATAAGTTTTATTAAACCAAAAACTAATGCAAACATTAATAGAATTTTAAAATAATGTAAAATAATGAAACAACATAAATTTATAGAATTTATTCAGATACCTTTGAGAAATGTATATATATTGTAATTGATTTTTTAAAATTTAAAAAAATTATTAAAAAACCAAGAAACACTTAAACGTTATAAGTTATACAAACAACTAAGAACTAAACTTTTATACTAATAAATACTGAATAAAAAATTATTTTATTTGCAGATGCATTTAAAAATAAGTCATGGAGTTCTAGTTTCGGTTTAAATTCTAATTTTTGAATATAGACGTTATGCTATTTTTTGATTAAATTTTATTTTAAAACTTTTTTTCGACGCATTTTCAACGCAATTCAAAATTAGGTTATCAAAATTTTTGTGGCGCAACTCGAAAGGACGCAAGTTGGAACAACGCAATTCGAGGCTCTAGTGTATTCAAATTTCTTATATTCAAACAAATTTAAATGGGTTTTTTATTTTTCTTATTTTAAGTTAATCTGTTCAAATTTCTTAATTATTGAAATTAGTTTTTGTATATATTTTTTCTGCAAACTCTACAATCAATTGGCATCCCTTTAGCTGATTGTTAACCTTTCAAATAACATAGAAAAGCTGTATTAACAATCTAGATTCCACCAGTCTCATATGGAATTTTTATATGTTCAAGAAAAGACATTTTAAAGAGTTTATAAACTAGCAGTTTGTTGTTTATGTAATTTATTAAAGTTGATAGAGACACCTTTGCATACTGACCAATTTAATAATGGTTTGTGATATGCCAAATAGGATTCTTTTTGAGCATATAAATAAAACATCTTTAATCTAAGGTTACGAAAAGAAATAAAAAACAATAAATTAATTAAAACAAAGCTCACTACAACGAGTTTCGCATTTGATTGGTAAAGGATACGTTAGCTTCGAAGTAGGCTGTAGTTCACTACAAACGTCCCGTGCATACCATCTTTGAGAGACCATACACGTCTCATGTCTCATAGCATGTAGCTTATGGAAGCATCGTGAAGACGTACGGGAAGAACACGTAGCTAATGTTATAACACAAATGAGATTTTGGTACTAGTACAGTAATCGCGATCTCATGGACCAATGCTTTTCTAGTTCTGAAATGACTTCAATTTGAGTTAGACAGTAAAGTAGACAAACGATAAATCATGGATTCGGCTCATCGGATCTTTTCCAGTGAACATGCTGAAACGAAGTGGATGTCCATCACAACTACCTTAAGATTATTAAAATGACCCTGGCGGCATAAACCTGGCCACAGAGATCCAGAATTAATAATAGTGATAATAATATTTACATTACTCAATATATGAATTTCCTTGAATCATCAAAAATTAATTATTATAAGGACTTTTTTTGTGATTTCTTTATAAGTGGCATAATATTTTCTACAAAATTTGACTATGAATCAGATTTATTTAAGGCATTCACGAGTTTTCGGCACAGCCTTTTCAAGTGATACCTTAAATAAATCTGATTCATAGTGTTGGGCTCAGAGCCACAATTTAAACAAAAAATAAAAGTAAAAACCAAAGTCAAAGAATGGAAGTAATGGAACGAATCACTGTACATAAACATGCACCGCACAAATATACCAAAAATCAATAAACAACACAATAATTAAAACAAATTAAAAAATATAACAGAAATTAAATAAAACAAATAATTAATTAAAATTCAGAAAAATGCCCACAGATGCAAAAAGAAACATACAAAGAAATAAAATAAACTGCCAAAACCTTGCAAAATAAGGTTTAGAAAAAACATAGGCAGAAGTGGCGGGCAGAAAACAAATAAAAAGGGCTAAAAATAATATTACAAGAAAATAATGATAAAAATAAAATCCAAATATAATATAAATTATATATCAAAAAATGAAGAAAAATATACAAAAAATACACGCATGAAATTAGCATATATACAGTGATGAATTTCATTATTTTTGATCACTTTTGCTTTTCACAAAAAACCATTTGAATTCTCTACAGGATCATCGATTTGAAAAATACGTAAGGAGTTTCTTTGATTTGTAAATTTTTATTATGATGTTTTTCATTTGTTTTAAAATTAAACCTTTTGATGCCTAACATTTCATTTAATCGTATTACTAACTCACCCAGGCTCACCCAGGCGCGTGACGAACTGATCACCGAGTCACGCAGCCAGCGTCTGCTAATCCACGAACAGTCAGTGGCGCTCAGACGCGCATTCACGGACGTGGAGCTTCGAGCTCACGTTCCAGGGAACGTCCGAGCCGGACAACTTGGCATCATTCCGGCCCATCATCTCCCCAACGTCGAGGATCCCCCCATTTCGACAACCAGTTTCCCTACATCGATCACAAATCCTCCGTCCTCTCTATCCTCTATGCCAGTGGAAACCCCGGCAAACCCTGCCGCCCCTACGGCCCGTCACCGGCCGAATCGAAACAAGCGACGTCGGGATTGACGCCGGCAAGAAGAAGCACGGCTCCGAGAAGCCAGACCAACGGAGGGTGTGTATCAAATCGACGATCTGCCACCTCCGTACCAAGAATTTGAGATCCCGGGGCTCGACCCGGATATCTGTTATGCCCCGCGGATCATGTTCTCCTCCCCCCAGAATCGATCCACATTAACTTAGTGGACGAGGAGAATGAACCGCCTCAGGTGATACGGGCTCTGAATCATTTAGAATTGGGCATTGAGGAAATCGCCATCCTCACGGGTGAAGTTCCCAATATCGGCCCTCGAGGCGAAATCGCAGGACCGTCCTCGCGGAGAAATGATGAATTCTGAGGGGATCCTCCGCCGTATCGCCCACCCAAAAGAAGGTGCCTTCCAACGGATATGGACGCCGAGGAAGATTAGATCGTTGACTTCACCGCTAATCGAGAACATTCATCATACTAACCATCTGTTTTCTTTTGTCTGTCTCGTAGAGTGACTCAATATTTTAGTTTTGTTTTGAATCAATATATTTTATTTAGAATGTTTCCTGACATTTTGTTTTATATTTTTTTTGATATTCCGCTTCCTTTATGACTCGAAAAGTGAGGTACTGACAGCGATGGAGATCGGAGGTGCTTGCAAGTATATACTGGACATAATGATTTTCCATGGTTTCTTAACGGAATTAGGTGGAAATCAGGAATTTAAAAGGGGTTTATAAGCAGCAGCGTAAGTCCTTCCAGCGGCAGCTAGTAATCCGGGAAAGACGAAGGTCCTTCGAGGAGTAGTGTTGGTAGCAACGCTCACCTGCTCGAATGGCATTCGGCTGTTGTTGCACAGTTCCAACATGATTTCGGTCATGGGTGCGCAATGGTTAATAAAATCGTGCGACGTATCAGGGGAGTCATCCCTAGAACCTGCAAGTGCAAGTCAGATAAATGAAATGGATAATACCGTAGTTCAAACTCCTGTGCGTCCAACAATAGTCAAATTTTGTAGAAAATATTATGTCACAAATTAATTATTAGTGATATAAAAATTTTATACTTAATAATTAAAAAGAATGATAATTAATAGTAGAAAAGATTATATAGGATGTCGTGACAATTAATACTGATTTCAATTTCAAAACCGTAATAATGAGTCCTTGTTATTAATGACTCCTTCTTTTGTATAATTCAATTTGACCGTTTTATTTTTATTTTGAAAAAAAAATTGAAATTTTTTCTCAGGATAATAACTGCATTAACGTATTTTCGTGAAGGTCACTTAATTTGATCTTTTGACTTGATCTTTCCTTTTAGTGTATCTGTGGTTTATTGAAAAAATCGCATGGTCCTTCATCTGAGGACCAAAATGCTTGATTAATAGTGTTTGTGGAGTGTTTTACCAAAATATTACACACATGCACCGTTATGTGACCTGGAGAATTGATACAAGATATTTAAACATTTTTGTCATAAATCTGGTCTTTTAAGACGTATTGTTTCACATGAACTCCCGATTACACTCAAATAATACTGCCTATTGACCAATTGACCAGTTGAAAGCAATTATTCTACAATCTGGCCAATATCAAAGTAAACTGAAAGTGATTTTCTGGGTCTGGCTTTACCTTTCTTGTTTGAATCAAACACTTGTGTTTTTGATAGAGCAATATATTCATGTAATTTTTGTATTGTCTTATTTGTTTAATTTTCTAATTAATCATAAAAACTGGAAGTAAAAATATTAATTATAAATGTCATTATGGTATAACGGACTAACTAAATGTAAAATGCTATTAATATAATCCGTGAGCTTCTTTTAAAAGATGTTTTCTGGAAACCTTTCGACCACAGTAATATGTTGTCTTTGAAGGGCTGGTCGCCACACAGAGTTCGAAGGTCAATATCCGTAAAGCTTATATTACAAATAACAGTAATTCTTAA
>CM039681.1:45484172-45677905 GCA_022537955.1 Schmidtea mediterranea
GTAGTTATTGAGTAATACTTATTAAAATTACCAAAGTTTTATAATTTTTGACAAGTCTTGATAGATCTTTAATAAAATTTGTTAGTACTTTGAATACGAATTTAAAAAAAAAAAGTTTCAACACAGTAGCAAATCGTAAAGAAACTAGTACTTATCAGTTAATTAAATTAACTAAGTTGTAAAATAATTGAAAAAAATTTGTTAGATTTTTTAAAATTTTAAGATTGTTAGGTAATTGTTCTAGGTACTTGTTGAATAAAAATTAATGTATTTTATCAACAGCTCATAGTTTTTAATCGTACAATTTCTCTTCATTCCTGGAAATAATCGTAAATATTTAAATTATTCAGAAAATTGTCAATAACAACATAAATAATAGGTAACCAAATATTTTTAAATACTAGTCAATTTTAGTTTTTAATTTTATTACAAATATAATAATAAAATCAAATAAATACTTGAATACATGAATCGAACAATTTCTTAGAACTGAACACGTATCGTATATTTTATTCAGATTCCAATAATATCATTAAAATTAACCAAAATCTTATTTTTATATTTTGAAAACCGTTAAGTCAATGAAAATGTATCGATTTCACTAAGTATCCATCTTTTGACATTGATATATAACCGAATAAATCCTCTTAAAATAAATTCCTCCTCTTGACCTATTGTTTCCCCTTAAAATAAAAAAAAAATCGACTCTCAACCAATCATTCCTCTTCAAATGTCATTTTTCACTCCATTATACCAACTATATTCATAATTTTTATAGAAGCCTATCAAGTAGATAATATTTACCTTTTGAATACCAATATTCATTCCAGTAAATTTCTTTAGAAATATTATAAATTACTCTCTTGACCAATCATTTTCCATCAAATAACAATATTTCCAGCCATATTCAATATTTTTCATAAAAACAAAATCATAAAAATACCAATTTAGATAATATTTACCCCTTAAAATAACAATATTTAACCAACCCAACCCCTTAAAAATGACAACAAACTTGTTAATTGACTATTTCTCACTAAACTAAATTCCACTCTAGACCAATCATTTCCCATCAAATAACACTTACTCTTACCCTACCAACTATATTCATTATTTTTTATAGAAATCACCCTTTAAATAACGATATTTAACCGACTCACTACCTTAAAAATATCAACAAATCTGTTCTTAATCGATTATTTCCCCTTAAAATATTATAAATTTTGTTCTTAGCCAATTGTTTCTCACTAAAATAAAATAAAATTCTCTTTAAATGACATTAATCTAAGCTATATTCATTATTTTCATAAAAAATCACCGACTTATATCGATATTCAACCGAATAAATTTCTTGAAATCCCCTTAAAATAGAATTCATCTCGTGACCAATCCTTTCCCCCTTAAAAGATCATAAATTCTCTTCTTAACAAATCATTTCTCTTTAAATGACAATATTTCCACTCTCTCAAAAGATTTACACACATTGATATCTATCTGAACAAATCCCCCTAAAAATATTATAAATTCCTCCTCTATATTCTCCATTTAGAAAATATTTACCTTTGAACACAGATATTCAACCAACTTAACCCCTTAAAAATATCAACAAACTTGTTCTTAATCGATTATTTCCTTAAAATATCATAAAATTTACTCTTAACCAATCATTTCCATTGAAATAACATTCCCCCCAACTGCACCAATAATATACATATTTTTTAAAAACCTACAAGGTAAATTTTCTTTAGAAATCTATGTTTAACCGACTCTACTCCTTAAAAATTCATCATTCGAATCATATTTACTATATGTATTCAACCAATCAAATTCCCTTAAAATTATCATAAAAATTTGAATTTTACCAATAAAAATAAATTTTCTTTAAAGTATTACAAAATTGTTATCATCATTTTCCATCGAAAATCACCACAATTTTGTTCTGGCAACAATTTCAAGCAATTAAAAAATTCATCAAAAATGACTAAAATCGAATAAAGTCTATGTTTCCTACATAAATTAAATTATTGTAAAATATACGCGCACGGTTATTGTTTTTAATAACTATTCTTCCGCGCATAAGTATCCATCAAAAATATATATCCCTATTTAAATATAATTAACCGATGAAATCTACTCAATTGTTAAAAAGTTTTAATTTAATATAATAGTAATTAATACACTCTTAAAGTACAATTGATTTTCAGTAAATATTTTCATCTTTTATGTATATTTGTTGATCATTGAATAATTCAGACCATTTATTTCAAGTATTTCACAATATTTAATTGATATTTCATCTCATCATTGAGAAATTTTACCGACTAATTTATTATAAGCAATTCTCGATTCACTGAATATTTGTTAGCTTCAATTCATATTTTCTCACTTTAATGATTGCTTTCCTCTTTAATGAATATTTTCTCTCTTCAATTAATGTTTTCCTTATTCAATGAATGTTTTTTCCTCGTCAACGAATATTTTTCTCTTCGATGTATATTTTCTCCATTCAAAGTATATTACCCTTGTAAGTTATTAAGATATCAATTGATATTTCATCTATTTAGTAGATATCTTTAGCTATCCCACTGTTTTCAGTAATTTCAACGATTTTAGTCACTTAATGTACTATCTCACCAATATTACTTCTTCACTGAAAATTTTCTTTATAGAATATAATCTTTACTAATTAAAATTCCATTTGTTGACTTGTTATTTTCAATGAAAATTTAACTAAATAAATTACATCTTTCAATAGATTAGGTTGTACTCGACAAAAATAAAATAATTTTAGGCTATGTAAATCAATTAGAGCTTTTAGGGAAATTTTATTATAATTTAAGTAATATCTAGTTTTACGAGGTATTTATTTTAGTAAATTTTAATCATCTTTGTGAATTTTATGGTTTTCTTTTGAATTTTAATGGATTTAAGGTTTGATTATGTTTTTAATGAAATTATTGAAGAAATTAGGGTAAATCTATAATTTTAGAAACAATTAATTTCTTCCTAATTTATTAGATTAGACTTGATTTTAGGATTATTTTAAATAAAAATAAATAAATAAATAAATTTAGGATCAAAATGTTTATGAAACATCTATTTAAGATAATTATTTACCAATTAGAATCCAATTTGACTGATAGATTTTGAATAGTAAATGATATTTTAATTATAATTTTATGTTCTATTTAAATAGTTGATTAAATCAGTTAATTTTTAAAAATATTTTAGTGAAACCTAAAATTTTAATTGATTTTACAGTGTAAATAAAGGGGTCAATAATTACTTTCATTTTCAAATCTAATATTGATTTCATGGATATCAATCACAAAAGTAGTATAATTTAGAGAATTTTAAGGGGATGCTCAGTGTGGTTATCAGTATAGTTAAGAAAATCATTGATATATCTCTAATGGTTGACTGGTAATTTTTATTGAATTTATACTTGATTTACTGATTAATTTTAATGAGCAATATGATATATATTTTACAATAATTTAATTTATGTGAGAAACATAGGCTTTATTCGATTTTAGTCATTTTTGATGAATTTTTTAATTGCTTGAAATTGTTGCCAGAACAAAATTGTGGTGATTTTCGATGGAAAATGATGATAACAATTTTGTAATACTTTAAAGAAAATTTATTTTTATTGGTAAAATTCAAATTTTTATGATAATTTTAAGGGAATTTGATTGGTTGAATACATATAGTAAATATGATTCGAATGATGAATTTTTAAGGAGTAGAGTCGGTTAAACATAGATTTCTAAAGAAATTTTACCTTGTAGGTTTTTAAAAAATATGTATATTATTGGTGCAGTTGGGGGGAAATGTTATTTCAATGGAAATGATTGGTTAAGAGTAAATTTTATGATATTTTAAGGAAATAATCGATTAAGAACAAGTTTGTTGATATTTTTAAGGGGTTAAGTTGGTTGAATATCTGTGTTCAAAGGTAAATATTTTCTAAATGGAGAATATAGAGGAGGAATTTATAATATTTTTAGGGGGATTTGTTCAGATAGATATCAATATGTCTGTAAATCTTTTGAGAGAGTGGAAATATTGTCATTTAAAGAGAAATGATTTGTTAAGAAGAGAATTTATGATCTTTTAAGGGGGAAAGGATTGGTCACGGGATGAATTCTATTTTAAGGGGATTTCAAGAAATTTATTCGGTTGAATATCGATATAAGTCGGTGATTTTTTATGAAAATAATGAATATAGCTTAGATTAATGTCATTTAAAGAGAATTTTATTTTATTTTAGTGAGAAACAATTGGCTAAGAACAAAATTTATAATATTTTAAGGGGAAATAATCGATTAAGAACAGATTTGTTGATATTTTTAAGGTAGTGAGTCGGTTAAATATCGTTATTTAAAGGGTGATTTCTATAAAAAATAATGAATATAGTTGGTAGGGTAAGAGTAAGTGTTATTTGATGGGAAATGATTGGTCTAGAGTGGAATTTAGTTTAGTGAGAAATAGTCAATTAACAAGTTTGTTGTCATTTTTAAGGGGGTTGGGTTGGTTAAATATTGTTATTTTAAGGGGTAAATATTATCTAAATTGGTATTTTTATGATTTTGTTTTTATGAAAAATATTGAATATGGCTGGAAATATTGTTATTTGATGGAAAATGATTGGTCAAGAGAGTAATTTATAATATTTCTAAAGAAATTTACTGGAATGAATATTGGTATTCAAAAGGTAAATATTATCTACTTGATAGGCTTTTATAAAAATTATGAATATAGTTGGTATAATGGAGTGAAAAATGACATTTGAAGAGGAATGATTGGTTGAGAGTCGATTTTTTTTTTATTTTAAGGGGAAACAATAGGTCAAGAGGAGGAATTTATTTTAAGAGGATTTATTCGGTTATATATCAATGTCAAAAGATGGATACTTAGTGAAATCGATACATTTTCATTGACTTAACGGTTTTCAAAATATAAAAATAAGATTTTGGTTAATTTTAATGATATTATTGGAATCTGAATAAAATATACGATACGTGTTCAGTTCTAAGAAACTGTTCGATTCATGTATTCAAGTATTTATTTGATTTTATTATTATATTTGTAATTAAATTAAAAACTAAAATTGACTAGTATTTAAAAATATTTGGTTACCTATTATTTATGTTGTTATTGACAATTTTCTGAATAATTTAAATATTTACGATTATTTCCAGGAATGAAGAGAAATTGTACGATTAAAAACTATGAGCTGTTGATAAAATACATTAATTTTTATTCAACAAGTACCTAGAACAATTACCTAACAATCTTAAAATTTTAAAAAATCTAACAAATTTTTTCAATTATTTTACAACTTAGTTAATTTAATTAACTGATAAGTACTAGTTTCTTTACGATTTGCTACTGTGTTGAAACTTTTTTTTTTTAAATTCGTATTCAAAGTACTAACAAATTTTATTAAAGATCTATCAAGACTTGTCAAAAATTATAAAACTTTGGTAATTTTAATAAGTATTACTCAATAACTACTATTTTCTTACCAATTTGCTGAAGGTATTATTTTAAAATTTCTTCAAAATAATAACATTATTTACAAATTAATCAGTTTTATCTCAAATTTAACAACTTTCTCACAACTTTAATCAAATTCTAATCCCATGATAATTATAAATTACGTGTATTTTCTTAAAAATTGTCCATAGTTTTTCTTATATCGGTAAAACAAACACACATATTTCAATCAAAAACACGTGTGTATCATAAATTATATACATTTTCTTAACAATCTCAAACTTTACATAAATATTGAACTATTTTTATGATTTAACACATACACATTATTAGCCATAAAATAAATATTTCATAAATTGTTGAAAAATAACACATATTTTCATTAAAGTTTTTCCATAAACACTGTAACATATCGATGGTTTAACACACACATTTGAGCCATAATTAGTTTTGATATTTATTTGCACATATTTTCTTAAAAATATAGAATTTTTCTTTAACTTTTTACAAACATTTACAATTGTTCTATCCCTCTATACTATGAACCACAATTGAACAAACTTTTTCTATTCAATATTAATTTTATATACTTTGTTGAAAATTTATATAAAATAATAATGAAAATAATAATAATAAAAACTTGTAATATTATTAATAATAATAAAAATAACAATAATAATAATAAAAATAATAATAAAATAATAATAATAATAATAATAATAATAAAATTAAAATTAAAAAACATTAAAACACTACTTATAAGATAATAATAATAATAATAATAATAATAATAATAATAATAATAATAATAATAATACTAAAAGAATAAAAATTAAAGAACATTAAAACACTACTTATAAAAAATAAGTAGTATATTAAAATTATAAATGTTTAAAAATACTATGACATTGACCTACTTTTAAATGACCTTGAAATAATATTATGACTCATCCAATAACCTTGAAAATAATAATAATAATAAATATTAAAACATTACTTATAAAAAATAAGTAGTAAATTTATATTTAAAAATGACTAAAAATATTATGACTTTGAGAAAATTATAATAATAATAAAATTAAAATTAAAAAACATTAAAACATTACTTATAAAAATAAGTAGTAAATTTATATAAAAATGTTTAAAAATACTAAGACCTTGTGAAATTTTAAATGACCTTCACATACTTTAAAATGACCTTGAAAAAAAAATAATTAAGACTCATCCAATGACCTTGACAATAATAATAATAAAAACAATAATAATAATTATAATAATAATAATAATAATAACAACAATATTAATAATAATATTAATAATAATAATAAAAATATTAATAATAATATTAATAATAATAAAATTATTTCCTTATAATAGAAGTTTTATACATTAATAATAATATTAATATTATTAAAAATAATAATAATAATAATAATAAAAATAATAATAATAATAATATTATAAAAAGTTTTCAAAGTATTAATAATAATAAAAATTTTAATAAATTTTATAAGTAATAAGTATATTAAAAATAATAATAATACTAAAATTAATAAAAATATTAATATTAATAATAATTAAAGTTTTTATAAGTATTAAAAAAAAATTTTTTTTTTTATAAGTAATAATAGAATAATAAAAAGTAATAATAATATTAATAATAATATTAATAATAATAATAAAAATAATAATAATAATAAAATAAATTTACAAAATATATACTACTTATAAAAATAAGTAGTAAATTAAAATTATAAATTGTTTAAAAATAATATGACCTCGAGAAATTTTGAATGACCTTGACCTACTTTTGAATGACCTTGACCTACTTTTCAATGACCTTGAAAAATTATGATGAGTCATCAAATAACCTTGACAATAATAATAATAATAATAACAACAATATTAATAATAATATTAATAATAAAAATATTATTAATAATATTAATAATAATAATAAAAATATTAATTATAGTAATAATAATAATAATAATAATAATAATAATAATAATAACAACAATATTAATAATAATATTAATAATAATAATAAAAATATTAATAATAATATTAATAATAATAATAAAAATATTAATTATAGTAATAATAATAATAATAATAATAATAATAAAAATAATAATAAAAATATTTATTATAGTAATAATAATAATAATAATAATAATAATAATAATAATAATAATAATAATAATAATAATATTAATAAAAATAATAAAAATATTAATAATAATAATAATAATAATAATAATAATAATAATAATAATAATAATAATAGTATTTATAAAAATTAATAATAAAATAGAATAAAATTTACAAATTTATAAGTATATAAATAATAATAATAATAATATTTATAAAAATTAATAATAAAATAGAATAAAATTTACAAATTTATAAGTATAATAATAAAAATAATAATAATAATAATAATATTAATAATAATAATAATAATAATAATAATAATAATAACAATATTAATAATAATATTAATAATAATAATAAAAATATTAATTATAGTAATAATAATAATAATAATAATAATAATAATAATAATAATAATAATAATAATAATAATAATAACAATAACAATAATAATAATAATATAATTTAAAAATAGTAAATAAATAATAAAATATTGACTTAATTTAAACAAAAAAAAATTAAAGTATATTACATAAATAAAATAAAAATCAATAAATAATATTATTGACTTGATTAAAACAAAAAATTATAGTATATAAAATAAAATAAAAATAAATAAATAATATTATTGACTTGATTAAAACAAAAATTATAGTATATAAAATAAATAAAATAAAAATAAATAATATTATTGACTTGATTAAAACAATATTCACTTCATTAAAACAAACAATTTAATAAAAATAATATAATTTATAAATAAATAATATTATTGACTTGATTAAAACAATATTCACTTCATTAAAACAAACAATTTAATAATAATAATATAATTTAAAAATAAAATAATTGACTTGATTAAAACAAACAATTAAATTTAATAATAATATAATTTAAAAATAAATAAATAATATTATTGACTTGATTAAAACAAATAATTAAAGTATATTAAATAAATATAAATTAAATTAAAAATATATATTATAAAATTTGATGAGTCATCCAATGACCTTGAATGAGTCATGGTCTTTGTTTAAAATTAAAAATATTATAAAATATGATGAGTCATCCAATGACCTTGAATGAGTCATGGTCTTTGTTTAAAAATAAAAATATTATAAAATATGATGAGTCATCCAATGACCTTGAATGAGTCATGGTCTTTGTTTAAAATTAAAAATATTATAAAATATGATGAGTCATCCAATGACCTTGAATGAGTCATGGTCTTTGTTTAAAATTAAAAATATTATAAAATATGATGAGTCATCCAATGACCTTGAATGAGTCATGGTCTTTGTTTAAATGACCTTGAAAAAATCGATGAGTCATCCAATGACCTTGACCTACTTTTGAATGACCTTGACATACTTTTGAATGACCTTGAAAAAATATGATGAGTCATCCAATGACCTTGAATGAGTCATGGTCTTTGTTTAAATTACCTTGGAAAAATCGATGAGTCATCCAATGACCTTGACCTACTTTTGAATGACCTTGACCTACTTTTGAATGACCTTGAAAAAATATGATGAGTCATCCAATGACCTTGAATGAGTCATGGTCTTTGTTTAAATTACCTTGAAAAAATTGACGAGTCATCCAATGACCTTGAATGAGTCATGGTCTTTGTTTAAATGACCTTGAAAAAATATGATGAATCATCCAATGACCTTGAATGAGTCATTGTCTTTGTCTTAAAATTTTTTTGTACTTTTGGACTTAGAAAAATTTTCTCTCAGCCGGGGGGGAGGGGGGAGGGGGTACTGTGCTGGATGTGACATGTGCTGGATGTGACACATCCCACTACTATCCCGATTCACCAATCGAAGGTAAAAATTTCATACGACTTCTTTTTTTGAGTTCTAAATAATAATGTTCAAATAATTATGTAAATAAGTAGAAGTTTTTAATAAATAAATTAATAGCCCAGTTCTAAATAATAATGTTCAAATAATTATGTAAATAATTAGAAGTTTTTAATAAATAAATTAATAGCCCAGTTCTAAATAATAATGTTCGAATAATTATGTAATTAATTAGAAATTTGTAATAAATAAAATTAATTACTTAGATTTTCCAAGCGTTATAAACGCGATATTTAACGATGAACTTTGATTTTTCCAAAAAATTAACTATTTTAGAACTTGATTTTTAAATTGGTGGTAAAAGGAGTATAAGACCTTCTGATTTATGACGGAAATTTCTCTAGTTAGGCTTAATCAACAAAGGATTATACACAAGTCATCTTTACTTAGACAAAAAATTTTTTTAAGACAATTATGTACCCATTTTCGCCTTATTAATTTTCTTCTCATTCATCCCATAGTTCTAGAATGTTGATTTGAAATTTCAACCTTCGCCAATCAAACAACCCAGTACGTAAAAATTCTTAACATAGTATAACAAACTGATACCTTATTTTTCTCGTTACATAATGGTAGAAATAAATGTGTAATATAAAGCGAAACGGAAGAATTTATCACAGATACGTTTATCCATTCTAAATTCTTAATATCGCGTGGAAAATTTGTAATTTAAGGGGCCCGCGTAAGTAACCGGCATGATAACATTAGGAAGTTATAATTGCGTTTCCAGATAGAGAATGTTAGAAAGATAGGCCTACGCTAGGAGTCAGAATGTAAATTTTTTTTTTGATTTTCAATAGTATTTTAAGAACTATAATGAGAATTTTTGTTTTCTTCAAAAATTATTTTCTCCAGGGAAGATGACAAGCCTATTGATTAAGTTTTTATTCAGAAAGATCAGGAGCTATCATTCGTGTCCCCACGCACGTTGCCGACGAGTTGCGACAAGCCTGGCGAGAAAGATACGGCGAAGGGCCCCAAACAGGAGGGCCTAAGCCGGACGTCTCGCGTTCGGTGAAAGGAGATAAACTGCCGTACCCATCGGCAAAAGGAAGGTGTAGTCGGAACCCGGCCCAGGAAGTTTACGCTCAGGCGCGGTTCCTCCTCTCTCAACTCGAGGATCACCAGAGCCAACTCAACATCCAAGTAGCCCGAGCCAGGCTATATCTTATGAACGTGGAAGAAGATATAGCGGTTGGCAGAATCGCAGACACCGATGACTATACGCCGCCACACAGCCCCACGTCCGGTCGTGCTGGCGGAAGAATGAATATTCGCAGTGACGATCATCCGATGCCCCGAGCTAGTCGCATTCGAAACACGAAACGGCCCGTCTTCGTGTACCCAGGCTACTCTGCCGACGAAGGGGTGGAGAGATGCTTCAACGACCTCTGATCCCGTTGCTCGGTGAACTGTGGATTCCTTAACCTTGTCCGCCACATTAACAGACTTGAAATTTAACTTAATAAATAATTTGTTGTTTAAGATTTTCAATTTCTTTCTTTTCTTAGTGTTGGGCCAGAACACAAACGGCCTTGTAAATGTTTAAATGAATCGGTAACACACATGCAGATATAACATGCAAATTTAAATTCTAACCTATTAAAACATCAACTAAACCCTATCAAATATGAGGAAAAAGATTATAAAATGTAAAATAATAAACATAAAAATAAAATTAAAATAATAACAAAATGCACCAAGATCCGCACGAATTAAATATAAACATAACTCGAAAACCCAACGATTTTGACCAAAATTTGACAATTTATTAAAAATACCAAATTTCATGAAAATGAAATAAAAATCAAATAATTTGAATTAGAAATAATTCAATTAAAAATCTAAAGAAAAAATTGTCAAATAAAATTTCAAAATAATAAAAATTAAGATTAGAATACACTAGAAAAATCCAAGGTCAAAATTTGTTTTACTAAATCAAAAAGAACACGCAAGGTTAGGGACAAAAAATAGGTATATATACCGATGCATTTTCACATAATTTTTAATCGTTTTTGAAATCATTAAACAGTTTTTGAAAATCTATATTACTACGTAAATGAGAGTTTTATTTGGAACTCTCTCCACGTCGCACTCTCGCAACCTCGACAGAGCTCTGCTTGGGTGTCGGCGTGGGGAGAGCGATATGTTATAATGTTTTTTGAATTCATGGATTGGATCATGTTGGTAATTTCATTTTGATTTTTAATAAACTATTCATAATATATAAATTCTATTTTTACTTAAAAATTTGTCGAAATTTTTCCGGCCCACAGCCAAAGACACACCACAAGATAGTAAAATCAACATGTTATTCAGATTCGTGTAAGTGCGTGGAATATCGCCGATGATCTGTGCCCGTGAAGACCCGGCGTGCGGAACGCAGGGATCAGAACGTCAATATTTTCTCGTATAGAAGAAAGGAGAAATAAGGAAAGGGTCTTTTGGCTACTTCCTCGTTTCTCGATTTCTGTAAATTCGACCTAAATTAATCTACATACGGTTCGAAATCACCATACCGAGTAGTCCAGTGGGCACTCATTAAATATAATATGAACACAATGCGCCTAAGGTCAATTAAAGGAAGGTAACGGGAATTATAAAAATGAAATAGTTGTTTAAATTTCAAAGCAATTGTAAATTAAATACGACTATAAGTTTTCAAGCTATAGAGGCGGAGTTAAATTGGTTATAAAATGGAATAGTTATCATGAACCCACGATAATTAATAATTTTGAGTAAATTATAGATCTAAGCAGCTATTGTGAACTTAATGTACCTTGTTAATGAAAAAATAGAATAAAAGATAGCGATGAATTTGAAATTAATATTTGCGAAAAATTTAAAACCCCTTTTTGTAAATGAGAGTCATTAAAATTTGCTAAGCATTCAAATAATTAATAAGTTTACTCTGTCATTAGGTTCAAACTGTAGGACCAGAGTAGAAATAATTGTAGATATAGAATAATTCAGGGTCACCCATTTTAATGAACCACAAAGTTAAACAGCCCTTACGAACCTAAACTGAACCGCGAATAAACGATAAATAAACTGATGGGGTAAACATTCCAAAAAATAAACATAAATTTAGTCATCAGTAGTGATAAGAAAAACTTTCAAGTGGGCGCCCAATCTCTTACTAAAAACCCCACCCGTCATCGAGTCAATACAAGGAATTTGTTTTTTTTTATTATTAGAATCATTTTACCGGACTATCAAATGGACCCCAACTAATAAAATAACCTAAATAAATTGAAACTACAATCAAACCCTATGTCACATCCATCTGCCGGAAATAATACAAAGCATAAGAAGAATATAATTAACTGACCATCAATATAAATAAATGTACATAAATCCACAAGCAAACAAGCCGGAACGATTTCCATTTACAATCTGAAACCAGATTCCGGGAAATCTTTGGAGAATATTTCGCAACCGAAATAGTGCTGTAGAATGAGGAGATACATATTAAATCCCCGATCAGTAAGTATCAATTTTCCCCCTGCACTCATTGTAAATTCAAGCAAAAGAAATATGAAACAAATACCTGTAGCGATCTCCACACTGGCGGATTTCCCAATTTGCGTTCGCATGATCCTCCTTTTCGATTTGACTCACACTGAAATAATATCATGCCAGAGGTCTACCAACCCAAGCAGTAAAAACTATTACAAATGAATATATAACACTTGCTTCAAGAAATTCAATCCCTTTATGCCGCCGTAAAACTCCTTACGATATAAAAATGAGCACAAGTGTTAGTGACGATCCTTATGAATTCGTGGCAATTTCTCCGGGACAATATACTAATTTTCCTGAAATCAATAAATAAGTGAGTAATGAGAAAATTCCAGCGCTTACCACATATGTCGTGATTGACATTCAACTATTAAAATCAATAATGTTCACGCATGCCCGTAATGAACCAGTCGGGCATATGCACACTACCCCAACGGCACACCCGGATGAACCAGAAATTGTAATCGGGTATGACCGTTACCGCACACACTCGCCACTAATCAGTGTGCCTACCTGTATTCCAATATCGCCGAGCGAGGTGTGGCGTGCATATACTCACCATTAATTTCCATAAATGGAATTATAGACAGATCGATAATCAAAACAAATTTTCCAAAGATTTAGAAATGTCTATCAAGCTAACTAACTATGACGAGATGCCGACGGATAATTCACCGGCTGAGGTCAGGGCTATGGATTTAAACTTATGCAATTCAAGTAAATTTGTTTTATATTTTGTTGAATTTTAATTAAGACGATAATAAAGATTTCGAATATACAGTATGTTTAAGAATTGTTGCCCTTTAAGTATTCATTTAATAAACATCATTACAATAAGAATTGCATATAGCGAGATTATATTAATTTTGTTGTTTTCAGAATTTAGCAATTTTGTAGGGAAGAGTACACATGTACACAAGTATATTCTCCTTTCATTTTATAATTTCGATGCTACGTTGATATTAATTGAGAATGGCTGCGGAGAAAGTAATTTATCGAAAATTTAATGAACAAGTTTAACGAAAATATATTAAATAATTTCCATCGTTATTATTAAAATAGAATTTTCTTCCAAATGATTTTAATAAAATTGATATTTATTTTATAATTTTTCCAAATGATTTTAATAAAATTGATATTTAACTTATAATTTTTCTAAATAGTTTTAACAAAATTGATAGTTAAAACATAATTTTTCCAAATGATTTTAATAAAACTGATATTTAATTTATAGTTTTCCCAAATGATTTTATAAAATTAACATTTAATCTATAATTTTCCTAAATGGTTTTAATGAAATTGGTATCTAATTTTACTCGCGTACACAGATATACACATATACACAAAAAAAATTACTGAAACGCCATTAGGAAGTCGCTCAGCGCGCTTAGTACCTAGGATCCAATTATGTACCATGTAATGAAGCGATATATTTTACGGGGATATATATTTTTTTTTACCCACAAATAAGTTGATGTGTAGTACATATTATCAATTACCTATATATTATTTCCAACGTTGCCTAGCAACGGGTGCCGAGTGGTAGCTAGAAATATTTATATGGCGTTACCGGGGCAACTATAGGAAGATTCAAACAAACAACAATACCCAGTAACCCACCATTAGTGTAACATTTCCAAATTTATGTTTAACCAAATTTATGTTAATAATTCTGGATTGGTAACAAAAAATTAATTTTCGTTAATTACAGAAATGGAACCCCTGCAGATATTACAGACGGAACTAGCGCACGCGCGAAAAACCAATAAAGGCTTTTACGACCAAATTGTCCAGCTGTCCCGTGAAATTCAAAAGACAAAAGCCACATGGGTAGACCCAAAGAAGGCCAAGTCAATGTATCAAAGGCTTACAGCAGCCCAAAAGGGATGGGCAGACGAAAAACAATTAAATCAGAGCCTCAGAACACAGATAAAGGGACTGGAAGTTGCCCTATCTGCCTGTCAAGAAGGGGCAGCTGTAACTTATCCCCTCGTCTTTGCTCCTGCCCAATTAGCCTATCGAGAGGCGGTAGCAACTCCAAAAACGACACCAACAACGAACAGTTATCGTCCTGGACGCAAGGAGCGGGCCAAACGCTGAGCCGCTCGACTGCTAAATACCACTCAGCCGATTAACTGAAATTATATTACTTCTTTTATGAAATATGTATTCATTAGTTTTGTTTTAATATATATTCATTAATATTTTTTTTAATCGTTGACTAAAGAGTTCAATGGATGCGATTGACAAAATCTACGGCATAAAGGGGACCTAATAAGCGACGGCTCGTTGAACCCAGAGATCGTTCGGGCAATTACAGCTGGTGGATTACAGGGTTTCGTTATTTGCTTATCTTCATGGTTGCCCCAGTAACGCCATACAAAATGATTCTAGTGGCCACTTGGAACCCGTTGCTAGGCAACGTTGGTAATGTGTTCAAGTGGTGGATTGCCCGCAAAAAGTGAGTGTTATTGCTAATACTGTAATTGCTCGGACAATACTCGGGTTCACGAGCTGTCGATAGAAGACCTATGCTCGCTTTGCTCTGTCCCTTCAAACTAAATCTAGGCTGATCGGTGGAGATGATTTCGTGTCAATCGTGCCTTACAGCTGGTTACTTGGGTTTAAATTAATAATAAGTACAAATTTATTTGATGAACCAAATGACATGCACAACATCTATAAGTTAACTCGGTTGACTTGACGGTTGCGCAGCTCGGCGTCGGGCGCGTTCCTTACGTCCCGGCCGGCGGATGCTTGGTTGAATGGTTGTCGGCTTCGATATTGGGGTGACATTACCGTGGGAACTTCGACTCGGTAGTTGGGATGGGGCGAAGATGAGCGGGTACGTTACCGCTTCCCCTTCCCGACAGGCTGCTAGGGCAACTTCTAGGCCCTTGATCTGTGTGCGAAGGCTCTGATTGAGTTGGCGCTCCTCCGCCCAACCCTTTTGAGCGGCATTGAGTCGGAGATAGAGCGTCTTCGTCTTTTTAGGGTTGGACCAGGTTGCTTTGACCTGCTGCACCTCGCGAGTTAGCTGTAGCATCTGACTGAGTAGATCCGCGTTTGCCCGCCTAGCGCGGTCTAGTTCGGTTTGAATCAATTGTAGGGCGACATTGCTATAATAAAAGAAAATATTCAAATTTCTTTATGAGTTTAACGAAATGAAATTCCGATTACTACAAACACAGTTATAAAAAGGGAAATCTATTTACAGAGAAAATCAAGACGAACGACTTTTTTAGAATATTTAGATCTTAACAACATCAATAAAGTAAATTGTTATTTATGTCTTTGCCCGGGGATTCATGGTTCTTCAAAGAATTTCTTGACCCCTTCTTCCAGAGAGTAGCCTGGGATGATGGGCACTGGACGTCGAGTATTGCGGGCCGGCCGAGTCGGGTAGGTCTCCGCAATTCGCCCGACGAGGATGTCCTCTTCAACGTTGGCGAGGTACATCCGGGCCTTTACTACGTTTGAATCGACTTGTTCTTGGATTTTCTCCCACTGAGCAAGAAGGTTCCGCGCGTGGTCGCGGATTTTCTCGGCGGGATACTGCTCTTCATTTGGCCTGCGGGGGTCATTTTCCCGGCCCAGAATCTGCCATAGGGTTGGACAAGATCTTTTGGAACGTGGCTCCTCGAGAGTCATTGACGGGCGCGCTCGCTTCCAAGCCCGACGCCATTCAGCGGCCTCATGAGCTGATATCCATTCGGGAAGCATTGGTTCTTCTAAAATTGTGAGAGTCAAATGATTTAATATAAGGCAATCTCAAAATAGTTTAGGAGGCATATTGACGTTAGAAATTAATGTTCATTATTAAATAATTATTGCAGGTGGACAATTTTTCACCACTTTCATGGTGTATTGAAGTGTTGATAAACGGATATCGCCACACGGGAATGTTCTTAGGGTATCTAAGTCGTTTATAGCTAATCGCGTAGTATTTGCCAGGGAAACAAAAGGTTCAATCATCACTCTACGGTCTGGATATGAGGACATTAATGGCTTGAAAATGTAGGCTACGTTCAATTAATGTTTACATGAAACTTAACTATGGCTGGGTGGTCATACTTATTAAGCTTGTGTAACCTAGCATGATTATTGTTGATCATTCGGAAACCATCACTATCTTGGGTCGAAATCCCTACGAAAAACCTACTGTTACCAATAAGTGGTAATCTCGGATATCTACCGTATTCATGGTTCTATAAAACGTGGTTATTAACAATCATTGATTTCGATATTCCTGAATCGTCCGATGAATTATAGGAAGTGTATTTATCAGTTAGTTTGACGTCCGGGAAACCTAGTATCTGAACTGGATGTTATGAGATTAATGATGATGACATTTATGAATTTGAATTTAGGCGATTATGATAGTTCTTCCCTGTGTATTAAAGGTTATAAAATCGAACATAAATATATGTAGAAGAGATTTCTAATTAATTTGACATTATTTGATTAGGATTAAGCCATATATAATTTATTTAACAATAAGACAAAATTCTTACACGACAAAGTTATATTAAATCGAGAACATTAATTCATTAAAATTATTATTGTTACGAAGGAAATTCTACCTGTGGGTATCATAGAAAATTTCGGACGCTCAGGAGAAAAAGTGGATTGATTGGTTGACGTTTAGTTTTAGAATCACGTTGACGCGACATAGATGATAATTTTTGGTTGGATTCGTAAAGTGGGGTTTTCGTCGTTGAAACTACCTAATAGGGTGCAGCGTGTATAATACAATGGGTCTTATCTTCCGGTGGGTGTCGATCTTTACTCGGCTCTTGCAAATGTTCGATTTTAATTATTTACCCGAAAATGATAATTTGCACATTTAAACATTTCGTGAATCTCGCACAATCGTCTAATGCTGAACCGGATGTTAGAAAGGAAGCATCACAATCGACGTTTGGGTGACTTTTGAACCCACCGATTCATCTGAACAGTTGCGACATCCGTTCGCACTTTGTATGTTTATTGATTTTAACCGGTTCATTGAAAATGTTAACCACAATTTAAATTTTCGGTGGATTAATTGTTGGAAATCAGTAAGTTTCCTCTTGTTTGGATATCAACGGCGGAGGACTCATACGTGACGTTGCAAATTTTCAACCTCATCGCGAGCGTCCCCCCTATTGGTTCCAACTTTCAGCATTACTTTTGTTATTTAAAATTTAAACCATTTATTTCTTTTCCAGAAGTTGAAATTTTATGAATTATCGTAGGTGTTCGCTCATATTGAATCTGGTTTTGTTCGTTTATATTCTTACTGAATGGTCTTTATGATATTACGAGTCGGTGCTGTTATAGTATGGATGTATTGTTTGCTCTATGGGGTTAGCTAGTTTTATTTTACATATTGATTAGTTTGTTATTCCATGTCAAGGAAATGTTGGATACTTGGTTCTGGCGTTTTGGGAATTACTTGTGATATTATTTGGATATGATTAATCGTTTAATGTTTTCGATTGCGCACTTATACGAATTCTAATAGTGCAGTGAAGGTTAATCAGGGGAAATCTATGTCGTCAGTTATTACCGAGATGAAATCAAGGACATAGGAACAAGTGAATTATTATGTTAGCCAGTTGGTTTCTCGTTAGGAGTCTGTAATCGCTTTGTATTCAGTGCAATAAATTTTCCTCCGTTTTATTAGTGTTTTATATTTTCCATTTTTTCATTGAATTATTTAATCTATTCTAATTTCGTGCGGGAATTAATCAATATTTGGGCTTGGTAATGATCATCTTTTATTTATGCGGGAGGTTGAAAAGGTGTTACTACTATTTCGAATGATAAAATACGCTCTGGTTTGAGATTTAATTAGGTTTATTACCTTGTTTTACTTAACGAATTATTTTAATTCTTTGTCCTTAATTTATTGCATTTTTACTAATAAATTATTGTATTTCATCGACGGACATCTTGGTTATAATCACAGATTTACTTTATTTTTGCCAAAACATTACTTCAGTTTCGATTAGTGGATCACTTTATTGTTAAGTACAGAATTACCTAGTTTTAACCCGCGATTACCGAATTAATTTAATCAACAAATCACTCCGTTTTTCCTTGCTAAATACTTTAAATTTTGTACTGGATTTCTTTATCATTAATCTATTTTAACCAATAAATGGACTACTCTATTTTAATTAATTATTTTAATTTTTAATCAATAACTCAAAGTTTTACCTCCCTTTTTCCCAAAAAATTACGTGATTTTTAATCAAAAATTTATTTTACTGTTACCCAAATTACTTTAATTTTTAAGCAATGAGTTAATTTAGTTTAATCCATGAATTACTTTAATTTTGCTCAATAATTATTTTTATCAGTTTAATTTAGTCAAGGAGATATTTATTTTTACTCGATAATCAGTTAAGTCGATGGATTAATTTAATTTGATTGACTCAATGAATTATTTATGATTTTTTATTATTTTATTTCGAAATGTAAATTCAATTTAGTGTACTACTAATTAATTTATTTCCAAATATCAATCTAATTTAGTTATACCAACGATTTCAAATTAATTTATTCCCGTGCCCTTTCCCTTTAATAGACCTTAGGCGCATTTTGTGTTTATATTATATTTACTGAGTGCTCACTGGACTACTCGGTGTGATGATTTTGAGCCGTGTGTAATATAAATTTTAGGTCGATTTTACTGAAAGGAGAAACGAGGAAGCAGCCAGAGACTTCTTCCTTATTTCTCGTTTCATCTATAAGGACAATATTGACGTTACGACCCCTGCGTTCCGCACGCTGAGTCTTCACGGGTACATATCATTGGCGATCTTCCACGTGCTTACACGAATCTGTACTATGTAGATTTTGCTTTCTTGCGTTATGTGTTGGCTGTGGGCCGGAAAAATTTCGACAAAAAAATTAAGTTTAGTTTATTTAAACATATAAAACAATGTATTAATATTAATAATATTTATTAATTATAAACAAATAAACATAATTACCATCCAATGTCAATAAAAACAGCATAATATTGCATAAAAATAAAAATACCTCTCCCCCCACACCGACATCCAAGCAGAGCTCCACCGAGGTTGCAAGAATGTGACGTGGAGAGAGGGCTCCAAAAATGAATGCTTCTCACCTAAAAATACTATTTCTAAACAAGTTCAAAGTAATTTGAATATGGTTTTAAACACAACTTCAAAATTGGTTTCAAAATGGTTTTACAAACGATTTCAAAAATGGTTAACTTTAATGTGAAAATGGATCAGTATTTATACCTATTTTCCTCGCATGTTAAATTTGGTGCAGTAAAACAAAATTCGACCTTGTTATTTTCTAGTAAATTCTATTCTTTATTTTTATTATTTTTTGATTTATTTTTATAATTTTTGATTTAGGATTTTTATTGAATTATTACTAATTCAAATCTTTTGATTTAAGTTTCATTTTCATGAACTTTTATTAATTTTTTCAATTTGTCGAATTTGTTGTGTTTTCTTGTTATGTTTGTGTTGGTGTCGTGCGAATCTTGGTGCGTTTTGTTATTATTTTAATTTATTTTTATGTTTTATAATTTTATATTTGATTGTTTTCTTTCTCGCATTTTGATAGGGTTAATTGGTGTTTTAATAGGTTTGAGTTTAAATCTGCATGTTATGTTTGCATGTGTGTTACTGATCCATTAAAACATTCCTCAAGGCCGTTTACGTTCTGGCCCAACACAGCATTAGTAATAATGGTCACTTTTTGCGGACGATCTACCCACTCGAACACAGTTCCAACGTTGCCTAGCAACGGGTGCCGAGTGGCAGCAAAGAAATATTTATATGACGTTACCTGGGTAACAACAGTAAGGTTAAAACAAACATCAACACCCAGTAACCCACCAATATTTATGATTTTATATTTAACCACATTTTCCTCATATTATAAGGTTGTTTGTTTGATGTTTATGGGTCTGATTTTAAATCAGCATTGCTATATTTTCGAGCTATTTCCACTTCATTTAAACAAAATCCAGCCCTGGCCCAACAATGCGGTAGCTTTCTTCGCATATTTTTTGATGCGATAAAACAAACCACATACACGGTTTTTAATAAAGTTCGGAATTTAGTTTGTAGTTCGATTCTAAATTTATTTTTTAAAATTTCATCTTTTTCTATAAATTTATACCCAATTACTTAAAGTTTTGAAAGATTTATTTATAATTTATTCCTAAAAATTTAATATTTCTTATAATTAGTATTTTGCTTGCAATTATTTCGAGAACTATTAGAAAATTAAAAATGCTGTTAACATTTGTTTATATATTATAAAAACAAACGATATTTTTAAAAATGATTAAAATTTAATTTTTTTCAAATGGTTTTTTATACTGTAACAGTCATTTCTACACATCTTTTACGCAAATACATTGTTAAAGGTAAATTTTTATTCATTTATTTCAAGTAATTTAAATATTTATTAGATGTCTGATTTTGTTAACCCTAATAATATATCCTTAAACTGCAAAATCGGAAGTGACCTCAAAGATTTATTGCTTTCTCTATTATCTCATTCAAAAATAGATTTTAAAATAGAAAAACTCCTAAAAGAGTTAAAGAGTATATTAATTTTCGACTCAGATGATACTATATTTCGATATGAAAATATATTGATGAAAATCCATCAAATGCTTGATAAAAAAAATAGCAACTGTGATAGAATGTCTGAATATATGCATAAGAAAATTCAGGTTTCTGTAAACATGTTGGGCAAATCTAAAGAAAGAAAAGAAGAATTATTTGATACTAGCATTTGCTCAGCCGATATATTTAATGAAAATGTTGAAAAGCAACAAGAAAAAGTGATTATTTCTCCTACAAATGACCGAAAAAAGCACCTAACAAAACGAGATAAAAGTCGTCGAAGTTTGAGAATCATAACTCAATCGAAATCTCTCAGCAAATCTATGTCTAAATTTAACCGTACATCATCGCTGAGTAGATATCATCACCAATTGACTTGCAGCACATCGAATCGTCAGCGACGAGGATTCATTGACAACACTGGCAGTGTGAGTAATGGTGGCACCGGGAAGAAGAACAATAAAGAAAACTGTTATTGCTACTGTAAGAAAGGCGCATACGGCAAAATGATTGCATGCGACAACAGCGGATGTAAAATTGAATGGTTCCACAATAAATGCGTCAACGTGATCGACGTTCCGAACGGAGAATGGTTTTGTCCCGAATGTCGAGCCTGTTGAAATTGTTTTGGAATGATTTTAGTTGATATTCTGTTTTATATAAATGTAAAAATAATTAAATTGAATATTTTCTTTCTTATTGGTCAATTTTATTATGTTTGTGTGTTTTCATTTAATGATACAGAATAAAATCAATAAACCTATTTAACAGTGCAATAAATAAGAGCATCGATTTTGAGGTGATTTCAGCAGAAAGTTGAACATTTCAAATGTTTTGTCAGATAGATTTTAATTAATTTAAAAAAGATAAAATACGTTTTTATTAGTAAAATTTTAAACTTATGATTTATAATTTTTTTTAAATAGATTGGCATAATTAACTTTGATTAAAATTTATATATAAAAATTTTCATATTGAATCTAGGATAAATTATTCGCAAAATGCTTGAAAGTTTGTTTAAATATTAAAGAACATCGAATTAGAAATACATTTTTTAAAAATGAGTTCTTTAACCCTTTCGCTGCTCCGCACGTATATTATCCCAAAAAACAACCGTCCCTCATTATGTGTGATTGCCAAACGGGTTACGTTTTAGACTTTATTATTTATACAGGAGGCACTACAGCTATTGATAATTTTGATATTACAAATCTTGGAAAATCTGTGCGCACAGCGGGCACGTAATTTCAAGAAGCAATGCGCAGCGAAATGGTTAATACAAATGTTATTCAAGATAATTTAGAAGATGTGTTAGTAACTTTAACAAATAATATAAAAACAAACTAATAGTATATATTTTTACAAAATATAAAATAAAATATATTGATAAGGTAATTTTTGTAATGGTTGGGAAGGAACTGTTTCCTTTAACTCCATGTGCTATTTAAATAACTCAAAATAGGAAAAATTTTTATTGATACCAATGATTCACAATTTCAAATTTATTTGATAATGGCATAATCCCTATGGGTGGCCGGCTTTTAATTAATAATTTGTGGGGTTATAGGTGATCAGTATGACCTTGACCCCGATAATATAACGCTATTCAACTGCCACTGGTTACCCGTTGCTAGGCAACATTGGTACTGTAACCAATGGTGCTGTGACCGTCAAAGGTGAGCTTTGTTTCCAAAACTGCTAAGACCCGGTCTACAGTTGGTTCAGCGAGCTACCGATGGAAGGTCTATGCTCGTCTTATTTCATTTTAGGTCCCTCACTCACTCTACTTCAGTTTGTGCTATTATTGGTGCTCAGAAAAATTATTCGCATCGTCAGTACACTCATCTTTGGAAAATAAACAAACGACAAAAGAAATGTTTTTATTCATTAAACACATTACACGATATAGATAATCCCAGTATTATTGTAGTTTCTGCTATTTCTGTCGCCTCCTTTCGGCCCTCCCTGGCCTTGCGCGGGACTTTGGTTTGCTTGGTTGATCCACTGAGATCGTTGCGTTTTTATAGCCCACTTGGGATGGGGCGAATACCAGGGGATAGGTGACGGCCCTTTCCTCCTGGTTTGCCGCTACGGTCACTTCTAACCCGCGAATCTGGGTCTTCTGGGCTTGATTCAGGGTTCTCTCTTCCTGCCATCCCCTTTGAGCGGCGTCGATCTTTTGGTAGAGCTGCTTCACCTTGGACGGCTCGGCCCAGGTAGCCTTAACCCACTGTAGTTCGCGGCTTAATTGTAGACACTGTTGATGGAGGCTGTCGTTTTCTTGGCGGAGCTTCTTTAATTCCTTCCTAATTCCTTGCAGTGTATCCATGTCTGATTTTCCTAAATGAGAGAAACGTTTGATAAATTACAACCTTACATCTCTAATAAATCAAATTCGTCCTAAGCTTTAAATACGATCATTATTTTCGCGAACGCTGTCGGTAGGGATTTTGGAGCTTGGGTCAAGTACAATATCTCGAAAAAAATTGATACGAAAACGAATAGAAAATCATAATTTAGACGAATACATTTATTAAAATGAATCACAAAGTTTATTCTCCTATCTTCTTCTATCCACCAAGCGTCTTCGAGCGTAGGCGTGCTCCTCAGCCCCTCGGTCCTCCAAGATATCTCGATACCACGTCGTTACCCACGGCGAAATCTCTCACGGGCACGAGCTATTGGCGGACTTACACCGCACTTACATTGCTCGATCTTTATGTAGGATTTTAATGACATGTTGGTGTGTGGCTGTGGGCCGGATTAAATTTCGACACAGTTAAGTTCGATAAGCTTTATAATATATTTTTTCGATACTAATTTCACATTCATTTACAAATGATACTAATTTCACAATCATTTGTAATACTGGTAAGTCATTCCTGATTACCTTTGATAAATTCGTTAGTGGTTGTCAATTAGCGTTTATAGTTCGATTTAGCGATCAAGAGTTCTAGTGTTTCGTTTGAAAAGTGAATTTACGTTAAGATGAGTGTTCGAGTTTTTAACAAACAAAAACCGATTAAAAACTGATTAAAAACTGATTAAAAACTGATTAAAAACTGATTAAAAATTGATTAAAAATTGATTAAAAATTGATTAAAAACTGATTAAAAACTGATTAAAAACTGATTAAAATTCTGTGAAAATGAATCGGTATATATAACTATTTTGGGCCCTAACCTTGCGTGTTAAATTTGATGTAGTAAAACAAAATTTGACCTTATAAATTTTTTGTATATTCTAACTCTAATTCTCTTATTTTTTGGTTTAGTTTGACAATTTTAGTTTTTAGCTTTTAATTGAATTGTTTCCAATTTAAATTATTTAAGTTTAGTTCTAACTTTCATGAACTCTTGTTTCTTTAAGTAAATTGACAATTTTCGGTCAGATTTTCGTGTTTTCGTGTTATTTTTGTGTTTATTTGATGTGGATCTTGTTGTATTTTGTTATTATTTTTATTTACTTTTATGTCTCTAATTTTATATTTTAATTATTTCTTTATTTTATATTTTTCAGTGGTTATTTGGTGTTTATGGGTCTGATTTTAAATTTGCGTGTTGTGTTTGCGTCCTATTACCGATCCATTTAAACAAAATTTAGTGCTGGCTTAAAAATAAATTCGAAAAAATACAAGTATTATATTAAAAATTAGAGAAAATGAGTAAAACATTATAAAAATATTTAAAAATTAATAAAAACATTTAAAAACCCTTAAAATGGCAAAAAATACCTAATAAAATGACACAAAATACCTATATAAGCAGTGGCTAAATTCATAATTTCAACTTTTCACAACTTTTCCAAAATTTTCAATATTACGTAATTTTACAACACTTTTAAAAATTTTACGAAGAATCTTGTTTTTGAAAGTAAGGATTGTGTTATTTTTCTATGCCTTTTTAAATTATATGTGTATCTTATCGTAATCAAATTGTATATGTTAATGCCAATATAAATTTTAAGGATTTTAGTTTAATAATAATTGGTGGGTTACTGGGTGTTGATGTTTAAAACTATATATTGTTACCCAGACAACCCCATATAAATGTGTTTCGCTTACCACTCGGCACCCGTTGCTAAGCAACGTTGGAACTGTGTTCGAGTGGGTAGATCGTCCGCAAAAAGTGAGCGCTATTGCTAATGCTATAATTGACCGAACGATCTATGGGTCCAACGAGCTGTCGATAGAAGACCTGTGCTCGATTTCGACTTTTAGGTCCCTTTGTTCTCCTATTTCTTTCGAACGTTACCTCTATGGAATCATCAAGAATGTAGATACATGACAACAAAACATATACTTTATAAGCGAATCACATATTTAGACGCGTCAGTCATTCGTTAGTTGATGTTCGAGCGACTCGGCTTTTAGCTCGCTCTTTACGTCCTGGCCGGTGAGTACTAGGTTGCTTTGTGATCTTCGTAGTTGCCGTCGAATCCCGATATGCTATCTGAGCAGGGGCGAAGACAAGTGGGTATGCCACAGCCGCACCTTCCTGGCAGGCTGACACCGCCACCTCCAACCCCTTTATCTGGGTCCTCAAATTTTAATTCAGTTGTCTTTCTTCTGTCCAGCCCTTTTGCGCGGCTGTTAGCTTTTGATAGATCGACTTCACCTTCTTCGGCTCTATCCAAGTGGCTTTGAGTCGTTGGATTTCCTTCGACAACTGCACGATTTGGCCGTAGAAATCTTTGTTGATTTTTCGGGCGTGCTCTAATTCCTGTTGCAAGACTTTCAGTGGTTCCATTTCTGTAAAAGGGTGCAATTAAGTCGGAGTATTTCATGTGATTTAATTAAGCTAAATAATCGTAACAAACAGTTAAAGGGTCCTATGGCATTATTTATCAAATATCAAAAAATTCCAAACAAACAAGTATTTCGAATTCAACTAAATATTTATTGAGAAACCACCTAACTAAGCAATACATAATTAGTTAACGTGCTCCGTTGAAGATCACCAGTGGTGATGGTGGGTTCGGCGATATTTATCGACATTCCTTTCCGGGGCCGGCCGAGCATAAGGATGTTCACGATGTGCTCCGTCTGGCCGCTCGTCCTCCTCATGTGTCGGGGCAGGATCGTCTGGGGAATGACCACATTGATGGCCCTAGAGCGACTATTCAACCTTTCGTCGTCCAGTTCGTACGACGTATTGTACGACGGGGCATACCCGTCCGTACTGGCTATCCGGCCTGCGGCAATGTCGTCGTTTACATCGGCAAGGTAGCGTCTTGCCCGATCCACTTGTTCGTTGGTTTGGCGCTGATGTTCCTCCAGCCGCATGAGGAGGAACTCAGCGTGGCTACGGATCTCCCTGGCCGGGTTTCACACTGGCTCCCGCTTTATCGCGACAAATGGGAGCTCGACATCTGTCGTTTATTGCGTACCACCAGCTCTGGCTTCTCTGACTTGGGATATGGTGAAGCCGGGATCCCACATTGCCTGACGGCAACGATTTACTGCGTGTGCCAGAAAAAGCACTGTAATTCGGGATTCATCAATCCACGAATTGTCTAAAAGAAACTAATTTTTAAAATATTTCATTACGCATTCTATGGAGAAAAATTATTTCCCATTCGCTACGTTTTTTCGTGGGACAAGGTTAAAACATGGGCTTAAAAGGGTCAAGATTGTTTGCGGGTTACTTCAAATGTCTCATTATTCCCATTCATTAATCTGTGATATAATGTGATAACATGATCCATTTTTGGACACTTCTAATTAGAAACTAATTTAAAGTAAATACCTAGATTAACCATTAATTTTTAACCAATAACTAAAACATGCTTGAACTAATTATTAATCGTACGATGATGTTTGGTAAAGTTTTTCCCTGGGCTAATAAATATAATGTGCTTTGCCTTAAACCCCTTAAGTTTTGTTTAAATTAACTAGTTGGCTATCTTCCATACCCCACGTAACGAGATTATTTTCACCAAAGCTGAGCAAAACTTCAACCCGACCCTTGATTACTCAGTAACTAATCTTTATGGAAGTTATTAATCACAGGTAACTTTAATTATAACCGATTTCCTATTTTATTCATCACATTATTCTCTTATTATATTTTATTTGGGTTGTCGCATATGGGAGTTGCTTAGTCTGATTGGGATTCTTATTTCATAAGGCAATCAAAATCTTAAAAATTCTTAATTCAATTTGTAAGCTCAGATATTTTGTCATATACCTTTACGGAACTCATACTGTTAATATTAGAATACTTATTTCCACTTGATGATGATATTTCATTTAAAAAATTATCTACATAGTTATTCTTTAGATTACATGAATGATATACATTAGGATATCTATATTGACTGGGCACGGATATTTCATTTTTTAAATCATTTCATTGACAATTGACTACGACTCCTACATAAATCAACTTAATAATACACTTTTATGCATTTGACACTGATATCTAAATTACCACGCCTTATTTAACATTATTTACCGGATAGGCCTACGATATGTTATGGCCATCCGTTGCTAATACCGAACTTGTTAAGTAAAAATTAAAATCGAAAATTTGTTTATCGGATTAATATTCATGAAAATACTTGTTAGGTGAAATTTAAAATCAAAAATTCGTTTATCGTAGAATAAATAATGTTCATGAAAAATAAATCAAATTAATTTAATATATTTTAGATATCAAGTTTAGCGATAACCTGAAGTTGGAAGGGTTATCAAAATCAACGAAATATTACATCATTTAAAAGAGTTTAGGTTACAGTATTCCAACGAATCATCTCCGAAAAATAAACAAATTTTTAAACTCATTCCGGCACTGGGATAGTCTCTTTCTTACTGGCGGATCGCGTGAAATCGAAGTGTCTCTGAGAAATTTTGCATAATACAGACTATAGTCGTCGGAAATGAATACGATATCTTTTATGTTCTCGACTGGTTCCACGGCATGGTAACTACGAGTCAGAGTTAGGTATGATAAAAATAACTCAGATAAAACACTGATCCTCTCAGTATCATATTTTATATTTGGTAACTCGTTATGGTTATCGGCATTCTTAGCGTTGGGGTTGATGCGGCGAACTTCATATCTGGCGTTCTTACGGATTAACGACGAAATTCACAGAATATAAAATTACCTAAAAATCGAGATCTTGGATTCAGATCTATGTCCTCGTCTGGCATCCTGGCCGTCATGTCCTCGCTGGGGTGGTTCGAGTTGTGATACATTTCAATTGGTTTTGAATCTCTAACTGACAGTCTCGACCTGGCGATACTGCTTATATAGTCGGGTGTGTAAATCGATGAAGGGAAAAATGTGTGCGATTACCAGCCTTGCTGGATGAAATTAGCTAACACCGTGGGAGGGTGTGTTGCACGGGTCACGTCGTCTATCTGTATGTAGATTTCTGTGTTAAGTTTATATGCATAACACCCATAATTGTGTGCACCTATCGCATCCTATGTTGTGGTTGGGGGTGTAAGAATAAACATTGTTATCGATCGACCGAAACGTAAATGTCAGGTCGAATATGTATATTAAATATTCTCTAGTGGTGTTATTCACTTTCTTGATTTATTTCACTATTTCTGGTATGTAAACACTCGTGGGCAGTTAAATTGGTTCGTAACAAGTAATATGTAATTTTATCATTTTAAGTTATTGACTTTTAGCTTTTTAGGGAATTATTCTCTGGTTATTATACCTAAATAGGATCCTCCTTAACACAATTTCAATGGTGGATTTAATTTATTTATTTAATAAAATTGTTCTTGAAAAATTTTCTTGTTATTGAGTTTAAATTATAGGAGATTCTTTATTGCAATTGCCACAGATATAGTTCGAAATTTTATTTATTATTTAGTTCTATAATGGAATCCCTGCAACTATAAGTTTTATTTGGAATTTTTAATTTCTAGACCATAAAACTAAACGGAATTTGGAAGCTCTTCATCCTTTATTGATTTTCTGATTTTGATTTTTGAAGTTAAATCCTAGCTCGGAGTAATTTAGTGGAAACCTGACGTCATTCATTTTTCGCTTCCCTTAGGTTTTATTGAATTTAGGTACTGCATCGACAAACGATGATATTCAATTTATTGATTTCACTACAGTTACGCGATAGTATGGATTTTTCAGCAATGTTGGAGTCTATTACATTTACATCATTTAATTTTCGTTTAACTCGATTTCGTTGATCTTAATTTTATTATTGTAAACGTTGTATCTAGAAGCCGTAGCGATTAAGGTTTTTCTACTTTTCCCTCTTTAGTGATTTCATTTGATTCCAAACATTATACTAACAACTACCGTATTTAATTTAAGAAATTCTATTGGCTTTAATACAGGGTGTCTGAGGTTCATACTCACTATATTATTTTACCGTTTACCTTAGTAATTGTTTGATTCTCGATATTATTTTAAGATTTTATAACTACTACACTATTTTTAATCTTCACTCCAGTAAATTTTGACTCTCTACATTATATTGGGGTTTATATCAAACTAGTTTATTAATTTTTATGCGAAATAACGTCTCAAAATCTATAACCAAGTTTCATTAATTTTTTATTAAAGTAACATATCAAAGTTCATAACAACGATTTCATTTTTCTTTTTATTATTTCCCCGTTACCTTCCATTAAATTGACCTTAGGCGCATTGTGTTTATGTTATAATTAGTGAGTGCCCACTGGACTACTCGTGTGATGACTTTGAGCCGTATGTGAATGTAATTTAGGTCGAGTTTAAGGAAATTGGGAGACGAGGAAACAGCCAAAAGACTATTTCCCCTTCCCCCTCTTCCCTTATACGGATTGATATTGACGTTCCAGCTCCTGCGTTCCTCACGCCGGAGCCTTCACGGGCACGAATCATTGGCGATATTCCACGCACTTATGTTTCGGCTGTGGGCCGGAAAAATTTCGACAAATGAAACAAAATTTTGATGCTATTTAAATATTTTATTAAAATATAATTTACCCGATACATTCATCATAAATATCATCATAAACACACCGTTCTTCCCACGCCGACACCCAAGCAGAGCTCAATTGAGGTTGCGAGGATGCGACGTGGAGAGAGTTTCGAACCATACTCTCACTTACATCGTAATCTAAAACTGGTTTACACGAAGATTCAAAATAACTTTCAAGTTTATGAAAAACTGAATGAACGATTTAACGATTAAAACTATGAAAAAATGAATCGGTATATATACCTATTGTACGACCCTAACCTTGCGTATTCTTTTTGATTTAGTAAAACAAAATTTGACCTTGGAATTTTCTGGTATATTCTAATCTTTAATTTTATTATTTTGAGATTTTATTTGACAATTTTTCTTTTGAATTTTTAATTGAATTATTTCTAATTCAAATTATTTGATTTTCATTTCGTTTTTATGAAATTTTGAATTTTTATAAAAATTGTCAAATTTCGGTCAAATTTTTGGGTTTTCGTGTTATGTTTGTATTTATTTCGTGCGGATCTTGTTGCACTTTGTTATTATTTTAATTTATTTTTATGTTTTATAATTTTATATTTGATTGTTTTCTTTCTCGCATTTTGATAGGGTTAATTGGTGTTCTAATAGGTTTGAGTTTAAATCTGCATGTTATGTTTGCATGTGTGTTACCGATTCATTTAAACATTTACAAGGCCGTCCGTGTTCTGGCCCAACATAATGCTCTGGATGGTCACGACATTCTTTAGTGTTGTTGGCAAGTCCCCCTCTTAAATTTATATATATTATTAGTAGTATACGTTCTAGAGCAGTGGTCTTCAACCTTTCACAACCTTCGGAACCCTTCCTGCTGATAATATTTTTCAAGGAACCCTATTTTTGGAGACCCTTCATGAAGTTAAAAAATGTTTGATTAAAAATTAAAATTCATTTATTAAAAATTAAAATTCATTTATAGTTCATTTTCTATTATAAAAAAATTCACTAGTGACTAGGTTGTGCCTGTTTTTCGTTACAAATATCATTGAAATTTGGAATTATTGATGTTATTTGCAATCGCATATCATTTTTTATAAAAATGAATATATATATATATATATATATATATACATATATATATATATATATATATTAAAAATTTAATATGCATCAAAAACTAATCTAAGGGTGCCATTTGAATATGGTTTTGTTTATTTTGAGATATTTTATTGTTGATCATTGATTTTTATAAGGGACAATGAGTGATATAGAGTCATGGACCAATTATTGTTTTGTTCCTATTGGTCATTTTCTCTCCTTTATAAATATATAAAGGAACGAACTTTAAATATGAGTATCTTTCACCTAATTCGTCTGCTGATAGATCCTGCAATAACATATAAAATTTCAATAACATGAAATTTATATTTTTCTTAATTTTCACGTGGAACCCTTAAAAAATTGCGCGTAACCCAAAGGTTCCGCGGAACACAGGTTGAAGAACTCTGTTCTAGAGGTTGAATGGTGGCGCTAAGGGCTAGTTCGATTTAGCTGGTGGAAACGCTGTTCAGCTGTCTAGATCCCTTGGTGATAGCGTCGGGTTCTGGCCATTGTTTACAGGTCCTGTTCCGCAGGTCGACATTGTGCCACCCCACTACGTCCGACGGAAACATTGGCCGTAGTGGGTACTATAAAATCTGGGAAGAACGCCTGAGTTAAGGGAATAAGTGTATTTAGGCTTTGTTCTACATCTTAAGGTTAAACTTTTCCTAAAATCTTGTCAAAATGAGTCACATGGGTAGCCAGGGATAGCATATAGGCGAATTTAATACTAATGGTTTTTTTACGATGCTAATAAGATAATATGAAGGGCGAAAGAGAAATCGAAGTGTTGATATTAATGTTAGCTGGGGGCATCAATCTTAAACGAGTAGGAATCATCATGAAACCTAAATAATATTATTAAAAGCGAGAAAGTGATTGAGTTCTCTAATGACCACGATAGTATGTATCCGAGATAGTATACGATAGTTTGCCATCTAAATGCAATCCAGAAACAAAGGAAAATAGTACTGAAAAGTAGATAATATGAACAAATAAATATATCGAGACCCCTAAACGAAATTAACCTAGGTGAGGATAACATGAATATTAAGTAAAGTATGTTGATAGTAGTGATGTGATTTTGGAATAAAATAGTAATAGTACTAAATAAAATATTAACGTAATGTATGTAAATTAATAGTGATTGTATTAATGTTCGTAATCCTACTAATAGTATTAATAATATAAGTTGTATAATAAAATAAGTAAATCAATGATAATAGCAATAAAGTAAAAATTAAATGTAACTTAATAAAAGTAATATTATCGAAAATATTAGAAACCAGAAGGTAAAGCAACAATAGTAGATAAATGTAAATATTGGAAGAAAATAAGTATATTATAAAAGTATAAAAACATGAATGTGTAAATTGAATGACTGAGAAAAATTGAGAATAATGAGTTAGAAATGTTGGGCCAGAACACAAACGGCCTTGAGAATAGTTTAAATGAATCGGTAATACTGGTGGGTTACAGGGTTTCATTGTTTGTTTGAACTAACCGGTGGTTGCCCCCGTAACGCCATACAAAATGATGCTAATCGCCACTTGGCACCCGTTGCTAGGCAACGTTGGTAATGTGTTCAAGTGGTGGATTGCCCGCAAAAATTGAGTACCATGTGCTAGTACTATAGTTGCTCGGACAACCCTCGGGTTCACGAGCTGTCGATAGAAGACCTATGCTCGCTTTGCTCTGTCCCTCATGATCATTCGAGATTAGGTTCTTGTCTGCCTGCGGAGAGATGAAATTAAGGTTGAGTAACATGATGCGAATGTTTGGCATATAAATATATCAACGGAACAAATTGATTAAGAACACGACTACTCTATTTATTTAGCAACGCGCGCAATGTTTACAGGTTAATGATTCTGAAGCTGGATTGCTCGACGTCGGGCCCGTTCCTTACGTCCCGGCCGACGATTGTTTGCTGGAAGGGTGGATTGTTTCACTGGTTGGGTGTTCTTCTGCGACATCTGGGTTGAGGCGAAGACGAGCGGATATGTTACCGCTTCCCCCTCCCGGCAGACTGCTAGGGCGACTTCGAGTCCACGAATTTGCGTGCGCAGGCTCTGGTTGAGCTGCCGCTCCTCCGTCCAGCCTTTCTGTGCTGCGGTCAGGCGGTGGTACAATGCTTTCACCTTTCCTGGTTCCTTCCAGGTTGCTTTAATCTGTTGCATTTCGCGGGTTAATTGAATAATCTGGGCTAGTAATTCCGCGTTTGCCTGTCTCGCGTGGTCCAATTCAGTCTGTATGATTCTTAGGGAAGACATCGCTATAATCAAATAGATCATTTTAATTTGTTATTGATCAATTTAAATAATTATTTATTCCACTAAACAAAACCACGTATAATTCTAGCTATATGAAGAAAAAATAATGACACACAAATTTCTAATATTTTAAATCAGTCGCTACATCAAGTTATCACTGTTAGTTCATTCGTCAGGGCAATATCTCTTCAGGCTTCGTTTGAGAGCCTCCACGGTATAGGGTCGTCTGGTGTCTCGAACTGGGTGAGGTGGATAGGCGACTGCAATCCGCCCGGCAAGGATGTCTTCCACCACGTTTGCAAGATACATCCTTGCCTTAACCACCTGTAAATCTACCTGCTCCTGCACCCGTTCCCATTGGGTGAGGAGGTCCTGTGCGTGCAGGTAGGTCTCCGCAGCTGGATATTGCCGTTCCGAGAGACCTCAGGGATCCGTCTCCAAGCCTAATATTCTCCTGGTGGCAGGATATGGCCACGGTCGTTGTAACTGGTCGAGTATTCTCATGGTCGGCGGGACTCCTGTCTGTTCCTGTCTGGCGGTCTCTCGTCTGGTAATTCGTTTGGGCGACATGTCTAAACATTACTATTATTAGGTTCGATTGATTCACCATTCTAAGTTATTAGCAAGCAAATTGTGTCTATGTTACTAGTAAGGGACATTAATAAGCAGGTTGGGTTAATTTGCGGGTCTGGTTCTTTAAGGTGCACTCCTTGATAGGGGAAATATATAATAATATGATTAATCATATGGATGAGATAACCTGATGTTTAATTTATTTGATATATGCATATTAACCTTAATATATTACATGTTAGATAGTAGGCGGATAATCGTGTATTGACCTAAGAGAATTTGTAAATGGATTTAAAGTTTGTTTACCAATTTCATTTACGGTTAATTCGAACTTTAAGATCTAGACCGGATGTTGATCCAAGATAATTCAGTCGTGCGTGGGTGTATCCTGGTGGGCAAACGACTTCCGGTGGATCTTACCACTACAACTTAAGCGGTTGACTAAAGGTGATTTACATTGTTTACCTCCGGTGATTGTATTATTCGTGTCGTATTTTCAGAATTACTGGTCAACTGTTTCGCCTACACTCGATTATCTCAATTCGGGTAAGTTATTTCGTTGATTAGTTTGAATGTACTTTACTAGCAAATTTTAGGAAAACTTCTACGCTTACCGAGGCTTCCAAGTAGACGCGATACCCTTCTGTTGGAATAGTTTCGCTATGTGGAATTTCATTTGTTCAATAATGTGATATTAATACAAATTCACTCTTATCTTAAACTTGGGGTTTTCCAATTCTATTAATTTACTTTACTTAATGATTCGTTCACTTTATCTTTAATCAGTTTGCTGTAATTACCGAATTTATAATAATTAAAGAAAACCTTTTTCAAATCTGTGAATTTATTTTAGTTATAACTAAGGGGTCGTGTTATTGGTAATGTATTCTGTCGTCCATTATTCAAATTGTTAATAGTTTCTCTGAGGCTAGCTGGATCAACTATTACTTTAATCCGCGAAATTATTTTAATATTAATTAAATCCGTGAATTCAGATGTACTTTAATTTACATCGTAAATTACTTGATTTCTACCAAAAAACTGTCTTACGGTTATTCAATTCATCTCTAATTTTAATCTATGAATTACTTTAATCCACTAATCACAGTTTGTTAGGGAACTTATTTTATTTATTCTTATTCAATACTCTACCTTACCGAACAACTAGGTTATCTTGGTTTTACTCAATAGCTATTTGAACTAATTTAATCATTTTATTGTTACCAATAACTTAATTCAATTTAATCAACGATATTTTTATTTTTGTTCATTTTAATTTTAATCAATGATTTAATCTAAACGCTTGATTTTTCTCAATCACCTCTTCAATTTTATCAACTGAAGTATTAGTGAATTACGTGTCGTTACATTAATTTTAATCAACAAGTTAACTAAGGGATCCCCTACTATTATCCGAGAATTACTTTACTTTTAATCGATAAATTTCATTATTTGAAATCAATGAATTCGATTCTTAATTGCTTTCATTTTTATCGGGGTTGATTTTTGATTAGATCAATACATTACTCGTTCTTACTCAAAGCTCAGGTAAATTTTATTGGAACGAATTACAAAAATTTAATTGATGAAATTATTTGCCATTGCCCTAATTTTAATCAATAGTTTACGATCATTTAAATTATGAAATATCTTTACCCAATATTTACTTTAATTTTAAGCCATAAAACACTTTACTTTTACAATCAATGATTACTTTAATTTTTATCAATAATCGCAATTTAATCGAATTCAATGATTTCCAATAAATTTTATCTATTTCAAAATATTAATCTAAAATAGTTATAACAACGATTTCAGTTAATTTAATCCCCGTACCATTCCCTTTAATAGGCCTTAGACGCATATTGTGTTTATATTATATTTACTGAGTGCCCACTGGACTACTCGGTGTGATGATTTTGAGCCGTGTGTAATATAAATTTAGGTCGATTTTACAGAATTGAGAAACGAGGAAGCAGCCAGAGACTTCTTCCTTATTTCTCGCTTCAGCTATAGGGATAAATATTGACGTTACTACCGCTGCGTTGCGCACGCTGAGTCTTCACGGGTACATATCATTGGCGATTTTCCACGCACTTACATGCATCTGTACTATGTAGATTTTACTTTCTTGCGTTATGTATTGGCTGTGGGCCGGAAAAATTTCGACAGTTTAATTTAGTTTATGAAAACATATAAAACAATTTATGTATATAAATAATGTTTATTAATTATGAACAAAAATAACATAATTACCCTTAGACCATTCCATAACATTGCATAAAATATCATATCATAAATTAAAAACATAAATGCCTCTCTCCCCACGTCGACGCCAAGCAGAGCTCTACCGAGTTGCAATGGACGTGACGTGGAAAGAGGGTTCCAACCAAAATATTTCTCACCTAAAAATTACGATTTCCAAGATAATCTGCAAATAGTCTTAAAGTTCTAAAACGGTTTGAAAATATGGTTTTAAAATAGTTTCACAACGATTTCAAAAATGGTTAAGTTAAATGTGAAAATGGATCAGTATTTATACCTTTTTTTCTCGCGTGTGAAATTTGATGCAGTAAAACAAAATTCGACCTTGTTATTTTCTAGTGAATTCTATTCTTTAATTTTATTATTTCTTGACTTATTTTTATAATTTTTTATTTAGAATTTTTATTGAATTACTACTAATTCAAATTTTCCGATTTAAATTTCATTTTAATGAACTTTTATTAATTTTTTCCATTTTGTCGAATTTGTTGTGTTTTCTTGTTATATTTGTGTTGGTATCGTGCGGATCTTGGTGCGTTTTGTTATTATTTTAATTTATTTTTATGTTTATTAATTTATTTTTTAATTCTCCTTTTTTTCTCGTATTTTATAGGGTTTAATTGGTGTTTCCAGGTTTATTTAAATTGCATGTTATTTTTGCGTGTGTGTTTCTGATCCATTTAAACATTTCTCAAGGCCGTTTACGTTCTGGCCCAACAATACACACGTAAATACAACATGCAGATTTAAAATCAGACCCAGAAAACACCAACTAACCCTGCAGAAATATGAGAAAGAAAACAATTAAATATAAAATCCAGAAACACAAAAATAAATTAAAATAATAACAAAGTGCAACAAGATCCGCACGAAATAAACATAAAAACAACACGAAAACATAAAAATTTGACCGAAATTTGACAATTTAATAAATAATGAAAAAATCCATAAAAATGAAACAAAAATCAAATAATTTGAATTGGAAAAAATTTGATTAAAAAATTAAAAATAAAATTGTCGAATTAAATTACAAAAATAATAAAATTAAGATTAGAATATACTAGAAAATCACAAGGTCAAATTTTGTTTTACTAAATCAAGTTTAACACGCAAGGTTAGGGTCGTACAATAGGTATATATACCGATTCATTTTCACATAATTTTAATCAATCAATCAATCAATTTTTGAAAGCAGATTTTCGAACCGAAGTTTTGAATCAGTCTTACTTAGTGAAAACAATTTTGATGTGAGTGAAGAGATGTTTTGAAAACTTTCTCCACGTCGCAGCCAAACAACCTCATACGAGCTCTGTTTGAGATGTCGGCTTGGGGAAATGTTGGAATGTGAATTTTGAATCTGAATATGACAAATACGTTTATGATCGATGTATATGATGTCCAATAAACGTTATATAAATAATATTTTTGTCGAAATTTTTCCGGCCCACAGCTGACACATCTCCGCAAGAAAGTAAAATGAATACACCCCAATCGAATTGTGTAAGTGCGTGTATAATCGCCAATAATTCGTGCCCATGAAGGCTACGGCGTGAGAACGCAGTAGCTGAAACGTCAATTGTTATTCCGTAAAGGGTAAATGGGTTGAAGGGGGAATAGTCTTTTGGTTATTTCGTCGTCACTCAGTTTCCCATAAAATCAACCTAAATTCAGATTTACAAAACGGCTTTGAATCAAAACACCGAGTAGTCCAGTGGGCACTCCTAATTTGTAATATAAACACAAAACTCGCCTAGGATCAACTAAAGGGAAGGAACGGGAAATTCGATAACTAAAGTAAAATCGTTGCTATGAACTCTGACTCCGTCAAAGGACTAATTATGGCTCTAAAAAATTCAAAAATCATCAACTAGTGTTAAAAATTCGCCAGAATTTATTCATCCGATTAAATTTAATGTGGCCATCATTTCAAATATTAACTATCTTAAAACGGATATTTGTTCAAATGCTTAATGGTTTAAAATAACGAAATAGCGGTGGTTTACCCACTTATACTAAAGGTGAAAATAGATAAGGTATAGTTTCAACTCGTAATATGAAATAGCGAAATAAATGTAATATACCCACCTTTAAAATAAGTAAAGTTAGATAACTTCAAAGAAAATAAACCTGTAAAATACTTATAATCTTCGATCCAAATAACGAACAATATGAATTTAATCATGCTAAAAAACCCTGCAGGTAAACCATATTTTCTACCATTAATTCCTTAAATTATTGAATAAATTTCCGATATTAAACACTTCATAACGTTGATACTAGTTCCGCCATATAATGCAACCAAATGATTTAACCTGAATCGCATAAACCGTAACAAACTTGAACCACACATCTACAAATTTCTGAGGTTTATCGAGTTCTATATATCGAATTCTATATCACAAGCAAGAACCCTCAGTGGATGATAAATACTGATAGGCAACACTAATAACATGTGAAAAGTACAAGCTACCCGTCATAGGTAAATACGTCTTTCCGAAATAATAAGCCAAGTTAAAAATTTATGACTAATCATCAAAATCGAACATCACAGAATAAAAAAACTCAGATTCATGCATTTTATTTTCATATCGAACCACAGTGAATCAAAATCATTTGAGCCATAAATCGATGAATAGTCCGGAGATAAGTTCTCTCGTTAGACCCTTCGGAGCACTGAGTCACCACGGCCGGAAACGGAAATTTCAATTACTGAAAGGAGAGTGCGAGCGTAGTATGACATATAGATCTGAAATAAAGTTCGTAAATGAGATAAAAGACACTAGACCAATCCATACCTGGTGATCCGGCGATAAATAAATCGATCCTAACCATAGTAAATTCCAAAATGTTGTCCACGGTTCCTCGAAATGAACGCTTGAAATAGCTAAAGGCTGCTAAAAATAATAACATAACAAGTCGCGTATAATCACGATAGTTTTGTCCCGCAATAACTAAAATTCAAAAAGTGGCGGATAGTTAGATTGCTAAGTGTCAACTTATACAAGAGAAAGTTGACATTTAAAAAGAAAAATTATCGATTCATGCCCCGCTGAAACCGGTTAATTGACAGAAATTCCAGTTCCACACACCAACTGGGAATCGACGATGTAGATCAGCACTACACACACGCCTGCATGGACACATATATAAGGTGCACTCTTCCAAATTATACAGTTTAATAATTCGAAGACTAAACGCTCACAATTTGTAGACCTAACTACTGAGGAATCCCGGAATAGAAACATGAAACATTCTGAAGGTAAATTAATAAATTGATTTCATCTAATAATCATTAATCCCGAGCCCTAGCTACCCAACCAAGTCAACACTTTGCTGTCCACTATTGTTCGGCCAGAACACCAACGGCCTTGTAAATGTTTAAATGAATCGGTAACACACATGCAAATATAACATGCAGATTTAAATTCAAACCTAATAAAACACCAACTAACCCTATCAAAATGCGAGAAAGAAAACAATCAAATATAAAATTATAAATACAAAAGTAAATTAAAATAATAACAAAGTGCAACAAGATCCGCACGAAATAAATATAAACATAACACAAAAAACCCAACAATTTGACCGAAATTTGACAATTTATCAAAAATACAAAATTTCATGAAAATGAAATAAAAATCAAATAATTGAATTAGAAATAATTCAATTGAAAATTCAAAAGAAAAATTGTCAAATAAAATCTCAAAATAATAAAATTAAAGATTAGAATATACCAGAAAATTCCAAGGTCAAATTTTGTTTTACTAAATCAAAAAGAACACGCAAGGTTAGGGTCGTACAATAGATATATATACCGATTCATTTTTACACAATTTTAATCGTTTTTACTCGTCAAACAGTTTTTCAAAACTTGAACGTTATTTTGAACCTTTGTTAAATTACGATGTAAGTGAGAGTTTTATTCGAAACTCTCTCCACGTCGCATCCTCGCAACCTCAATCGAGCTCTGCTTGGGTGTCGGCGTGGGGAGAGCGGTGTATTTATGATCTTTATTTTATGATAAATGTATCGGGTAAATTATATTTTTATTTTAATAAAATATTTAAATAGCATAAAAACTTTGTTTTATATTGTCGAAATTTTTCCGGCCCACAGCCGAAAACACACTACAAGATATTAAAATCCGACATACAATTCGTAATCGTGTAAGTGCGTGGAATATCGCCAATAATTCGTGCCCGTGAAGGCTCCGGCGTGAGGAACGCAGGAGCTGGAACGTCAATATCATTCCGTATAGGGGAAGAGGGGGAAAGGGAAATAGTCTTTTGGCTGTTTCCTCGTATCTCAATTTCCATAAACTCGACCTAAACTATATTCACATACGGCTCAAAATCATCACACGAGTAGTCCAGTGGGCACTCATTAACTACAATATGAACATAATGCGATTAAGGTCAACCAAGGGAAAGGTAACGGGGAAATGAGAAAAATGAAATCGTTGTTATGAAATTAAAAGTGTATTTTAACTAAAATTAAATGAAATATAGTGATAAATTTTGAGATGTTATTTCGTACTAAAGACAATAAAGTAATTATGAACCTAATAGGTATATTTTAACTAAATTCAAATGAAATTTAATTGTAGATTTTGAGAGGGTACGTCGCACTAAAATCAGCGGTTATAGATTTTCGATTCGGGGCTTAGAAATTTTTTAAAGTTTATATGGAGTAAGGGAATTATAATACAGATGTTTGAATTTCTAATACGATATTAGGAATAGGAAGTAGTAAATCTAAATATTAGAAGCTCCTAATACGTTAATTGAAGTCTAGAAAGTAACTGGACGTGAACTTTTGATGTAGCATTTAAATCGAGAAAAGGACTCGAGAGGAAATATAACTAACAAACCTCAGTTACAACCATTAAAATCGATCAAAATATTTGATAGGAAGGAACAAATATTTACAACACCGAAAATGCTCAAATCAAACCCCGAAATCGCCGAGATTTTTCAAATGATAAGATAAAATTCCCACATCCATAGAGAAAAATCCCCGACAGCCTAAACTCCATTAATAGACTAAGCGCGGAAAATCATCTTTAGTCAAAATCGGCGAGATGATAACAATTGGATAAATAGAGACCCATGTCTTCCCCACACGACGAAACCTCACAGCGATAAACGCAACTCTATATTTCCAGACTTACGACTCGGCTAAGCTATAAGAATTTAATAACGTAACCATAGAATAAATTGAAAAGCACAGACACCAAAACCCTTACTAGTAATCGTAAAACGGTAGCTTCTTGAATAATATAAAACAATCTACCCCCGGTATTTTCCCCAACTAGTATCAATTCCAAAAATAACCACCAACAACAAATTGTAATCATTTATTAACAAATGCATTCGTTCATGAATAAAGGAGTTGTTTCTGCATGGTTCTTTTCTGGCCAACCGATGTCCACTGCGAGTCGACCCTGAAAGGATAAAAACTATTAAAAATAAAAAGAATCTAATCATCCGCTAATACCTGTGATTATAGTATTTCTCCACCAGAATAATCCGCCGATCCAAGCAAAGCGAGCATGAATTCCTGAATAAGTTGATAAAGTAAATGTTGTAGACAGATTAAAATACCTACTATATACCAAGATGCGACATTTAGCTCCACGAAAATCGATAAATTCCATCCCTCGTATATGACATAATACAAGCATAATTGCAGGCACACCCTAAATTCAGATAGCACACCCATACGCAATGCCAAAGACTGTCTTCAACTGTGAATCGGCGTGACATTGACAAGTACACACCCATTCAAATCGCACACTATTCAGATAAATGTTACAGCCAACTCGGATCTTATGCTCTCAGGCCTGACACTGCACAATCGCACTTGAAAGCGCACACAATTTAGCTGGTACGTACATGAGTTAGGCAGTGGACTTTGTAGTGAATGACCTTTACGAAGCACACTCATCGTGTAGGCCAAGTCCACCTGGTATGCTGATAGTCATACTCGTTCTCGTTCAACACCCGGAGCTACATAAGGGATGTAGACAAGTTGGAACTGACAGAAAATATTTTTGGGAGAATCTAAAAATGTATCACTAAGCAAACCGAATAAATGGAGTTAAGACAGCCGGGATACCAGATGAGGATATAGGTCTGGATCCAGAATCCCGAATTTCAGGTAAATCTTGTTTTTCGTTTGAATTCCGCTGTTAATCCATACGAGTATTAAATAGGAAGTTCGCCGCAGCAACCCCAACGCTAAAATGCCGAGAACCATAAGGAGATACCAAAACCTAAAATACGATACTGAGAGGACTAATATTTTATCTCAACTAGATATCTAAGATCTATAAAAATTAACTTGATCTATATTATTCTGGAATAGTATCTATGAGTCGATAGACGAAGTTTGATTTTCTTTTGTTTCACTTAATAAGTATTTTTTTGATTAATTATTATTCGATAGTCGAAGTTTGATTTTTTTGTTTCATTTAATAAGTATTTTTATTATTATTATTCAATAGAGGGAGTTCGATTTTATTTCGTTTAATAAGTATTTTTTATTAATTATTATTCAATAGATAAAGTTTGACTTTATTTCCGTTAATAAGTATTTTTATTAGTTATCAATTGATAGATGAATTTTTGAATTTTAATTCCGTTTAATAAATATTTTTCGTGAATTGGTATTTGGTGAACGGAATTGTGATTTGAATGTTACTTAGTAGAGATTTTTGGGTATAATAATTTTTAGTCGACAAGCAAATTTTTGGGTTCACTTAGCAAGTATATATTTTTTTGAAACGCTACCTAATACGCGACGAATGAATTTCTGACTTTAACTACACTTAATGAACTTTATTTACTCTACGATAAACAAATTTTCGATTTAAAATCTGCTCGACGAGTATTTTCGTGAAGATTAATTGATAAACCAATTCTTGATTTAAATTTTCACTTAATGAGTTAGGTGTCATCGACGGTTAGCCAATTGGTTAAATTAAACAAGATCTAAGGGATTTAAGGCGAAGAACACGATATTTAGCAGCCAGAGAATTAGAACGATCAATTTTAATCGAATCTTGTTTAGGAGAATCGAAAGTTATTATTCGATTTCCCGCCCAGGCCGCTGATCGATGGCGACAGGCCATGTGGGATGCGGGCTTCACCGTATCCCAGCCGAGAGAATTCCAATCGGGTGCACTACGAGAAACAAACGACGTTGGGCGGTCATTCGTAGCAATAAAACGAGAATCGGGCCGAATCCCTGCCCAGGAAATTCGCGAACATGCGGTGTTCCTCCTCTCCCGTCTCGAGGATCATCAGCGCCGGACCGATCTTCAAGTAGCCAGAGCCAGGCTATATCTCGCGAACGTGGAGGAAGATATCGCCACCTGCAGAATTGCGAGTACCGACGACCACGCACCGTCGCACAGCCCCTCTTTCAACCGGGATGATGAGCGGTTGAACATGAATTCTCCGGATCTTAATGTTGCCGTGCCCCAGAGGACCCTTTCCAGCCACCGGAGAAGGACAGAGAGACCCATCTTTGTGTATCGGAGCACCCTTACGCTCGGCCGACCCCTGAAGAAAACACCGTTGAGGATTCCCGAACCCAGCATTCTCATCAGTAACTCGATAGCAAACCATATAAACCATTTGTGAAACTGAATTTGAATAAATATTTAGTTGTACTCAATTTCTCCATTTTCTAGAAATAGTTTATTAGCAAAAATATTTGTATAATTACTCAATTGACTTAAGGTTTATAAACAAAGTTAATTTTACCTTTTATAGATATGAATTCACTAAGAGTTCTATAGCAGGAATTTTAGCACGCGCGCAAAATCATCAAAAATTTCTATGAGCAAATTATCCAGTTGTCAGAGGAAGTCCAGCAAATAAAGGCCACATGGATAGAGCCGAAGAAGGTAAAGTCGCTCTATCAAAGGCTCACAGCAGCGCAAAAGGGCTGGACAGAAGAGAGACAATTAAATCAAAGCCTGTGGATTCAGATCAAAGGGCTAGAGGTGGCAGTATCAGCCTGCCAAGAGGGAGCGGCAGTAACCTATCCCTTCGTCTTCGCTCCTGCTCAACTGGCATACCGAGAGGCAACAACAGGCCCGAAGATCACGCCGAAGTCCAGTGGTTACAGGCCCGGGCGTAAAGAACGAGCTAAGCGCCGAGCAGCTCGAATTTCAAACAGCACGTAAATGACCTATCGAAATGTGGTGTTTCTTTTATAAAATATATATTTGTAGTTGTTTAAATGTTATTTAGCGAAGTTGATAAGTGTTAAATCGCAGAGAGTAGTATGGGGACATTAAAATGTGCGAATGAGAAGTTTGTCTAGAATTATGGATATGAATGATGAAATTAATGATATGAGGGGACCTAAAAATTGAAAGCAAGCATAGGTCTTCTATCGACAGCTCGTTGAACCCAGAGATCGTTCGGTCAATTATAGCATTAGCAATAGCGCTCACTTTTTGCGGACGATCTACCCACTCGAACACAGTTCCAACGTTGCTTAGCGACGGGGCCGAGTGGTAAGCGAAACACATTTATATGGGGTTGCCTGGGTAACAACCATATAGTTTTAAACATCAACACCCAGAAACCCACCACTATTAACGAGACGGGTAAGATCCCCAGAGCTCCAATAGATAAAAATTCGATTAATACAAGTTCCTAATTTACGGTACCATTTTACTGAAATAGTCAGACATCGAGCCAATACCTGAGATAAATCGATTCACCAACATGCCAATAAGAAAAGGATTAAGCCATCGAGTCTTCTGCACTCAGGCCTTTTTGAAATCTCATAAGGGACAATGACCATATTAAAATTGGTACGAACTATATGTTACATGATAGTGGTAATAAGAAAGGTTGAATTTCGAAACTCCAGAAAGGGCATGTTAAATCATAGTAAAAATTTTGTAACGTTATAAAAACGGTTTGTTCTATGATGATATTGATATTAAATTTTATATAAAGTTTTCTGAAATTAATTCTATAATGATAATGATAAAATTTTTTGAAGCAAATTCTATGATGACAATAATACAAGGATTTAGGAATCTGTCATACCAGGACAATTTTATATAAATTTTTTTAGGGATCAACTCTAATAATGATAAAAAAATTTTAGAAATCAATTCGATGTTGACAATAATATAAAAAATCTGGAAATGTAAAATGTAGAGATCCGATTATGATGATATTATGAAACTTAGAAATCGGATCATGATGATAATATACATTTTAGAATCTGTTAGATGATGATAATATACATTTTAGGAATCTGTTAGATGATGATAATATACATTTTAGAATCTGTTAGATGATGATAATATACATTTTAGGAATCTGCTAGATGATGATAATTTACAATTTAGAAATCGGTTAGAGGATGATAATATAATTTAGAAATCTGTTATGTGATGGTAGTAATATTCAACTTTAGGGACATTTGTGAAAAGAATGTATATGGCAATAATAATAGTGGTACTCAGGTAACTAACGACGGATAAAGTCTATACTACTAATAGTGATAAAATTCCGAATTTGTAGGAGAAATCAATCAAATGTTATAAGGAATCATGACGATAAAATTTTGTATAAACTAATGATAATTGTAGAAACCAAGAAGGAATTAGAAAGATGATTTCAGGACGGAATAATGATAACGATGATTAATAATTTGGATGGATTATGGAAGACAATGAAAAAATTCCTGATTAAGCTAACGACAATAATCCCGTGTCTACCTATGATAATACCTACACACTGAAGGACTACTCTATAATGTTAATCGAAAAATTTTTCTTTTTCTCTTCACCGAGGGAACCACGACACATCGTAAGAACAGGTTAGTTAACAAAAGGCCAACATTTTAAACCTGAAAAGCTCTTGATAGTATTAATAAGTTTACTCTCTTGGTTCAACCACCGGGAAATCATAATTGTAGGGTGAAAAGAAATTGAGCCACCAATATAAAACCTTTAATAAATAATATCATCAGAATTTGTTTTATTAAGTGGACCAAGTGCAGTCTTAGCAAACGTAACCGAACTAACAACCACACCCCCCAATAGAAGGCTTAACCTTCCTAGGCCATACCAAATACTGAGGACCCCTAGCAGGCTCTTGAGAACGAAACTCAGATTGGGCTTAGATTGATATTTTCTAATTTAGAGGACTCATGGATCGATTCGTCCCCGGTCATCGTCAGATTCCCTGCACACTCAGCAGCCAGGTGAGGCAGGCGATGTGGGACGCGGAATTTTCAATATCCCCGGTTCGAGAAACAAGATCCAGTAATCAAGGGAGTTCGGAAGACATAGAACTCCCATATGTGGCCATAAAACGCGAACCTGGCAGGAACCCGGATCGGGAGATCAGGGGTCAGGCAGAATTCATATTAGCTCGACTGGAGGAGCATCAAAAGGAAACAAATCGCCAAGTTGCCAAGGCTAGACGGTACCTGGCACAAGTGAACACGGACATTGCGGAAGGCAGAATACCCAGCACGGGTGGGTATGCTCCCAACTACAATGTATCGTTCGAGTTGGATGACCTGAGACTCCGTGGCCAGACCGGAGCAATGAACGTGGTGGTCCAACGGAAAGTTCTCCCTCGCGAACTAAGAAACGTGGAAGAAGAGCCGGACCATCGTTGCGATCATTCGTATGCACGCAGCCGTCCAAGCCGAAGATGCGATAAAAGTGGAACTAGATGCAACCGACGCTGACTTTAATGACGCTTGTGTTATCATCAATAAATACTTAATAAATGTTCCTATATAGTGTTTTAGACTGTTTGCGCCAATATTTTCTTGAAAAATTAACACATCTTTAGCGAAAACGAATTAGTGAGATGGAGGTTTATTAGGGTGCGGATTGGGGTGCGACGATTAAATATTAGTTATGATAAATAATGGAAGTAAATAGTATAATTTACATTTAGATATGAATTCAGTTCAGATTTTTCAACAAAAGCTACACAAAGTCCGCACGGCCAACAAAAACCTACGACAGCAAATAGCACAACTCAACCAGGAAATTCAACAAACCAAGGCCACCTGGATTGAACCAGGAAAGGCCAAGATGATCTATCAAAAAATAACAGCAGCACAGCAAGGGTGGGCTGAGGAAAAGCAGCTCACCCAGTCAGAAAAGATCCAAATACGCGGCCTTGAGGTAGCGTTATCAGCGTGCCAGGAGGGCAACGCGGTAACCTACCCGCTGGTATTCGCTCCAGCGCAATTGGCCTACAGGGAAGTGACGTCTGCGACGGTGCCTGCCACCAAAGTACCCAAGTACAGGCCGGGAAGGTCCGAACGAGCTAAACGCCGTGCTGCAAAGACACCGGAACAATAATTTGGAACTGTTTTTACTGACTATCAATAAATGTTTTGCTTGAATTAATTCCTTCAAATTATATATCAGTAGTAATAGGGTAAAGCTACAAGAAGATCAGAATGTAAGAGTTACCATATAAGTGAGGGACCAGAAAAAGTAAATCGCACACGTACCTTCTAACGGTAGTGCGTTGAACCCAGCTTTGAGGTCGGGCCAGAGTAGTTCCTACACGGCGCTCACCTTTGGCTATCTCAAAAACCGATGGTTGCATCACCAACGTTGCTTAGCGATGGGTAACCATTGGGGGCAAGAACATACTTACATCTGGGGTCAAGGTTAACGAAACCATAAACCCTAAAGGCATGATAATTTGGGATGATTGAGACTAAATAAAAATTAAAAAATAACACTGACGAAAATATATAAAAAGATAATCAGAGAAATGGAAAATATATTTTTTATATAAGTGTAAAATAAGTCATGCCCGAATAATTAATTTCCTTAAACTTTTTCCTTTAGATGCATAATTTATCCATGATTCCAAAATTGAGTACTAAATCTGTCATCGCTGAACCAGCTTCTGTGCTCATCCCTCTAGAAGACGAAAATCGTATATTACGTGCAAAATATGAACGCATTAAAAATCTTTGGACCTCACCTGAAGCAACCAAAGAGTTACACCAGAAGATTCATCGGCTTTCTCGATGCCGCAATGATTTGATCGTAAAGAGTCGCTCCCAGCACGTGCTCATTTCTCGACTGACCACTCTGGTGCGCAGAACGTTTACGGAGGCTGAGCTTCATTTATTAATGCCCAATCATGAATGGGCACAAGAAATAAACATCGTACCAAGCCAGAACGTGTCTTATGACGGTCCATCGGGATCCGTAAAGTTGGTCAACACACCCTTGGAGCCGATTCATTTTCCGGCCAACATTCCACTACCGCGGGTCAGAAACCCTAAACACAAGCCGAATAAAAATAGCCGGAGACGCGAATGGCGACAATAGCACGCTCTATTGTTGGCACATTTAGAGCAGGCGAATGGAAATGTTCCTGCACCGACCTCGTCAATTTCCCCGGTAGAAAACCATCAATTTCCAAGAGGAGAAGATCCATGCTTTACGACTATGCCAGCAGCTCACGACTATATGGCACTGAATATTAGTTTGACATTGGACGTTAACTTTCTGGAAAGGTTCCAATTGGCCATAGCGGCAGGCTAGATGAGGCAAAAGAGGACGGAATTTATTGATTTAAGCGAGCTTCCTCCAGCTCGATCATACATGAAATTGACAACGGAGCCTATCATGAAAAATGTCATAGATCAACCTTGACAAGCTCCGAATCGTAAATACCTCCCCGTTGACATCGATGAGTGATATTTACGAGCGATAATATTTCCATGTGAAACTAACCAATTTGATGTAGCTTTGAATATAACTTGTCATCCGTGTTATACGTATATTTTCTCTTGTTCGCGTTTTTTATTCAAGTCCAATAATAAGAATAATAAAAATTTACCGCGTCTAACGTAAAGTTTTTGTTCAATAAGCAAATAAAACGACATGTATTGGTAAACTAATTGTTGTTAGAGTAGCGAGGTTAAACCAGCGATTAACACTTGGAGAGGGAAATTCAAATTTAGTAGACTAGTTAAACCTGAAATGAAAGAACTGAAAGCTATCCAAAATGAATAACCCTGAATTAAAATTATGATAAAAATTTAAGTATTCAATGACATGTGAGGAATTAAGGGTTCACACAAAAGGGATTGTAGACCTGGAGTGCTTCTAACCCATTCTACTTTAATTTGTTTTCCCTTAAAAAATTTGGAAGTGTGGGGTTATAGATGGTCGTTGTGACCTTGACCCCAATCATATAACTCTACCTGAATGCCACTGGTTACCCGTTGCTAGGCAACGTTGGTACTGTAACCAATGGTTCTGAGACCGTCAAAGGTGAGCTTTGTTTCCAAAACTGCTAAGACTCGGTCTACAGCTGGTTCAGCGAGATAACGATAGAAGGTCTATGCTCATCTTATCTTCTTTAGGTCCCTTACTCACTTTACTTCAAATCGTACTATCATGACCCTCAGAGAGACTTGTTCCAAATGTCAATATATTTATCTTGAAAACAAATAAATGAAGGAAGATGTTTTATTTATCAATACGTTATATTATCGAAAAAAACAATTCTCGTCTCAATCCAATTTTTGTTGCTTTTGCCGTTTCCTTTCAGCCCTCCCTGGTCTTGCACGGGACTTTGGTTTAAATGGTTGTTCCACAGGACTTGTCGCATTTCTGTAGGCTACTTGGGCTGGGGCGAACACCAGAGGATAGGTAACGGCTAGCCCTTATTGACTGGCCACTACCGCTACTTCCAGCCCACGAATCTGGACCTTCTGGGCTTGGTTCAGGGCTCTATCCTCCTGCCAGCCCTTCTGCGCCGCGTCGATCTTTTGGTAAAGCCGCTTCACTCTAGCCGGCTTAGACCAAGTGGCTCTAATCCACTGCAACTCGCGGCTTAGTTGGAGACATTGTTGATGAAGATTCGTATTTTCTTTGCGGAGGTCCTTCAACTCTTTGCTGATCTTCGGTATGGCATCCATCATCAACTTTCCTTAATGAAAATAGGTATCAGGTAATTCATAAAGTTAGTTTCAACGGTTTAGTAGGGAATCATGGTCTCAACTTTATTATGGCATTTTTATTTTTCACCATCCTTGAATGAGCATGTTTATATTTACTTTAAATAATCTTTAGGTAAAATATCATTGTTCCGATTTATCCGAATGAATTAAATTAATTTCCCACAACTTATTTATTTAATAAAAAAAATTACAAAATTCAAGTCGATTATTGTCTCTTATTCATGTAACGCCTCCGTGAGTAGGCATGTTCCTCAACACCCCGATCCTCCAGCACATCCCGAATATCCGGTTGTAGTAACCCCTTCGGGACCACCAGATGGATGGGTGCGTTGCTTTCTAGTAGTGCCGGATCCCGATGGTCATAGGCTACTCCATAAGTTGGCAAGTGCCCGTCTGAACTAGGGATACGCCCACTGGCGATATCCCGATTTATCCTGGCGAGGTGTTCTTTTTGCCGTTTCCCCAAATACCGATACCGCCACTCCAATTGGTCCAAGCGGTGGAGTTCGCCTTCCGCCCGTTACCGGATCTCTCGTGCTGGGTTTCTACCCGGCTCCCTTTTGATGAGGATGCTGGGGAGCTTGACGTCTTCTCGTTCATTGGCGTTCCTGTTCGGCCACTCGGGGGTGTCATAAGTCGATATGGTATAGCCCCGATTCCATAACGCCTGCCGATATCTCCCGGAAAATCTAGTTGGCACTGTTAGAGTAGTGCGATCCACGTCTTCCCAGTTGCCACTATGGGTACCTGTTAATAGTAAGAAATAATGGTTATCGGCTCATTGTGTCGTTCGTTCGTAGGTTCAGCCTAATGTCTGCTTTATGGCGGGGTTTTAACAAGTTTATATCATGCATAGTGGGTGTCAGTTCCTATATTGCTGATTTACCTGTATTCTACTACTTACACTGGTTTCGACTTGTCCAAAGTTGCTAGCGTTTCCAATGACAGGGGACTCATTTGTTTTAAGTTAGTGGGTTTGATTAATTGGGTGTGATAGCTAAATTTATCCAAAACCTAAATCGTTTATAAGGTAGCTATTGACAAATTTTCTTTCCTAGACGACGACTAAAACCTAAGGGGAAATGAATTTTTAGTGAACTCAAGTCCAAAAATATCTAAAATTAATTCACAAAATCATCTACTTGATTACAATTAGTACATGGTTCATTCAACTGCAACAGATCCTCTCTAGGGTATCAAGGGAGAAGTGAACTAATTATGGTGACTTAAATATCCTAACTATAAAATTTTAAAAGTGAATGATTAAAAACAATTGTACCATCTTAATAATTCAAAATGATTTAAATACCATAAAAATCTAAATATCATGATTATAAAAATATGAATACAAATAATTAGAATGATTTAAATGATTTAAATACCAGAAAAATCTAAATATCATAATTATAAAAATATGAATACAAATAATTAGAATGATTATAGTGAAAAGATGAAAATTAAAAATATTGGAATAATTTGAATCTCATCAAAATGAAATGTGAAATTCACGGCAAATAATCTCAGAGAATTAAAATAAACCCTTTACTAATTGCTCAAAAATGTCAGATTATCTACTTAGGAAGATCGATAGTGATCTGTCTAACCGCGTTCATCTTCCATGATAACTCTTTGGTACTACTCAATCGTTATTTTCCATATTTTTCCTTTCGTTTAGGTGAGGATGCATAGTAGGATCTGACAAAACTTCGGGTAACTCCATCAAGTGAGGATATCGCGGCTAAAACAAGAGGAATTTACTATTGGAGCCGGTAGGTTGTGCATAGATTTAGTTACTTCTTATAGAGTTAAACTTCACTGTTGAGTATTTATTGAAAGGATCGAACATAATAATAATTTTATTTTTCGTTATTACAACTCAAAAGGTGACCAAAATAGCCATACCTGTAAAATGGTGTTCGTTTTGGACATTCCTTTGGTCGCGCATCGAAGAGATCCTGGTTCGGTGATCTTGCATTTTGGATACCCTTTGGTTAGACACTCCGGTTTGCGACATTCCATTAATTCCCTCAGTATCAATTCCACGCATAGACGTTGTTGCTATCGTAAATTTAGACATGTTAATTCTAAATCGATATGAATCAGATTTTCTATATATACCACGTCACTATGTGTGTTGCAACGTGGCCACATAACGATTTCGGTGGATATTGACGATTGGTAGTTTTCTTACATCGATCAGTAATGTCTCTCTCCTTGAAAATTTCTTCTATCCACTTGTTTTGATATTTCTCTCCCTTCTGTATATCTGGTTCAATCATTTAGAGTCTCCTGTCCCAAATGTGAATGTCGTGGAGAGGAATTCCAATTACTATTACTCCGGTTCCATTATCAATATCTACATGTCGATTATCGAGGTTTGATTCAAACGATCTGCTATTGTATTAACTAATTCATTTAGGTAATTATTCCCCTTTTCATCGGAGATTTCTCAGGCAGCCGGCTTCGTCCTCAGTTATCTGGTTGGATTTGCTCAACATTCGTCGCGCTCCATCGTCTGGGATGGCTTTCTCAACATCGTGGACGTATGAATCTAATATCCTCATATTTTCAAGTTTTCCTGATGAACCAGTACAATTTTTTTTGTGAATAAATCTTTTGTGTCGATGAACATTTCGGTTGGACGCATTTGTATTTGGGTCATAGTGTGATATGGTTTGAATGGTCGCACTAATTATGGAGGCTTCGACATGTGGGGCTACTAGATTTAAAAGCAATTTTTTATCATGTTCTTTTATGCAACAACAACCAGATTTCATTCAATTGCATTTTGTAGCGTATGCTGGATTTTTAATCATTTGTTTTGTTTTGTTCGCCATTTTTATTTAGGTCATTCTTATTCTTGAATTATTTAATTATTTAAACCTTCTTTTAATAAGCGGGATTTTATAAAATTATTAATTAAAATAAATTCATTATTTATTAATAAATAATAAGAAAATTATTTAAAGATTTATTAATGACTATGAATAAAAAAATTTCTTGTTAAAAAAATTACGAAAAGATTGATTTTATTGCAAATTTTCTGAACTATTAATAATTTATGAGGTTTTTCGTTTAGTTTTCGCCATATTTTTTAACTAATCAATGATTAATGAGGTTGTTAGTTTAGTTTCGTCGTATTTTCTAAATAATTAATGATTTATGAGGCTTTTAGTTTAGCTTTAGTTCTATTTTACCAAATTATTAATGCTTTATAAGGTTTTTTGTTTAGTTTAAATCCAGTTTACCAAATTATTAATGATTTATAAGATTCGTTGTTTAGTTTGAGTCCTATTTTACTTAATCATTAATGATTTTATATGATTATTAGAAGCTCGATGCACCGATTTCTGCAAGTCCCTTTCCCGTTAACTTCAAGTTGTTCCTGGGGAATTTTTTATGTTGATGTTAGAGTTTAAGAGTGCCCACTGGACTACTCTGTGTTACTATTTTAGCCGTTGAGTAATGATATTTTAGGTCGATTTTTCGGGAGTAGGTAGAAAGGTAGTCAACCAAAAGATTGCCTCCCGATCTTCCTTAGGCCCCTATAATAATGAATGAATTGACATTCAAATCCGTCGTTACCCACGGCGAGATCTCTCATGGGCACGAGATATTGGCGGACTTACACCACACTTACACCGCTCGATCTTTATGTAAGATTTTACTAACTTGTTGGTGTGTTGCTGTGGGCCGGAAAAATTTCGACGTAGTAAATTAATAAGTTCATTTAATATATATATATTTTTAATCAATATCAATTCCGTTTTCATTCCTCATTCACATCCAGTTCATACAAATTAGCAAGTCATTCTTGCTTACTTTCAATCAATAAATTCATTTGATTCGGCAATAAAAATGATTCGAGTGTTTGTAAGGTCGCCGTCGTATTACAACTGGTCAAACTAGTGGTGGGTTTCTGGGTGTCGATATTTGAAACTATATCGTTGTTACCCAGACAACCCCATACAAATATCTTTCGCTTACCACTCTGCACCCGTTGCTAAGCAACGTTGGAACTGTGTTTGAGCGGTTAGATCGTCCGCAAAAAGTGAGCATTATTGGGAATACTATAACTGACCGAACGATAGAAGGCCTGTGCTCGATTTCGATTCTTAGGTCCTCTTATTCTCCTATCCTTTTCAAATGTTAACCTATACTTTCTTATCCTTTATCTTTACATTTATTCCCATCATTCTTCTTATATTTTTCATGTAGACCTCTCATTCTATTTCACGTGTTTTAACATTTATGTGGCCCTCTAAGCAATATTTAAACGACAATAAACATATATTTTTGTAAATAAAACAACATATTTAGGCGTGTCAGTTATGCGATGGTTGACCTTCGAGCGGCTCGACGTTTAGCTCGCTCTTTACGTCCTGGCCGATGAGTGCTAGGCCTTGAGGTGTCTTTCGTAGTTGTCGTCGAGTTACGATATGCTAACTTAGCAGGGGCGAAGACAAGTGGGTATGTCACCGCTGCACCTTCCTGGCAGGCTGACACCGCCACCTCTAGCCCCTTTATCTGCATCCTCAAGCTTTGATTTATTTGTTTCTCACCTTCCAGCCTTTCTGTGTGGCTGTTAGTTTTTGATAGAGCACTTTCACCTTGACCGGTTCTACCCACGTGGCTTAAATTCGTTGAATTTCATTGGACAGCTGTAGAAGTTGAGCCTGGAGGTTTTTGTTAGCTTCCCATGCGTAGTCCAACTCACGTTGTAATTTCCTCGCTGGCTCCATATCTGTAAAGTAAATTTACCATGTTATATTATTCTAATTCAGTGTAATTAATGGGTTATAATCACTAATATAAGTGGTTCGTCGAGTGTGGTTTTATTAATACTTTGGGTTAAAAAAAGTGTAGAAAATTAACTAGAACATTTATTTTATTAAACTAAAATGGGTTTATCATGCGTTAACGTCGATAATTGTTACTGTCAGTTCTTCTAAAATTTTGAAGGGAATTTGATCTCGCAGCTGTTCGGGCATAGGGATGCTCCTGGTGTCTCTCAGCGGTTTCCTCGTTCTTTCGCATCTTCCGAAGGAGAATCTTTCTCGGAGGAACTACATCCATGGGCTCTGCACTGACGTTCAACCTTTCGTCGTCTAAGTTGAAGGAGGTGTTGTACGGCGACGCGTAACCGTCCGTACAGGCAATCCTGCCGGCTGCAATATCTTCATTCCCATTGGCAAGGTATAGCCTGGCCCTGGCTACTTGGAGGTTGGTCTGGCGCTGATGTTCCTCAAGACGAGCGAGGAGGAACTCAGCCTGGCCACGAATTTCCCTGGCTGTATTGCGGCCCGGCTCTCGTTTTATCGCTATGAATGGGAGCTCGACATCCTTCGTCCGCTGTAGAGTGCCGAATCTGGACTCTCTCACCTGGGATACGGTAAAGCCCACATAGCCTGTCGACAACGATTGGCAGCATGTGCGGGAAATCGGATGGTGACTCTAGATTCGTCCACCCATGACTCGTCTAAATAAAAATCAAGTAAAAATGATTTTTCGAATTTTTCTAGGCTATTTAATCTCCGTGCAGTTGTCCGGTCGCGTACTAATAGGTGGAGGCGTACGTGTCCTGGGTGATTTCTGGGCTATTATTCTATCGTCAGCCTATTATGCACTGTCCAAGCGTATGCGGAGAATGTGCTCTCTCGGATATCCCGTTACGAGATTCGCCTTTATTTATAACAGGGTCGATTCGGCTTAAGGGTAACTTGTTCTTTACTGCGGTGACAATGTGAACCTCTTATTATTAGGCGTCGATCTACTCGATCCAGTCGATGAAGGGTGTCCGAACGATATTTTGGTGTTCGTGCCGACTGCCACTATAGGAGTTTTTGATTTTACGCGATGTCTCAATAAACTATTCCTGTTCCTACGGATCGTTCGATAGGCCACTGCCCAGTACTTATTATTTGTCATTCAACTATTTAATCAGCCATATTAGCTCGTTCTACATTGCTTATTCGAGGAATCCGTTATAGTCAAGAGAACCATATCATCATCAAATGCGCTTTGATTTTCCCTATTGATTTTGTTTCGTTCATAGTAAGAGGATAATCATCAAACAACTCATTCAGCAACTCTCTACATCAGTATGTTGTTCATTGTGATGTCAATTATCCATAGAATATGAAGGGAAAATCTCGCTTATGGATTTAATCTACTACCAAAAGAGTTGTTAGTTTGGTCATTAACAATACCATTATTAATCTTCCATTCCTACATTTAGTTATTGCTAAAGTATCTTGTAAATCATTAATCAACTAATTAGAAATTTTCTATTTGTGTTTCTGATTACTATTAAGGAGCTTGTCCAAGAAAATCGTGGATAAAATCAGTTCATAATCTTTTCCCCACATATTCCGTTTATTAATAGAGAACTTGTTGAACAAATTGTCAAATGAATATCAATAAACTCAACAAAGATCCATTTATAAATTTATTTTGTTACCAAACAGTCGATTAAATAAGTCACTAGTATAGCCATTTAACAAATCTTTGATTGTATATTCATTTTTTCTATTAAGGAATTAGTTGAATAAATAGTTGATTAATTATTACTAGAATTAGCAAAATCTACTTTTATACTTAAAATTATTTACCAAAATCATTTGATGGTTCTTTATTTATACATTTAATTTATTACTAAGGTAATAGGCCATTGATCAAAGCATTTGATAAACCTTATTTTTTTATTGCATCGTTAAGAGAGAATTTTAAAGAAGTATCTTACTTTACATTAGCTTTTTGGATTATTATTATATGATCTAACATGGGTTCTCTTGACCTAACCATTCCGACAATCGTAAGTTTCATTTCAAAGGAAAACGTGTTCCGTTGCCTTTAACAATTTTTATCATCTCCGTTGTCAATGTATCAATAGTCGGGTCGTTCCCTCGTCGAACGGGTCAGAGTCTGATTGACAGTTATGTTTGAAGTGATGATAGTTGGGGTTGATGGTCTAGTTTCGGATGAATTATTTAAATGGAAAAAGAAAATCAACGAGGCATTCGATTAGGCACTTTTTATTTTTTCAAATTTAAATTCATCATTAATTTATGTCTATTCTCAGAAGATTGACGCTGGAAATAATTACTCTGTGGCTGCTATCTAGGGCTTTTAAAGTTAAAGAATGATTAACAGGTAAAATTTATTTACTTGAAGTATTTGTACTGGATCCTTGAGTTGTGACGTCCTCCGGAAACCTCACTGGGGAATTTTGGTTACTCGATCGGTGATACATTTTTTCGTTCTGCTAAAATAATGATTCGTATAGAGTTGGCTGTGACATTTATATAGATGGGATGCTACTTGGATGGGTGTGTGCTGTTATGTCACGCCGACTAGCATTTCGAAGGCAGTTCTCCACATTGCGTGTGTGTGTGACAACTGGATTTAATGTGCACCTTTAATGCACTTGCACTTTGCCGTATAGGAGAGATGAGATTTATCGATTCTCTTAGAGTTAAATGTCGCATCGTAGTATATAGCAGATATTTTGATCCGTCTAAAACACTAACTTTATGAATTTATTTATGGTTTCAAGCTGGCTTGACTTTGATCGGCGAAATATTCTGGCGGGAAACACTATAATCGCAGGTATTAATGGACAATTAGATTCTTTTTATTTTAATAGTTTTTATCCTTTCAGGGTCGACTCGCAGTGGAAACAGGTTGGTCAAAGGAGAATTATGCTGAAACAACTCTTCTATTCGTGAACGAATTTATTTTCTAATAAATGTTTACAATTTGTTGTTGGTGGTTATTTTTGGAATTGATGCTGGGAGATAACGGATGGGTAGATTATTTCATTCTATTCGAGAAGTTATAAGTTTATAATTATTAGTAAGGGTTTCGGTGCCTGTGCCTTTCGGTATATTCTATGGCCATGTTATTAACTACTTAGAGTTTAGCCGAGTCTCTAGTCGGGAAATATAGAGTTGCGTTTATCGCCGTGAGGTTGTGTCGTATTGGGGAGATATGAGTATCTATTTATCAAATTGTTATCTCCTCGCCGATTTTGACTAAAGATTGTTTTCCGTTTTAGTCTATTTATTGTATTTAGGCTGTCGGGGATTTTTCTCTATTGATGTGGGGTTTTTAATCTTATCGTCTGAAAATCTTGGCGATTCGGGTTTTATTTGAGAATTTTTAACGTTGTAAATATTTATTCCCGATTAAATCTTCGATTTTTATTCAATGGGTTAATGCTGATCTGAAGGGACTTAGCAAAATCTTAACTTAGTTATTCTCTACTTTTAGCAGGTTTCATTGATTTTTATGTTGTATCGAAAAACTATAACGTCTACATTAGTTATTCATTACTATTACGAAGTTTTATGAATTTCATCATCATTTTTAGTGTCTATAGTATTTAAATCAGCTAATTTATCTCCTTAATAATTTCTTCGACCCTACGCTATTCAATTTTTAATAATTGTTTAAAATGTTATATCGAGAGTTCGTAATTATTAATTTGATTTTACTCTTTTCCCTTGCAAATCTATCTTAATCAGCATTTTAGGGGTTACAACGATTATCATATTTAATTTATGAGATTTTTATTGCATTTAAAACATTTTCTTTTTTTTTTTGAAGTTTACTATATTATTTTATTCCTCACTTTAAGAAATTTTATTGACTTTAGACATTAAACTAGAAGTTTATAACAACGAGAGTTTATAACAACTACTTCATTTTATTCTTTACTCAAGTAACTTTATTGACTCTCATCGTGATATTAGGAGTTTATACCGACTACATTATTTTATTCTTTATCCAAGTAATTTTATTGACTCTCAACATGATATTAGAAGTTTATAACAACAATTTCATTTTATTAGTTCCCCGTGACCTTCCCTTCGAATTGACCTTAGGCGCCTTGTGTTCATATTATAATTAATGAGTGCCCACTGGACTACTCGTGTGATAATTTTGAGCCGTATGTGAATGACTTAGGTCGAGTTTATGGGAATTAGGAGACGACGAAACAGTCATAAAACTATTTCCCCTTCTCCATTTTCCCCTATACGGATTGATATTGACGTTACAGCTCCTGCGTTCTCACGCCGGAGCCTTCACGGGCACGAATCATTGGCCATAATACACGCACTTACAAAATTACGAATTGTGTGTTTGATTTTATTATCTTGCGGTATGTTTCAGCTGTGGGCCGGAAAAATTTCGACAATAGAAAGACAGAATTTGATTCTATTTGAATAATTTATTGAAATATAAGTTACCTGATAATTACATTCATCATAATGGTGGGTTACTGGGTGTTGATGTTGGTTTTAATCTTACTGTGGTTACCCAGGTAACGCCATATAAATATTTCTCTGCTGCCACTCGGCACCGGTTGCTAAGAAACGTTGGAACTGTGTTCGAGTGGGTAGGTTGTTCGCAAAAAGTGAGCGTTATTACTAATGCTGTAATTGCTCGAACGATCTCTGGGTTCAACGAGCTGTTGGTCTGGAGCTGGACGGCGATATGTCATTGTAGAAATTCGCGATCCTTCCGGCCGCGATGTCATCTTCTACATTAGCCAGGTATTGCCTGGCCCTGACCACCTGAAAATCGACTTGCCGTTGGTGGTCCTCGAGGCGTGTGAGGAGATAGCGGGCCTGATCCCGGATTTCTTGGGTCGGATTCCGATCGCCCTTCTGTTCGTTCGGCATGCATGCTCTCCCGTTCATTCCAAATAATTGCCAGATGGTCTGTCGGGTCCTTTTGGTTGGGGCTCCTCGACGCCTCTCGATCGCCCTATTTGGCGCCAGGCTTGCCTCCACTGGTTGGCCACGTGCGGGGACACAAACACAAAAGGTTCTGATATATCTACAAATAAGTACATAAGTATATTCCATGTAGGTTTGTTGAAATAGTTAAACGACTATCAAAGGTCCATAATTCTTTATGGGCAACCATACCGCCGAGTATGTTATGGCCTGAGCTTAAAGTTATGGACTAGTGATTCATCTGTCAAGTACTCCTACTTGCGACCTAATTGATAATGTGTAGCGATACTGAGGTTTTGACTTACCTGCTTCAAGCTAAGATAACATTAAGTATTATTCGTGAGTAAAGATCTGGAATTTTCTCAGTCGAGATGATAAACATAATATACTAAAGAATCTCTAATTTCTTAGTTAGTTAAGTAAAAATCGAGTTAGGGAGATGTCGCTTTGCTCAGCGTCAGTTCCTCTGGCCGAATTAATTCCTGGGACCGTGTTGGGTTAGTGCTGCGGCATCCTTAGTCAATACTTGGAGTCATCGAAAATGCAATCACGGGAATAAAATTGGTAATTGAATTATGGGTATGAACCTAGTAATTATTAATGAATTATAAGATTTAAGGTTGGAACTAATAATTATAAGCTTATTTAAAGGAAAATTGATTTACCGGACTATAGTTGATACGAGCACCGAATAAATAGATTATGCATTAAAATTTATCTTCTCAATTGGTTACTAAGGGTAAAGTAAATCAAAATTCGCCTAACACGCAATAATTAAGATAATGCATTTAAGTGTTGGAGTTTAGTTATCGAATAGTAAAGGGCAACGAAATTATAAATACGTTAGGTATTATAAGTAAACAGTCTTCATTTACGTCCCTCAATTTCGTATTATTGTATAAACTTTAAATACCAATATCTATTAATGTACAAACATTCTTCTAGAGTTGTTGATCCCTATATATTCCTACCTTCAGGTACGTGGACGAAAAATAAAGAAAAACTCGACAAAATATCAAGTATTCGACTTCCGAGACAATTCACTTCTCATTTTGGGGAGAATAGACTTTTCCAACAAATGTTAATTACTATGGTTTGTAATAATCATAATAATAATTACCAGTACTAATAATAATCTTAAAGGGATTAAATTAAATTAATTCATAAGGAGCAAAGTTTACCTGAACGACGAACTCCGGAATTTAGATTCTCGTCCTCATCGAGTGTCCGGGTCGATGGGGTTCCGTTTACATGATTCAATCGGTGATACATTTTTTATTAACTGTTTTTAAAGAAAAATTTCGTTGTTCCCGTCCAGATGGTTTCCTTAAGTAGGCTAGGCGTCGAGTGAGAGAAATGTATGTGTGTCTAATGGTCAAACTAGAGCGGATCAACCGTTATAGTAGAGGTGTGTTGTAGGCATGTCAACATAACCTGCATGTACCACATCGATTATATCTACTGTGGTCGGGATTACCGTGTCTGAGGTATTCTCTGTGCGTGATATTCATGCATGTCTGTTGAACTTGGTGGCGTGTTATTATGCATACGTGGTAGGGATTATTGATTTATCATGTGATCAATTTTCACTTTTCCTTTTTGTCTCTGAGTTTATCTAGTCAACTCTCTCTTGTGGATTCGGCTTGCTCGCAGTTCGATGGCGACTCTTGCCAATTTAATTAAGTTAGCTACAGGTATTGTAGTTTTAGAATTTTATTCTTAAAAATTTTCTTTTCAGGGATTTACTTCCTACGGGGGCATTGCAACATTTGATGTTTCTTACATTAGTGGTCGCATATCTGGAGAACGTTTTAACCAGTATACTTACGGATTTTATCGGTTTAAATCGTATTGACAGTGAGTACTATGTAGAAACTGATTTATAAATTTTCGTTCTTAGTTTTCGGGGAATTTTCCGTTTAAGTCGTATAGCTGATGAACCTTGTCTGGGAACCGATTCTCAAGTTTTTGCTTTATTTTTCCTGGATATGAGAGTTGACGGCATTAATGACAGGTATTATTCAGAAATTAGAGTTAAATTCTATATTATTTTGTAGGGATTTTATTTTTCTGCATGGATGATAAACGTTTTTTGGAAATCAAACTCCTAAGATTTTCTCCATTATCTTTTTATTATTCGGGGAATTTTAATGGATTATCCTAATGAGAAGTAATTTTGACTCGTCATTTCTAATGTTGTTCAGGGATTTTTCTGGCTTTTTGGCATAGAAGTTGACTTAAACTCGGTGGACTCCAGCAGAAAACTGGTGCCATCTATTGAATTTGATGAAATCTTGGCAGTATATTATAAATGATATTAGTTGATTTATTAGTTTGTTGGTGTAGCCTTTTTTTGTTTTATGTTATGGTATCCTTTTATTTAAATAGGGTCTATTTTGCACCTACCCTCTTTGTCGAACTTATTGGGTTATTCCGGCAATTCCTGCGCTTAATTAAGAAGGTTCCTCTGGTTTTGGGGCCAGGAAGTTCGATGCTCATGATTTTTGGTTGCCTTTTACATTAATACTAGTCGCTGGTCATCGAATTAATTAATTATTACATTTTTGGGGGTGGGGGAACTTGTCAGAGTTCTATGGTTAGGGTTCATCCAAAATTTAGTCAAAAAACACCTATCAGGCTTATGAATTATTTATTACATTTGGCGTAGACTATCAATTACAGAAAACAATTCTTGGCATTTCGTTTAATCCTTTACTACCCTATTCAAGTGTATAACAACTACTTGGGTCTTGCATTCATGTTTATAACCCTTACTTAAATTTATAGTGACTACTGGATACTTATGATTACTCTAACTTCGTATTCACGGCTTAAATTTATGCTTATATAGTAGCAGTTTAGATTTATATTTAAATTTTTATTTATAACAACGGTTTCGTTATATAATTCCCCGTTACCTTCCCTTAATTGACCTTAGGCGCACTGTGTTCATATTATAGTTAATGAGTGCCCACTGGACTACTCGTGTGATGATTTTGAGCCGTATGTAAGATAGTTTAGGTCGATTTTAAGGAAACTGAGAGAGGAGGAAGTAGCCAAAAACCGCCTCCTTATCTCTCATTTCTTCTATACAGGACAATATTGACGTTCCAACACCTGTGTTCCGTACGTCGGGTCTTCACGGGCACGAATCATTGGCGATATTCCACGCACTTACACGAATTCGATAACATAGTCGATTTTACTAACTTGTGATGTGTCTTTGGCTGTGGGCCGGAAAAATTTCGACAATTAAAAAAAATATAATATATGCATTATAAAATAATTTATTAAATATCAAATCCAAATTACCCGTTACATAAAATCCAACAAACATAAAAATTTCACAAATATATCGCCCTCCCCACGCCGACACCCAAGCAGAGCTCGATTGAGGTTGCGAGGATGCGACGTGGAGAGAGTTTTCAAACAAAACTCTCACTTACATAGGTTTTTAAAGTTTCAAGTTGAAATCTGAATTAACGATTAAAATTGTGTAAAAATGAATCGGTATATATACCTATTTTTTGGCCCTAACCTTGCGTGTTCTTTTTGATTTAGTAAAACAAATTTTGACCTTGGAATTTTCTAGTGTATTTTAATCTTAATTTTTATTATTTTGCAATTTTATTTGATAATTTTTCATTTGAAATTTTTATTGAATTATTTCTAATTCAAATTCTTTGATTTTTATTTCATTTTCATGAAATTTCACATTTTGTTAAATTATAAATCTCGGTCAAATTTGTTAGGTTTTCGTGTTATGTTTATATTTATATCGTGCGGATCTTGTTGCTTTTTGTTATTATTTTAATTTATTTTTATGTTTATTGTTTTAATTTATTTTTATGTTTATTATTTTATATGTAGTTGTCTTCTTTCTCATATTTTGATAGGGTTAATTGGTGTTTTAATCGGTTTGAATTTGAATCTGCATGTTGTGTTTGCATGTGTGTTACCGATTCATTTAAACATTTACAAGGCCGTTTGTGTTCTGGCCCAACAATAATAACACACCGCTCTCCCCACGCCGACACTCAAGCAGAGCTCAATCGAGGTTGCGAGGATACGACGTGGAGAGAGTTTCGAACAATACTCTCACTCACATTGTAATTTAAAAACTGGCTTCAGGTTTTGATTAGACGAAGATTCCAAACTACTTTCAAGTTTATGAAAAACTGATTAAAAATTGTGTAAAAATGAATCGGTATATATACCTATTGTACGACCTTAACCTCGCGTGTTCTTTTTGCTTTAGTAAAACAAAATTTGACCTTGGAATTTTCTGGTATATTCTAATCTTTAATTTTATTATTTTGAAATTTTATTTGAAAATTTTTCTTTTGAATTTTCAATTGAATTATTTCTAATTCAAATTATTTGATTTTTATTTCATTTTCATGAAATTTCGCATTTTTTGATAAATTGTCAAATTTCGGTCAATTTGTTGGGTTTTCGTGCTATATTTATATTTATTTCGTGCGGATCTTGTTGCACTTTGTTATTATTTTAATTTATTTTGTGTTTATAATTTTATATTTGATTGATCTCTTTCTCGCATTTTGGTAGGGTTAATTGGTGTTTTAATAGGTTCGATTTTAAATCTGCATGTTATGTTTGCATGTGTGTTACCGATTGATGAGTTATCTCACGGGTACATAATGGTGAAGCGAAGTTATGAGGTGCATGAGGGAGAAACATACACTAGAGAAAGGTAATAGGAAGATGGATAATAAAGGTAGCTATAGAAACTAGAAATTCGTAACTCACCATACACCAACAAATGCATCAATTCATAATAATTTCTGTTAATGAGGAGATTCAAAAACCTTATTATGGAGATTGAAGAAATTATTATTATTTTTATACGTAATTAAATTCAAAACTTCTTTTACATTTTATTTACTGAATTTCAATTTAATTTCTATTGTTAATGGTCAGAAACAACTACTGCTTGTTAAATAATTATTTGGATCCCTTAACTCTGATTACTTTAATATAATTAATTATATAATGACATAAGTTAATATAGATTTTAATGAACAAATTTAACACCAATAGTTAGTTAAACTAACTGATTACATTTAAACAATTTATTATTAAATAAAAATTTTGGAACTCTTATAATGATTATATTAAACAATGTTTGGAAAAGCTAATTTAGGAGATATGTAAAGTTTACAGAAATAAGAAGTTACATAAAAATAACTTAATAACAAGAAATTTGACCGAAAATATACAATTTATAGAACAAATTTAAATAAAATATTTTTTGATTGAAGAAATTCAATTAAAAATTTAATAAATAAATCGTCAATCTAAAAAAATAAAAAATTAGATTTAGATAACACAAACAAATAAAAAGTCAAATCTCCTTTTATTGCAGTAAAAATAACACACAGGATTAGGGTCAGATTATAGATATATAAGCTGACCTCATCAGAGAAAATTTTAGAATTTTTTAAGTGTTTCCACACGGAAAATGTTTAGATTAGTAATTGGTAAGATAATCGAATTCCAGTTAAATAAAAACGATGAGCACCCATTAATTTATAACATCGATATAAGTAGAACCTAAGGTCAAAGAAAAGGAAAGGATAGTTGGGAAGTACACGAAATCGTTGAAACAGTTAAAATAAATTGTCATCGGAAAGGATTAATCTGAACTACTAAAATCATGAAAAATGAGTATTTTAAATAATATTCCATATCTAGATTTATTGTCTTGTTTTCTCTTAAAATATAAAATATTTGCAATTTAAATATTAGCAACATAAATCATCTCACATAGTATCAAACTCCTCGGAAGTTATCCAGACCGTTTGGACAAAAATTACCAATTATAGTTGTAAGATGCATTCTAAAATATTATTATTGTTGAGGTTGTTATAATAAATTATGGAAATAAAATGAGTGCACTAGAAAAATCGAAGGTGAACAAAAAACATCAAAAATCATTAAAGTGCAAAATTAATTAAAAATTTATAAAATTTGGAAATTAATATTGATCGGGGGAAATGGGTATGGTTGAACACCAAATCATAAGACGAGTCCAGTAATAATAATAATAATTTAATGAAGGGTCCCGAAAATACCGAAAAAACAAATTAATCAAAGTTAATTAATTGGTTATTGGAAAGCCCGAGCTAATGGGAAACTCGAGCAATGAGGAAAACTCAGAGCGAGCGAAATCCCATGGATTAAAATTTTAAAATTAACTTAGCCAAGCGTTAGGGATATAAACAAATGAGTAATTATCTCAACTAATTGGTGTTACACCAATCATTCCGAGTGAGTTGTATTGTCTCAATGATCCCTTATGATTTGAAACAATAGTTGTATAATTATAGGTAATTATTCTCAGTATAAAATAAGAGCGCAAATTAGACGAGTTGCCAGTTGATAGAAGGAAGTTGGGAAAGAGAATTTGATATTAAAAAAACCAGAAAAGGTCAGAACCTGAACATAAGCAAATTTAAATCAATTATAATTAAACTAACGTGCCAGACGAGGCGATTTTCCATTGGGACATCTGCCTCCACGTTGAGAATCAAACACTGGTTAAAGAGTGCAAATATTGTGACAAATTGCAGATTTTGAGATCGAGATAAATAAACGTATTTTGTGTTGGGTTTTGGTTATTTAATATAATAAAATGAGCACTAGGAGTCAGAGAATTGACGGACTTGAAAATAATAACCCAACATTTTGGTGAGCCCGACGTGATGAAAGTCGGTAAAAAGATTGTCAAATTGAATTGAATATGTAAAGTGATAAACGTTTGAGAAAATACTTTGAATTGAATTGTATTTATATAAAGAGATAAAGTCAAAAAGCAATATGGAAATTGGGAAAACAGATTGTGGTAAAAGTTTTGAGAAAATAGTTTACGAGGGGAAACTGATTGAAATATTTAACACATTGTGTAAAATTAAAGTGGAGCCATTGTGAAAATTTACGATTTAAAAGAGGATACTAACGATAATAGAATCAAGATTAAAACAAAAGGTAAATTTAAAAATTGAAATATTTTAAAATTTAGGCGAGAAAAAGTTGTGCAACAGAAATTTTACAATTTTAGAAATAAAAGACCAGTAGAAACGATGGTCAGTCATTCAAGTAACAGGGATCAGACACATATGTCGACTATCTCAACGTCTATTCTTACTAATCAAACAACTATATCGAATATTCAAATGCCTATGTCTATTATTCCGGTAAACAATGGCAGTGATTTTGCAAGCTGTCAAAAATTACCAGTAGATCAATATGTAGGGGATCCAGTTGATTTCGTCGATTATATGGCAGACTACTATATGTATGCTACAGCCTATGGATGGAGCCAAGCAATTATGTTTCAACGGTTAACATTATATTTGAAAGGAGTAGCAACAGAGGCTTGGCAACAGATTGACAAACGAACCATTGCAAATGATTGTGCGAGGCTAAAAGATTCAATGGCAGCCAAGTTAATAGACGGTGACATAAAGCGAACAATGCACCAAAAATTCTACAATAGAGTGCAAAAGCTGGATGAATTGGTAAGTGAGTTTGCTTATCATTTAACTACTCTTGCAGAGAAAGCCTTTGAAGTGACTCCAGAACAAGCAGAAATGGTAAAGCAAGTGAAATAGTTGCTGCAAGACCAATGTTTGGCAGGAGTCAAAAAAGAGATCAAAAAATTCTTATGTTATGTTGACTTCAATAACTTCGATGAATTGATTAAAAACGGCTATGAAAATCGAATTGAATATAAAAACTACCCAATCAAAATCAGAATCCTTTGGAATTATCTATGAGACAAGAGAAATATCAATAAGTCCAGCTAGAAATAACCTACTTTAAAAATCAACCAGTCCATCAACTAAGTTCAGAGTGAAGTTTGAATCAAGAAAATCAACAAACAATTCCAATGATGAGGATGAAAGGCCAATTCAATGTAGTCATTGCCAAAGAATTGGACATCATGCAAATCAATGCTGGTTCAAAAATAATTTTCAAACAAGCCCAAGCCCAGTTCGTTGCAATCATTGTCAAAAAATAGGACACTGTGATAATCAATGTTTGTCTAAATACAATATGCAAAGAATCCCAAAAATATTGTGGTCAGAATGGTTGAAAGCTAATGGTGGACACAGTTTCAATAAAATGAACATCAATAGCCAATGAAATAATAAGAGTGTACAGTGTTACAATTGTGGGAGAAAGGGGTATGTTTCACTATTTTCTTTTGCAAGATCAAGATCCCTATCACCACAAAGAGATAGAGTAAATCTTCAAGGTCAAATTAAATGTCACTCTTGCAGGGACTATGGACACATGGAAAGTTCATGTCCAAAGAATAGTAGCAAATTCCAGAAGCCGATATTAAATTATTTAATAAAAATATTTTGTAATTTCAATTAATTCTTTATTTAACTAAATCTTTAGTAAGTTATTTAATCTAAATAAATACTTTTTAAGCAAAATTTCTTTTAGGGCAAATTTGAATGTTTTTCATAATTAGGGAAAACTTTACCCGAATAACTGCCAATCTACAGCTCATGATGATAAATTTCATAATATAATGATGAAATATTATCAAATCAAAAATTATTATATGTCCTGTATGTTTTATAATGATCATAGAGCACATTTGACTCAATTTAATGATGATAAAATGGTTTTATTTAAAAGCGGTGTAAAACGAAAAAGTATCATCATGTCGGAAATATTTGAAAAAATAATTATAAAACATAGTATTCAAATCGGATAGGGATTTACTGACATTATTGTTGAACCAGAAATTGAGTACAACTTATTACGCTCACATCAAATTATAAAAGTGAATATCGATAGTTATAACGTTAATGAAATAGTGCTTCCATCTTCTCTTTTTGAAAAATTAAAAATAGCATTAGTCGAAATGAAAAGATCGAAAGTACAATTTGGAATTTAAGTGGAATTTGAAAAAGATGAAAAATCCAAAACAGTTTGTATATAAAATCGAGCTAGGAACAGACATTGTGCTTCCATATTACAAAGACCATGGTCACAAACTGATTTCACCACTTACTTTAGATGAAGAAAATTTTTTTAATATCAGTGAATATTGTTATTTGTTTGAGAAAAGGTTTATAGTTAAGGTTAGAGATCATGATCATTTTACAGGAAAATGTATTCGTCCTGCATGTAACAAATGTGATTTATCTAGCAAAATTATAAAATTTTTACCTGTAGTTCTTTATAATTTACGGTGGTATTACTTATATCATATCCCTAAGTAGGGATTAAATAGATTTCCCAATTGGAATTTATCATGTATTCCAATTAGTAGTGAACAGTTCTTATCCCTTATGGTATATATTGGTGGGCGTAGAATACGGTTTATTGCTTCATACAAGTTTGTAAATGATTCATTGGCTAAAGCCGTTAAGAAATTGAACAATCTACCATAAACAAAATTAGTATTCGATGGAACTGTAGTTGACTCAAAAGGAATATTCCCATATAATTTTGCAACTTCTTTAAAAGTTTTGGAAACCACATATGAATTACCACCTATCTGGGAAGAAATTACAGAAAATGAATATCAAAAGGTGAAGAAAATATGGAAAGAATCAAACTGTAACACCTTATTGGATTACATGATGGTTAATTTGAAATTGGTCGAAATTTATAGCTCATAAGAGATTAGAACCTTTGAATTTCTTTGGTATCATCGGTATGTCATGGAATTCGGCATTAATGGCATTGGATTAACCCATTAAATTATTACAAGACATGGAAATTTATAATTTATATGAAAGGGGAATTCGCGATGATATGACATTTGTTAATAAGCATCACGTGGAAACTACTGAAGATACAGAGTTATTGTATATTGGCATCAATAACCTATATGGAGGGGCCTTAAGTCAAAGTTTACCCTGCGGAAAATTTAGTTAGATTCATGATAACCTTGATAGTATTTTAGAAGATTGCAAGAATTTGGATTTAGAAAAGCTGTCGTATGGATATACTGTGGAGATGGATTTGGAGATTTCAAATAAAATTCATGATTTATTGGATGATTTTCCAATCGCAGCAGAAAAGAAATGTGTTTCAAAAGTAGAAAAATTACTCTTAACGCATAATCCAAAGCAAAATTATGTAGTGCATTGACGATTGCTCAAAATGTTTTTATTATTAGGTGTACAAGTTGTCAATATTCATCGAGCTATCAGATTTAAACAAGAACCTATTTTCAAAAACTATGTCGGTGCTAACACCAAACTCAGAGCTGAATCAACAAACACACTTGATAAAAACTATTAGAAGTTGCTCAACAATAGTCTATATGGTAAGACTGTAGAAAAATTAAAGAAAAGAATGAATTTAAGGTTGTGTAATAATCGGCAAAAAATGATTACATATGCATCGAAGCCAACTTTCCGAAAAACCATGAAGATTGCGGATGATATTGCAGCCATATTGGATAAAGATTCAATATGTTTAGATAGACCAAGTTACATTGGTCAAACAGTTTTGGATTTATAAAAACTTCGAATGCATGAGCTTCAATATGTAGAATTAGCAAAATATCGAAATCAGTTCAATTGCAGTATCAACATTGTTGCTGGAGACAAAGATTCCTTTTTCTTAGAAATTAAAAATTGCAAATTAGATAAGCTTTTACCTGCAATGATTTCAGATAATCTACTAGATACGTCTAACTATGATATAAATCACCCATTGTATAGTAAAAATTTAGACTCTATCATTGGAAAATTTAAAGACGAGAGTAAGGTATAGGATACAAAGAGTGGATATTTCTCAGACCAAAATGTTACAGTTTATTAGGTAATAGTTGTGCAACAAAAGCAAAAGGGATAACATTGAAATATACCGACACAAAACACCAGTCTTATCTCGTTTGTTATAATGGAATAAAAATACCTAGGGTGTCTCAATTTCCAATAAGTACCAGCAACCATCAGTTGTATAGTTTCAAAACAACTAAAGTCGCACTTACAAATAATGACGATAAATTATGACAAATAATGACGTTTGGGTTGAAAAGAATGATAGTCTGGTCATTATATGATAGAAAATATCAATCTATTTACAGAATAATATACAAACTGTGATGGTCTGCTCTTCAAATCGATCATCAAACTACCAATCAAACTGATCATCAAACTGTTCATCAAATTGCTCATATTTATCAAACTTTTCATTGACATATTGTGATTAGCAATGTTGTATCTATTTAATAAATGTATATTTGTTTCTGATGTTAATTATTATTATATTCGTAATAAAAATTTGGTATATAATGTATGTGTAAAATAAATAAAAAATACTAATAAAATAAAAATAATACTAATAATACTAATAATAATAATAAAAATAATAGTAAAAATTAAAATAATAATAAAAGTTAAATCTTAAATTTATTCAGGTATAAAATACCCCAATTATTGTAGCAATTCCTTCAATGGCGATTGTGACATCGTTATGGAAAGATATTATAGTCACACTCATAACCGTGCCACTTTTTTAAATTTCCCTACCTGTAAGACGTTAGAAACAATAAATTAATGCACAGTTTAACCGCCGACATCATTTAACTCAATTTAATTTACTTAAAAGAGATCTTTTTTATTTAATAAAAAAATACCACCAACAATATTCCAACTACAAGTTTTCCAACGACAATTAATAATAAAAGAAAAATAAAATCAACGATTCCGAAACCCTCCAAAATTATTAAAAAAGATGTAATAATTATTTCTGATGATGAAATGTTACCAGTAATAATTAATTCTTATTCAATTAATAATAATAATATATCTAGCAGTCGTATTAATCATATTATTAACAGTAGTATTTCCAATATTATATACGATGTACAATATGGTGGGTCAATTGAACCCGAAATTATATATAATTTAAATAAAAATGGATTAAAATGGATGTTTCATCCTTAAATATAAAAACAGTGTCTATCACAGATAATTTAATTAATGAACTAAATAAAGTAACAACTAAGATGGGTACAACAAAAATAAAATTTTGTTTGAAATTAGAATTTGAAAAAGATGATGAACTTCAATCATTCATTATTTTGAATCCGGCTAGACCCATGAGTGACTCCTTCTACGAAGAGGGTATTAACTTATTAAATGAAAAAATAATTAAAATGAATGAAAAATTAAGTAACTGGTCCATAAATAAAATTGACTATATAAGTTTTGTAATCACAAAATATTCTCAAATCACTAGGTTGACAGGTCATGGCTATATTGCTACACCTGAAACTTTATTAAATAAAACATGCACAGTAAATGTTAAAAATATCGATAATCAATGCTTTCTATATAACATTTTATCTATTTTAAAATATAATGATATTATTAATAATAAATCTAAACCTTATAAATACAATACATTAGAGTTAAATTTCGATCCTACAGATCTCCCTATGCGGCTTTGTAATATTTCTAAATTTGAATCCCAAAATTTCGGTTTATCTAGAAATGTGAAAATGCATTAAATGATGTGTATACAGAGGAGGTTATGAAACATTTTTATGTAGATATAATTTATCGATCCAAAGTTGTTGGAGGGACACTGATTAATTTAATTTTGCTTGAAGGTATTGATAGATATCATTACATAAGCGTTACAAATCTTGATACACTTTTGAATTGTAAAAACTCTGATGTAACTGATATTAGGATTTGTAGCAAATGGTGTCCAGGATGTTCACATGGTTTTAGAAATCCTGATTCTTTTGTAGTTCTACTCTCGAATCTTGTGGTTGTTCTCATGGTCGTCATATCTCTTAAAAGTCTAATCTCTTGTGTTGGGTTATTTTGAGGACTTTTCTTGAACTGTTTTGGTTTTTTGTTGACTTTGCATTCTTCTCATTCGACAATTCTTTGACATATGACCAGTTTGATCACAATTAAAATAGATTATCATTTCTTCTCCTACATTTCGTGTTGAATTCGTTAATATTGGTTGTCTGCTGATACTTTCTGTGCGACCTCTTCTGCCACATCCTTGGCAATTCTTTAGTCGATAGCATCGGTCAGTTTGGTAACATTCTTTTTGACAGATATTACATACTGGATTGTAACTCGCGTTGTTAATCTGGCATATCTGTAATTTGTAATGGTTTTGTACTGTATTGATTTGTTTGCGGGTCAATATTTTTCCTTTGTCTCGTTGTTTCCATGGTTACCTTTATTGGTTCTAATACTTGATCTTCTAACTCGATTTGATCATTTTCTCTTTCGAAACTTTCTCCAAATGTAGTTAATATTTTCGCTTCCCGTATAATTTCCGTTTTCAATGTTTCAACCATTTTCATTTCCACTGTTTTTATTGCCGAATTTCCATTCGCTTTTTCATCATTTAAATCTTCTTCATTGCATTTTCTTTCCAAATGCATCTCCTGTACATTCCTCTTTAAATTCACTTGTGATTTCGTACATTGTTGATTCTTTCAAATATATTTCATCAGTGTTTTTACTTGGCAACTCTTGGTTAATTTCCTCTCGGAGTTTTTCGATTTCTTCGCCCGTAATTGTTTTCAAATGAATTGAAATTTCTGGTTCGGATTATTTTACGTTGTTTCCTTTGTCGGTTCACTTTTCATTTAATTTATCGTAATCTTCGACTTCTGTTTCTAACTTTCTAATCTGGTTGTAATCATTGGTTCTGCTGTCTCTACTGTATTAAGTTTTTTATCCGTTACTACTTTTCACTTTCTCTGATTTCCAGTAAAAATGGTCTATTTTCTTTATCCCTGTTCTCAGTTTGTTTTGATATATTCTCAATTTCTCTATTCAATGGTTTTCTTGATTCCGGTTTCTCGTTACTCGTTTTCTTGATTTATTTCTAGTCTAGCGGCTCTAGTATTTTTGTCTTTTAACTTTAAGTCTATTTTGAATTATTTATGACTCGTATCAATTATCTATTTTCTCGTATTAATTATCTATTTTCTCGTATTAACTATCTATTTGATCGTAACAGTTATCTATATTGTCGTATCAATTATCTATACATAAAATAAATCTCATCATTACTATCATCATTCATACGCTTAATTATTTTTCCTAACTCTCCATGATTATAAATCGTTATTAAAATCCATCCCAAATTTCCTTTGGCGTTGACGCACTATTGTCTCTTTATCTATAATCTATTACCTTTGTTCCTTTTTATAATGAAAATCTCATTATTTTTATCATTACTTATCCTTTCTCTCTTATCATTATTATCTCAATATTCTTTATATTTATTTCCAATAGTTGCTGACAACTGGTTCGGCGCTTAAAAACATCTAAACGCCGCTTAATCCGGCTCTCTCTACCTTTATCCATGACTTATGGCTCCTGCACCTTAGTTATGCGAATTTCTCAATCTTTTAATTTTTTGATTTTTCGCTTTCCTATTTACCCTTCGGTTTCCCCCTCACTTTCTCAATTTAAAAACTATAGTAATAGCGTTGGTTTGTTCCACAGAAAGGTGATCAATCTCTCGCCAGAAACTCCCCAACATTTGCGACGGATCCTACTACCTTCCTCTTTTCGGGTTGATCAGGATTCCCCATCTGAGTAACCGTACTATTGTTATGATAGCTCGGTTTGAAATCTTACTTTCCAATATTATTCCAACATAGTATAATATAAATAACATTCAAAAATCCACTAAGAAATAAGATGCATCGACACTTTTATCGTACCTGTGATTTTTCAGTTTTCGCTGTTTAAGTTGTGTTTTACTTGTCCACTCAGAATTTATTTGACGGATTTCATGAAGTGTTCGGCTTTTTCAGTATGTTTTACACCTTTCGGTTGTTATTGTTGTCTCATTTATTATTATTATTTATTTCAACTTATCGTACTCGTTTTCAATCATCTATTTTCCTCTGGTTGCTGAATATTATTTTCGTAATTTATCAGTACTTACTCCAAATCCTTTATTTTCTTGTATTATAAGCATCATCATTCTATTCATTAACGCTCATTGCTAACAATTCATTTCATTTATGCCAAAACATTTCTTTTATCCACCCATAAGTTTTTTAATCATCTATTTTCGTCAATTTCTCCAACTTGATCGATTATCACTTTCTCATTTCGTACCAAATTTGGCTTCACGTTTTTAAAATTCACACAACCAGTTGATCGTTAATTCTGCTATAGTTTCTCATTAACTTTATTATCATACACAGTTCATATGAGTAGGGGCTCGAAATCGTTGCAACCTTTTTTATGAATTTCCGTTAATAATTTTGATTTTTGATGTAATTACTTTTAATTAATCATTTACTAAGTTTAAAATTATTTTAACTGACTTGGCGGTCTCGTCTAATTTCAATCAATATTAATTCGACAATTTCTAGTTTTCCAATTATCCCGTATTCTAACTGCTATTCTCATACCAATCTAATTATTATTTATATGATTCTGAAATTTATTTATACAATATTTACACGACCCACCTTTTTGTGGTTTCCCATTTAATCCTCGTGATTTCTACCTTTTTTCATTTTTGATATTTTAATTTTATTTATTTATTTTAATATTTTTATTCGTAGTTCTACGGTTTTGCATAATATTTACATGTTGATTTCATTTGAGCTATTCAACATACCCATTACTTTTATTTTTATTTATGGTTTCTTGTTTTCCAGGTTTCTGCTTTACAATTATTGACAATTTTATTTTTGTGTTCACTTTCCTGTTGAATCGTTTCCCTTAAAATTTTTATGTATTTAATATTTTAATTTATATGCATTGTTGAGAATTTATTTAGTATGTTCCCTTAGCCCCCATGTAGTTTAGTTACGTGGAGAATGGATTCAAAATTTGAGTTTTTTCATCAGGTAACAACAATAATAAAAATTAAAAGAAAATGAAAAATTAATTATTTATTAAAAAAGACTGTTGTTTAAGTCTTGTAATGTAATTATAAAATTTTTAATTTTGTTAAATTTAAAAATAATGAGCAGAAAGACAGTAGTGATTCAAATTTATTTTCTCAAGAAAGTCTCTTAAATGCATCTAATGATAAAAATGTAAGTTTCTGGCAAAGTTTGCGCAATTTGTGGAGAAAGAAAGATTGTGATGAAGCTTCTTTAGTCAATGGAAATAACTTTTATCATAAAATTTCAAAAATAATGAAAATAATTGATAATTTGGAAAATAATATCGACGATATATCTTCGAAGGTTAATAGTATGGAATTCATTATTAATATAAATGACAATAAAGTGATTAAAGAATTAGTTAATCTTTTGGATTTTATTTTAATTATGCAAATTTTGGAAAGCACTATTTACGACAAATATTACAAATCATTTTCGTTACATGATAGTCATCGAAATATGGAAACTAATGATCTTCCTTACAGTAACAGAATATCCCAAGATCAGTGGACCAGTAATAATAGAATATCGATCTCACGGAAGATTCCGTGTAACCATTCATTAAGCCATGCTCAAATATCAATTAATAACAAAAATGGGGTACTCGTTGTCAAAAAGAAAACCTATATTACAATTGCAAACTCACCAGAATTTTGTAAAAATGTTCAAAAGAAGAATCGGAACTGCGATTTGGATCAGAAAGACATCGAGTTTATTGAGGAAACAAGAAATATATTTAAATTTTCATGTGATTACCGCGAATGGATCAAGGAAAGCGTTGAGAACTGGCTTCATTGAATTTGCCATAAATTACGATTCAAATTTCCAAAACTATCCAAGGAAATAATCGACATTCTCACTCGACGAATTATAGTTGGTACACAAACTCAAGAACAAGATTATCTTCTCATTGCATCAGTGACTGTACCAAATGAATATAAAGGCTTTGAATCCAGACATTATGAGGCTGAGAAAGATGAATTTGGAGGGTATGGTTTAGTCACTGCTCATACAGATATTAATGTTAATTTTTTTGACTATACGATCTTGTTCTTCAAGTACATTCTCAGGAAGGTTTTGGATTTTCTTGGAACATCAAAAACGCTGGTGTATTACTTAGTTCTGGAGTGAATGGAACGATTCAATTGTGGAATATTAATTGTACTCCAGAAAATAAAATGGAATTCATCATGCATGTATTAATAGTTTTCTCTTTTATTACAATACTCGTCGTTTATGGGCTTACTTAACTGGTGTTTTGTTCCTTCGTATTTTCATCATATTTTACATTCTCTATTTTTCTTCATCCCTCCACTTGTTGATCAACTATGGTCATGTATTTTCCGCGGTTATCTATCATTGTTTTTATCTGTTATGGTTTTGTTATTTCCTATTGTTAGGAGTCTTAAGATACCTTCTATCTTTCTTAATTTATTTATAACGATACTAACGATACTATTTTTGTGGATATCCAGTAAACTATTGTTTATTTCGTGAAACTTTCTACTTTTCTCCTGTTGATTTTTCTCCATATTTTGCCAGCAATCTTGACGGTGTTCCTGTCCCTCATATCACTCACATTCTGGTTGCTCTTAAGTGAATTCATGTTATACCGTTTTTAAAAATTCATACTGTTGAGAATACCTAAATAATAGATAAAAATAATTAATAAACATGTAAAATGATTGGGGGAAACAATGATAAGTAATAAAGATGTGGTTCTGGAGCTATATAAAAAGGGAATGAAAAAGAAATGTCGAAAAACGAGAAAGGAATAAGAGAAAATTAATAAAAACAGACAATTGAATAAAAGAAGGTTATTTATAATTAACAAGTGCAAATTTAGGAAAACAAAAACAAAAGCAAAATTTGCACGTTATTTCGAAAGCCCTTTCAAGATAAGCGAAGGAATGTTGTTTGGGAATCCGGGAAAGGGCATCTCTAAAACATTATTTATCTGGGCAGCGGTCAGTGATTATAGAGGCCCAAATGGAATTTGCGATAAAAGATATTGGAAATTCTATTTGACATCAGTAAGTATTATTGGGTTACAGAGTATAAAAACGAAGCGCAACTGGAATCAAAGAGAGAAAAATTGCACTTAGAATTGAAAAGAGAAAAATTTTAACAATTTTCAAGGCGTTTGTGTTCTGACCCAACATACACTACTTTTAGGCCAGCACTAAGCTTTGTTTAAATGAATTGGAAATAACACGCAAATATAACAGGCAGATTTAAAATCAGACCCATAAAAACATCAAGTAAACACCTTAAAATGTGAGAAAGACATAATTAAAATATAAAATCGAAAACATAAAAATAAATTAAAATAATAACAAGATGCATCAAGATCAGCACGAAATAAACATAGAAATAACAAAAGAACATAGAAATTTGACCGAAATTTGGTCGAAATTTTTCCGGCCCACAGCCGAAACATCACCGCAAGTTATTAAAATATGACATAACTACCGAGATGTGTAAGTGTGGTTCATCCGCCAATATCTCGTGCGCATGAAGGCTCCGGGGTGCGCAACGCAGGAACCCAAACGTCAATACATGCCGCTTATAGGGGAAGTTGGAAGAAGAGGGGGTAGTCTTTTGGCTGCTCTTTCTTTATCCAGTACCCGAAAAATCGACCTAAAATCTTATAACTCATCGGCTCAAAATCATCTACACTGAGTAGTCCAGTGGGCACTCATAATATCATAATATTGACATCTCTAACCGTAAGATCAAATAAGGGAAGGGAGTGTTGGAAAGAGTCGAGAATCGTTGTTACGTCGAAAATAAATATTAAAATAATCTGAGCATTTTGCTAACGATAATGTTTATATTAAAAATTTAATCAAACAAATTAACCCTAAAAATTAGACCGCTAAATTGAGAATTCTACTAACGATAATATTTAAACCGAAATTGAATCAAAATAAATAAGTTCAAAAGCTAGAATGCTAAAGTGAGAATTTCACTAGCGATACTAGTTATGTTGAAGTTAAATCAAATTAAATAACCCAAAAAGTTAGAACGTGAAACTGAGAGTCCTTAATAACGATAGTACTTACGTCAAAAATGAATAAATAACTTTAAAATTAAGACTTAAATTCAGAGTGTTTGTAACGATAACATTTAAGCCGACAATAACTCATGAAATAAATAACTTAAAATTGGACTTCTAAGCTGAAAATTCTGATAACGACAATATTCATATTCAAAGAAACTAAAAATTTAACCAAACTAAAATGAAGTATTAAATTGAGAACTCTAATTCCAATCAAACCACTATTAAAAATATGTAAGAGAATTTGGCAATGAATTGAAACCCTCCGTAATGATGATATTGCATAGAACAAAACCATTTAAAAACCACGATAACAAGGTTAATGTAACATTATGACATTGGCAATTCGGTTCAGAGAAAGCTTTTTCTAATGATCACTGTAAGAATATTGTAGTTAATTAATTGACCACGCTTTGACATAAGCTATAAATAACATGGGGAAAGACCTAGCCAATTAATATCCAAAATATAATTGATATAAAGTAAAATACACCCCAACATCTCCTATCCAAAATTTTACAACAAACCCCCATTCAAATCCTTCGAGCATAGCAAAGGATATAGTATGTACAATTGCAACCATAATAATGAAAATCTACACCACACGAAACCATTAAACTAAAGGATTGTTTATGAAAGAAGAGCACTGGGATTGGAAACATTATCAGCTGGACAGCATGCTCGGTATAATACAGTTGCTGAACTCCATTCATGGATTTACTCATCCACCATACCATAACTCGACATCGGAGGATCGTAGTTATTGATTGTACTCTGGAGTTTTGAGTGCGGAGACGTCGTATCAAGTGTGATAGTACCGAAAATCGTGGTAATAAACAGCCTTAACGAAAACTTGACAAACATAATTTACTAATTAAACGTAGAGAATCTCTTATTGGAATTTGTCCTGAAGAGAATAAGCAGACAACATGATCGCAGTGAATAAATCCATAATAACTAAATCAATATAACAATCCACCGATTGCACAAATGAGAATGAATTAGACACGTCAATTATGAATGTTGGAGAAGGCGTGCATAATCAACACACAGCCATTAAACCGGTGACGAACAGAATATGCTACGTCAAAAAGGCTAGAAAACAATTTTGCACACTGATCACGAAATAGAAATAATTAGATATGCCGCGTCACCCCGGACAGAAAAATCGCTCCAATCGATGAGCGTGTTGACGTGTAGGACTATATAAATAACTAGCCGCACTGGTTAACTATTAATTCCACAAAAAATCAAATAAAATGTACGCACCAGAACGACAGGCACATGCAGCCCCGACTATGAAGAAGGATCGCCACACTCAACTACGAGAGGAAGGATCGAGGGGAGAGCCAGTGGAGAGAAGAGCAAGCCGACAAAAGGGTAAATTTATGTTATTCCATAAAAAATTCGTTAACTGTTGCCTACAAAATTCTATGAAACGACTTGACGGAAACGGACTAACCCAAGACGAAGAATAATTCCGAGAGGATCTCACCGTACAGAATGAAATTACGATTGTCATAACTACAGGACAAAGATGAGTTAAATGAACTTAAAAAATGACATTTTTCCGTACCAAAACTTGTAGAGTTGAAGTTCCATATATCAGTTAATAAAGCGAGTTAATTAGACGTCATACGACAATATTCTTTTCATTCACATAACCATCGGTAGATATTTAGAAGGATTTCTTTTTTTGGAGAAATGAATTACCGCAAGTGTTCACTAATGACACTTACTTTGTAAATTGAGATTTCAATGATTAATGTTTATTATTACTCATAATATTAATTTTAAATGTTTAACATAATTTTGACTTTGATGCAAATAGTTTATTAGTACTCACATAATATTTACCAAGGGATGAAGTTGCGTATTTGATTATTAATCACATTTACAGAAGGACTAAATTAGTACAATACTTATAGTATTCGTGACTGAGAGATTGACGTATTCAATAAGCCCTACAATTTTCGAACACCGTCGACGCATAGGAGATAATCAGTAGGATTAACATTTGTATGCGGACAAGCCTCGTTGAGAAGACGACATCCAAGATCCCGTTAGACTACCCGTTCAATAAAGACTTCACGAGAGTCAAGCTGGATGACAGTGAATGAGACCCAATCGCTAGGATCCCCTAATCGGATATTACTATCAAACGCAACCTAATTATCCCTAACATTACGACAATCACTAGACAAACCAAAAGCCTGATAAGGTTCTACCCGAGAGTCACAACTTTAATAAACTAGAATCATAACGAGAACCCGTATATTGAAATTTATGTTATAGACGAATCCTGGATTGATGCGTCCCGGATCACAGTGCGTCTTCCAGCACGATCGGCCGCAAGATGGAGGCAAGCAATGTGGGAAACAGGTTTTTCGATATCCCCCATGAGGGAATCCAGAGAAAGTCGTCTGGACGACAATAAAAGAGCAGATTTCCCATACATAGCAATCAAGAGGGAGCCAGGCCGAAACCCAGCCCGTGAAATCCGGCAACGCGCAGAATTCATTTTGACTCGCCTCGAACAACGGCAAAGTCAAACCAACTGGCAGGTAGCAATGGCTAGACGACACCTGGCCAGAGTAAATACAGATATTGCTGCCGGAAGAATTCCTAGTTCTGACCGATATGCCCCATCGTACGGCATATCTTACGAATTAGACGACCCGATGTTGGCGGGGCTTTATCAACTTGAGTCTTTATATACATGAGTCTTTATCAACTGCTCTGTCAGTTTTGGAACCTCTTCTAGCTGTTCCTTGTTCTCTTTAAGTGTTTTCCGTTGGAGGTTTAGTTGTGTTCGCAGGTTTCGTTCGTTCATTTGTCTTCGCTCGACTTTATCTTTGCTATTTTTGTACTTCTCTGTTTTTCGTTTCTGTTCCTGAAGTTCTTCTTTTAATATTTCTGTTTTTTCTCTTGCTTCCTTGCAGCTTTCCTACAATTGAATTAGATATCGCTGTTTGCTTTTTCTGCTTTCTCTCATCCTTTCCGCTTCTGTTTTCCAGTAATCTTCCAAAACTACTGGAGTTTTTATCTTTGCTAATTCTTGTCTCAGATATTCATTTTCTCCTTTCCTCTTTCTCATGCTTCCCATTTCGGTTGCTAATTCTCGCTTCACAGTATTGACTAGTTGCCTTGTTTGTACTAATTGTTGTCTTAGTCGTGTTATTTCTATTTCTTGTTTGTCCACTGTTTCTTGCCATTCTTTTCTCTCTGCTTTCCATTTTTTTAATGTAGTATTCTAATGGGTCCTGTTCTATTGGTTGTACTAGTTGAATCGGGGTTGGTTGGTAGTTCTCGTATTCGTTTGTGCTGCTTGTCTGATTCATTCGAGTTTCTCTTGGATTCATGCTAAATATATGTTAGTTTATCTCTTTGTACAATTTTGTTTTTATTCATTTTATTTTCTATCTTTTTACACTTTTTACATTTTTTCTTTCCCTTTTGCACTATACGTCTGTTTCCTCTGTTTCGCCAAATCCTTCATCTGGTTCGGTTGGGATTTTGGTTAACATTTCTGTTGGATATAAGGGTATAAGTAGGATTGGTGGTTGACTCCGCAATGCAGTTATCTCCTCTCGTAATGAATTTGTAGTTTGTATCTCCTCGTCCAATAAGTAGGTGAGATAATCCACGTTTTCTGTTAGTCCTTCCACTTAGACTTCCAGGTGGTGTGTATTCTCCATTGTTTTCAACTTTTCGATTTCTCTTTTTAGATTTTTCTCATTCTCTTCGTAACTTTGTTTTATTATTTCTATTTCGGCTTCGACTCGTCCTCTGAGTTGTTCGTTTATCTCCAGTTGGTGTTGTAGTTGAATTTCCTTATGCACCACTACTCCTTGGTGTCCATTTACATCTTGTTGGACTTCCGCTAATTTATCGCATAGTCGTTGATTTTGTCGCTTTTCATCTGTTAGTTGGTTTTTCGTTTCCACTAATTTCTTATTTGTTTCTTTAAGCTGTTTCTCGTAACCTGTTTCCTTCTTTCTGAGCCTTCTTATTGAACTTTGTTTGGTTCGTTCCCGAAATTCCATTGCTCGGATCTGGTTGTTGTAGTCCTTGATTGTCCATTTTTGTTCTTTGATCTGTTCCCATAGTTCCCAATCTTCATTATTTAGTAATTTCTTGGGTAATAATCTCATTTCTATTTTGACTTCTTTGCATTGTTCTTTCCACCTTCTCGCTTCTCCTTTAATCCATTCTTCTTTGACTTCCGTTTTTCTTTGTTGCTCTTGTCTTTGTTTGAGAGTCTTCTTCTGTTCTGTTAGCATTTCTTTCGTTTGAGTTCGTAGAACTATTATTTCGTAGTCTTGTTTTTGAATGTGTTCCCATTGCATCAAGTCTTCGATCTTTAGTAGTCGGTACTTTTCCTTCCATATTTTTGCTTGTTCCGTTAGCTGAATTATCATTCTTTCTTTCTTTGGGCTCTCTTATTCTCTTTGTTGGTTTTGGTCCTTGATTTCTTAGTTTATTGATTTCTACTTTGGTTTTTTCCCATTTTTTCTTGTAAGTCCTTGTTCGGTCTTCCTCCTCGGCTATTTGTTGTGCGTAATGTCTTGCGTAAGCTTCCCATCTGTTTCTTGCTTGTTCTTTATCCTCTTGCCATTTCGTTTTCCAGTGTAAAGCTTGTCGTTTTGCCCATTCCTTTGCTTGTTCTACGCTTGTTTTCTTTGTCTTTTCTACTAAGTATTTGGTTCGCATCTGCTCCAATTCCTCTTTTGTCTGATCCAACTTTCTGCAAATTTCTCCCTTTTCTCTTTGTACTTGGATCTCTACATCTTTGATTATTTCTTTTAGCTTCTCTATTTCGTTTTGTTGATCTTGTTTGCTTTGTTCTAAAGATTGTATTTCTTTTCTTTGGTTGGAGATTCTTATCTGATTCTGGATAAATTCTTTCATTAATTCTTCTTCTCGTTCTTGGTAAGGTTTCGACATGATTTTGCCAACACGTTACACATTGGTGTTGGTTTAATATAGCTTCTTTTATCATTGACTTTTCTCGATCTTCTTTTGGTTTGTCCTGGTACCGCTTGATGGCTTGTATTGTAGCTTGCGTCGAGTTGTACCATTCAGAATTATTGGTTAGTCTTTCGCTAATTATTTTCTTCATTGTTTTAGTGCTTACTCCTGATATCCGCATTATTGTTCTTGTTTTTGGTAGATCTAGTATATCCTCTATTTGTTGATCTGTGATTGATACTTCCACGTTCTTCGATTCTTTCTCCTCTTTGTACGTACATTTTCCTTTATGTCTTAGTTTTGTGACGTTTTGATCTGGTATTGGTTGTTGGTTTTTACATCCTTCGCACATTATTCCTCGTGCCGTTTGGCAATATCCTTGGCTTGCAAACTCCGCCGCTCTTGGGTTTCCTTTAAAGGTTTCTATCCTCTCCTCGAATGTCCTCTTTATAGTTTCTCCTTCCCATGTTAGTTCAATTGGGTCTTCAAAATTTCTGGTTATTGTTAACTTCTTTTTTCCTCCTTTTTCGTTTTTGTCTACTTCCAAACTTTGGATTCCTTCGAGTTTGTCTTTTGCTTGGTTTCCGACGTCCATATTAAGTACGAATGAATATCTTGGGAATTTTTCTCGATGTTCTCGTTTTGCTGTTTCTCCCTTTTTCCATTGTGCGAGTTGTCCTCTGCAGAAGATGCAAGTAACTTCGTCTGGTAATTTTGGTGTTCCTGTAAAATAGAATCCTTGTGCTGCCAATTCTTGGCTTTGTTGCTCAGTAAATATCTTGTTATCTTTGAACGTTAGGTTTTTCTGTTCCTCCTTTTCAACTTTTTGTCTTTTACCGTCATTTGCGCATATATCCTTCTCATAGTTTGTTGAGGCATTCCTATCCCATCATAATTCATGTAGTATAAAACTGCTGTTGTCAATGTATTGATGTTTTCCTCTTCTTCTGGTTTTTTTCAAAGTTTTGACCAAATTGATCCTGGCTCCTTTTTCATCTCCACTATTTTCTCTTCCCTGCTTCCATTTGCCATCTAATAATAAATGTTGTCATTCTTTTCGACTTTTGGTTTTTGAATTTAAGGTTATTTTAGCGTTTTTATGATTTTATTGTTTTTATTTACATTTTATTTACACTTTCTCTGTACTCCTTTACAACGTCTTTGCTGGTTTCTCCACTTTTAATTTTATGTACAAATTATCTTCGCGTAAGAATCCTTCTTCTCTCAATCGTCTGTGTGCATAGAAGAACGGTGTTCCGACTGCAATGTTCCAGGCGGCTGCTGGTCTCTCTAGTTGTGGTTCGTTTCCTGCTCTAATTGGATTTCGGTATTTGTCTCGTCCTAGCATTTTTAATATGATATTCTGTTTGAAAGGCCAAGTCAGTAATTCGTCGTATTCTCCTCTTCCTATTCTAAAGAAGACACTTATGTGAGTACCTGTTGCGTTTCCATCTCCATTTGGGTATAGTCTAATACCCAGCTTATATCCGTTTTTCCAACTATATATTGGTGGATTGTCTATTATTTTTTGTACTCCGTCTTTTGCCCTTTGCAATTTTTCTGTGAATCCGGTTATTCTCCATATAAAGGGTGTTGTCGGTAATTTTCTCGCTACTGGACTTGTTGTTTCTAGATCCTGTAAGCTGCTAACTATTTGCTGGATTCTTTCTTCTATTTCGATTATTTTCTTAGGGGCATATTCTTTGATCTTTTCGAAATTATCTCTGGATTCTAGTATTTCTCTTATCAGTGCTTTCTGTGAGCCCATCTCTGTTTGTAAATTTCTCACTTCCCATGCTATCATTCCTATCGTTTTCATCATGGTTTCCGTGTGTTCGATGTTGTTTTCTGTCATGTGTTTTTGCATTTCCGCTATTTTTAATCGTACTTGGCAGTTAAATAGTTCTCGCGGGCATTTGATTGGTCTGTTGGTACATTCGTTCCAATGGGCTTTCAGTTTGACTTGGTCTTTCTTGTTGCAATTGTTGACACATATTCCTTCGTATGAATCACATATTCGCTCTTCCTTTGGGTTTCGATGCTCGTTTTCTATTGTTATCCATTTGTCCATTGTTCCGCAAAATTCACATTTTTCGTCCCTCATGATGCATGATTTGTTATGTTCCTTTATATTCTGTTTTGTTATCTTGGTTTGACATTTCTTGCATGGTATTTCGTCGTGTTCACATTTTTTTACATGATCTTCTGCTTCTTTCATAAATCCTTTCCATTCACATTCTTTTAGTCAGCATTAGACTGTTAGGTTGTTTGTCTCCTTGTTTGTAGCCTTATCCAACGTTGTAGGGTCATCTTCTCCTTATCGCATCCAGGGCAGTTCATTATTTTGGTTTCTATTACTTCTATTGTGCAGTCCGTGCATATTCTATATCCACATTTCGTCTGTCTTGCTCCAATCAGTAGTCTTTTGCATTTGCAGCATTTAACCTTTCTTCTATCTCATTTACTACTCAGATTTTTTCTTTCATTATTTTCTTTCTGCTGGCTTTTCACTTCCTCTAATCCTTTCGATTTGTCTGCATATCTATAATAATTCTATGGTTACTTGACGTTGTTCATTTTTATCTGTCTATTTATACATATTTAAATAGTACGCTCTATTTTAATCTTCTGTTGAATTTGGTTTTGGGGTAAACTCTGGAATCGTTGATATCCATTCTACCCAACTTCCGTGCTCTGTACCTTGCTGGTTACTTCGTAATCTTCTAATTTCCTCTGCTTGCCATCTGACTTGATTGTTTAATTGCTCGTTAATTCTTTGTAGTTGTAATATGGTTCTCTGTTGATTCTTTATCCTAGCTGCTTGATATAAACCTCTATTTACGCTTTCCGTTAATACCATATGGGTATTGGTCCATTGCGCTTGAGCATTGTTGGTTATTTGTGTCATTAGTTCACATTGGTGTCTCCATATTGCTTCGACTCCTTGATCTTGGTATATTCCTCGATCTAGTTCTACTATTTCTATAGGTACGTTTGTGGTTGTTGGTTGCTGCATCACTTCTACGAATGGTGGTATCCTGGCTTGATATTGTCTTTCATTATTATTTGGGTCCATTTCTTAATTATAATACTCTGATAATTTACATGCGTTCTCTTTTGACTATTTATCCACTCTTTGTGAAGTTTATACATTATTCATACACTATCATACGTAATACTACTAATACTATCTAATATTCTACACCAGCGTTTCCCAAAGTGGGTTCCGCGGAACCCTAGGGTTCCGCGAACTGATAGCAGGGGTTCCGCGAACTTTTTGTAAATATATTTCCAAAAAATCTTTATAAATAATTTTCGATTCCATACGAATCCAATTTAAAATTCTTTTTCGATTCCATTTGATATTGCCTCAAAAAACATATATCCATTCTATTTTATATGTCACAATTCCATTTCATTCAGCATCATCAGTACAAAGTATTGTTATAAAACCTAGATCTGGCAACATTTACATTGTGCAAACAATATTTTTATTCCCGTTTTAGATTTTTAAGTCAATAAAAAAAAGGGAAACCACAGTTTTTAATTATATTGTTTTAAAATACGCATTAAAATTACGAATTTAAAATTTCATTTAATAATATTTGATAAAAAGGTAAGTAATTTTTTCAAATTTTGAAAATAATCGTATGAGTATTTTTTGATTATCGATAAATTTTGTGAATATAGTTATCCCAAATTTTTGTGATTATGGATCGTTGGTTAAAAGAAGGGACTTTGAAAAAGAAAAACAGTTCAATAAGTGCACCTACTGCTGAAAAGACTGCCAAAGATATTTCTGAAGAACAGCAGCCTACCACTTCTACAAAAAGTGATCATTCTCAATTAAAAAGACCAAGAAATGATTCAATCTTGTGTATAAAAAACGAAAATATGACATCAGTTATTTGTCGTATGGATTTACAAGTATAGGAAATGAAGACACACCCAAAGCGCAGTGTGTCATTTGCAATAAAATATTGTCGAACGCTTCTCTTGCACCAACTAAACTTAAAAGACATCTGGCAACGAATCATCCCGACCATACAAACAAACCATTAGTAATAATTAGTATATAAGGGTTCCGTCAAAAATTTGAAATCAAAAAGGGTGCCGCGGTGAAAAAACTTTGGGAAACGCTGTTCTACACTATATACATCGCCTCTCTTTTGGTGTCATACCATTGTCTCCAGGGGCTCTATATGTAATGTCCGTATATCCCCATACCTCTCATTCGTTATTTTATACACGTCGAATTAATTTGTCCATTCATGTGGTATTTCGATAATTGGTGATTCTTTCATCCAGAGTCCGCTTGTACTTTGGTTTGAATTTTCTATGACTTCATATTCGTCTGATTTTTCTGCGTTGTATTGCTCCATCGCGATGTCGTAATTGAATTTTTCGGTCGCTGGCCATAATCTTTTCCTTTTTGTCTTCCGTTTACATTTGTTAGTGGTTCTTACTAGCTGGGTTATTATGAGCAATACTATGATGCTTACTACTGTAATTGTTATCCATATCATTTTTGTCATGAGTTTGGTTTCGTTACTCCTTGTCGTTGTTATTTCCGTTGCGGTAGTTGTTTTTATCGTCTTTCCTATTTTCTGTACTTTTCCCAAGGATTTCTGGAGTTGTAGTGCTTCATGAATTGACAAGTGGCTGTCATCCATGCTTATTCTTTTCTTTAGGTTTATCTTTTGTTCCTTATCTTCGGTTACTTCTTTTTCTGGTTGGTTTGTCGTGCTTGGTTTTGGTGGTTTTCTTGTCACTGTCTTCCAGAAGATATTTCCTCCTTTTTGGATGTGTACCTCGTATTTTCCAACTTTCCTTTTTGTTGAAATACGATATTTCTGATTCTTTACTCCTTCGTTTGTTTTACATTGGATTCGGTTGTTTATTATTCCGTTTCTGTTAGTTTCGTATACACATACTCTTGTAATGGGTTCTTCGTTCATGGTTTCGACTATTACTTCTTCTTCCTTTGCTGTGCTTTGTTCCACTTTTACTATTATCGTTTCGTTTTCTTGTATTTGACGTTTATATGAATTTTCTTTCGATGCTGCTTTTAATGTTGAGGTATCTTTTCCCAATGTTTTGACTACTGTACAGGTTATTGTTCTGTTGTTCCCTGTACATACGATGTATTCTGCATCACCTTTTAGATTTTCCCATAGACATTTTTGTTCTTTCTTTAGGCTTACTCCCCAACAATCTGTGACCTGGTCTCGTATGCATATTTGTTTGATTCTTTTCGTTCCTGTATTTACTATTTGTAGGTGGCCTATTCCTGGGTTTATTTGGATTCCAATTCCTCTGACTTCTTTTTCTGTATCTCTATATGTCTTTTGTGATCCGGCAAGATAGTGGATCTTGTGGTTGTATATCTATTCCTCCTGGCTTTCCTATTGTTCCAAAATGACAGCTTATACTGATGTTCTCTGTCAGGTGAAGGCATATTTCTTTGCTTGGGATTCATTTATCGTACCATAAATGATTTCAGCCCTCTTTGGGTATTTTTATTGGCTTCTGTCAACTTGATTGACATGATTAATATCATTAGCTTTTGTAGTAGAGATGGTCGGTTTTTGTCCTTTGATTGTTGTAAATTTGGTGCTGTGGCTAACATTAACGGGGTTTGTCCCTCTTCGTTTGTTACGTTCGAGGTTTGTCCACATTCTTGCATGAATCAAATTATATCCATTGTTCTTTTCGTATTTTTATATAGTATTACGAAATGTAATGGTACGTTTCCTTCTACGTCTGTCATTGTAAATATTATCGGTATCTTTTTCTTTATAAGGTTCATTTCTGGTGGGATTCTGACTCCTTTGTCGTAATCCATTGCGATTCTTTCTGCTTTATTTATTGTTCTCATCCATCCTTTTCCTTCAGCCCATTCTGGCATTATCTCTCTTATTGCTTTCACTATTGTGTCCATTTTGTCTACATTATCTTTTTTTGGGTCCCATGTTATCTTTGGTTCATCTTGTCGAGGTTCCGCCTCGATTCGTGGGTTATTTGTTGCTGCTTCTGTTTTACGACTTAACATTATTCCGCTTATACTTAGTTGTTGGGTTTGCGATCTGGTCTTCATTCCTCGGTTTTCTGGTTCTCTTGTTATTGTCTTGGGTATTACTTTACATCGGCTTACGTTTACATATATAGGTCTGGTGAGTGGGTTAATTACCAATTTAACTCGTGCGTTGTTCTCATTTACATACATTATCTCGTATTGTCTTTTTCCACTCCTTTGTAATTTTCTGGATACTCCTGGGATAATTTCTGGTGTTGCAATTATTACCCAGTCTCCGACTTGGAAGTTATGTTCGCGTACGTCTCATTTTTTGTCGTGTAATTCTTTGTAACTCTCTTGGTTAAATCGGATATTCATGCCTGCGGTTTTCCATATTTCTTGCATTCGTTCTTTGAATCCGATTACATAATCATCAATTTCCATGTACTGTGATATCGGTTGATGGTACTCTAAGTCTATCGGCATGTTACATTCTCTACCGTACATTAGTTTGAAAGGACTCATCTTGGTTGCGGAATATATCGGCATTCTATATGCCATGAGACATAAATTTATATATCTATCCCAATCCTTTTGGTGTTTGCTAACATAGTTTGACATCATTTCTATTAAGATACCGTTGAATCTCTCTGTTTGCCCGTTTGTCTGTAAGTGGTATGGCGAAGTCCTTAATCTTGAAATTCTGAAATAATGTGTTACTTCTTCTATAATTTCGCTCATAAAATTGGTTCCTTGGTCGGTTAGAATTTGCTTGGGTGTTTCGTATCTACAGCATATTTCTTCTACTAGTATCCTTGCTATGGTTCTGGCTTTCTGATCTGGTAGTGCGAATGCTTCTGGGAATTTGGTTAGGTAATCCGTTATTACTAAAATGTAAATGTTTCCGTCGTTGGTTTCCGGTAATGGTCCTACTACGTCCATTGCAATCTTCGTCATTGGTTCTGGTGGGATTGGCATTGGTTTTAGTGGTGCCTTCAGTTTACTTCCTGTGCTTTTTCTGGTTGCAGATGTCAGACAATTTTTTATCCATTCTTTTACATCCTCTCCCATGTTTGGCTAATAGTATTTTTGCCGCAATCTTGCTTCTGTCTTTTTTGCGGACAAATGTCCTCCGAGTTTTCCATCATAATATTGCATTAGCACTTCTTTTTGTCTACTTCTTGGTAAGCACATGAGTCGTTTTTCACCATCCATTAATGATAACCATCCTTTTTCCATAGTATATCTATGTCTATGTTTTTCCATATGTTCCTTTAATTTATATCGTTGTTCTTCATAAACTCGATTATTGTACTCAGTTCTTCATCTTCCTTCTGTTCATTTCTTAATTTCGTGAAATCGATGTCTTCTTCGATTATCATACAGATTTGTCTTACGTCTTGGTCCATTAATTCTTCAAACATATATCTTGACATGCAATCTGCGTTGGCGTTGGCTTTTCCTGACTTGAATTTAATGTAAGGTGAATATTCTTGCAATTGCATTGCCCATCTCATTAGTCTACTAGAAGCTTCTTTGTGTTGGCCTAACCATACTAGTGGCTGATGGTCTGTGGTGATATATATCTCATGACCCAATAATAAATATTTGAAGTGCTTAATTGCTTGGATTATCGCCAATGCTTCTCTTTCCGTTACCGAATAGTTCTTTTCATGCTTCTTAAATGTCCTACTGTAATATCCGATGACTCGTTCTCTCTTCCCTTCGTCCCATTGTCCTAGGACTGCTCCAGATGCGTATCCGCTTGCATCGGTTGCTAGTAAGAACGGTTTCTTAAAATCTGGATGTACTAGTATTGGTGCCGTTATTAATTTATCTCTATGAGTGTCTCAAATGCTGTTTGTTGCTCCTTTTCCCATATGAAGGGGGTGTCTTTCTTTGTCAGTTCTTGTATTGGTTTTGCGATGGTTGCATAGTTCTTGATGAACTTTCGATAATATCCGCATAAGCCAAAGAATTCCTCTACTTGCGTGATTGTTTTTGGTACTGGGCAATTTTTTATCTTTTCGATATTCCTTGGATCTGGCTCCTTACCTTTTGCCGATACGATATGTCCTAAAAAGGTAACCTTTTCTTTAGCCCAATCACATTTTGATGGTTTTAGTTTTAGTTTCCATTGCCGTAATCTAATGAATACGTTTTCTATGTCTTTTAGATGCTGTTTGAAGGTACATGAATAAATCAACAAATCGTCGATATACCATGCATTGTTTAATGCCATGTGTTACAAAATTCATACATCTTTGGAAAGAAGTTGGTGCGTTGGTTAATCCGAAAGGCATTTTCTTGAATTGATATAAATCCTTTCCTATTGTAAAAACAGTTTTCTCTCGGTCTTCTTCTTTGACTTTTATCTGCCAATAGCCGCTTTTTAGGTCTAATGATGTAAAATATTCTGCTCCATGTAACGTTGGTAACATTTCGTTTATATCCGGTAGTGGATATGTATCTTTTGGTTATTGCGTTTAGTCGTCGATAGTCTATGCAAAATCTTTGTGTTCCATCCTTTTTCTTTACCATGACTACTGGGAATTGCCATGGTGAGCAACTTGGTTCGATTACTCCTGCGTCCAGCATCTTTTGAACTTTTTTTTCAGCGACCGATTTCTGAGCTTCTGCTAATCGATATTGTCGTAACGTTATTGGGGTATCATCCATCAGTGGTATTGTGTGTTGCGTTACGTCGCTGGTGCCTAGATCTAAGTCGGATGCTGTGAATATATCTTTAAACTCCATTAACAATTTTTGCAGTTGTTCCTTTTCCTTTTCGTTTAACAGCTTGCTGTCAATTCTCCATAGTTCCTTTTCCTCGGTTTCTTCGGTTTTTACCGTTGGAGTTCGATGTCCATCATTGGGGTTAGTTTCTCCAATCTCTCATTCTCATAGATTACTTTATCTTCTTCGTCGAAGTTGGTGATATTGATTGGTATTTCACTATTGTCATTTATATATACTATTTCTCTTGCTAGTGGTAGCTCTCTCTTTTTTTCGAATTTGTGATTAGGTTCGAAGATCATTTCACCTCTTGTTTCCTCATTTACCTTTATATAGCAGATCATTTGCGTACGGCCTGGTACCACTATTTTCTCTGAGCATCTTACTTCCGACTTCAATGTACATATCCTTCCGATTTTATCTCTTAATTCCATTGATCCTAGGTCGATTATTATTTCTTTTAATAGTTCCGGCATAAGGTCCGTTCCAATTATACAGTCCGCGCTTAGTTTCCTGATGACTGCTAGATAGGTGTTGATTTTTACATTTTTGTATTCTATTATCGACCAGATTTTACCGATGACCGATACTGCTTCTTTATTACAGGTTATTACAACCATGTTAGTTTCTTCGATACATGGCCACAATCTCCCTGGTATCTCATCCATCTTTATTGCCGAAATGTTTTCTCCAGTGTCGATCATTGCCTTTATCTCAATTCCATTTATGTCTATTGGTATCGTTAAGGTTGGTCCTGCTAGTGTTTTTAGCATGGCTATAGTTCGCGTTTCTACATTCTGATCTACACTTCTGTTGGTTCTTGGTATTAGTTCTGCCCAATTTGGTTCGTATGGTGTTGGATATATGTTGCGTAGTGTCGTCGGCTTTGGTATTGGGGTGTTTCTTTCTACTGGCGTTATTGGTTTCTTGAAGCATTCGTATACTGGTGGTGGATGATTGTACTGTTCGTTTTGTTTCGTCTTCTGGTTTTCCCATTGTTGTAATTTTCCTTTGGTCAGCATCTGCGTTCCCCCTTGATGGTCATCATTATAGCTGTTATCACTACTATCGTTTCTGAAGTCTATCCATCGTCTCCAATTACTTGTTTTCTGTCGTTTTATCCTGGTTCTTTCGGCTTCCATCTTCATTATTGCTTCTTCGTCGGTACCGTTCATTTTGGTTAAGATTCCTACTAATCTCTTTACTTTGTGGATATCTTTGGAATGTCCATGTAATATCATTGTCTTGGCTAAGAAGGGTAAAAGATTTTAGTGCAATCTTCCAGTTTATTTTCCTTTCTCTTATATATATCGAAACATGCCAACATTTGTGTCAGGATTACTCTTATAATTTGAATGATGAGTATAATTCCTAAAATTCTTGCCATCATTTGTCCGAATATTAGAAATCTTCCCCACATGGCTTTCATCATGTTTGCAGTTGCATGTTGGAAATGGTCTGGTGATAATAACAGTTCATAATTTGGCTTTTCTCCATAGTTATTTCCTCCCGTTATAGTCACGATGTTTGATAGTATTGCTTGTCTTTGTGTCGGGAATAATAAGTGTTCACGAGCACGTTCTAAGTCCTTTGTTTGATATATTCCGCTCCGTGATTTATCTACTGGTTTGAATTCTGCTTCTATCTGGCTACTATTATTCGAGCTGGAAACTGTAACCAGCTTCCATCCCCTGTTTCGAATAGTGGTCTGTATACATTACTGCAGCTGAACATGTTAGGTACGAATTTTGCCGGGTTTATCATCCTTGTTACTGGTAGGGCGAATCTGATTTTTCCTTTGTATATTATTTTTAGTTCGATTATACATTTGTCTCTAGGAATTGTTGAGTTTTCTGGTAATCTTGCGATTGTCTTTTCGCATTTGTACGTATACATCACTTCGCCTACGATTCTTCTGAAATACCCTTCTTGAAGTGGCAGTAATGGAATTGCGTTATCTGGGTTGGTAATAGCCATAGCTAACTTAGTTTTTAATATTTCTTTATTCAAGATGCAGTCGTTTTTTATTAGGTTTTTTGCTAGGCTTCTGTAGTATAGGAAATCCATTTTGTTATTCATGTATAGATACAGCTTTACACTCTTTGGGTCTATCTTTGCTTTTGCATTTGATATTGTTGTTCGTGATAAGAATATTCTCATATAATTTGTGCTGATTATCATTTCGTCGCACTCGCTTAGCCTTTGTTCTTTTATGAACCTCATTCTTATCGTACTGTCAGTTGAAATTACTACTATAGGTGTGGCTTCTGATCAGATGTTGGTGGTAACGGTTGGATTCCTGATTTCTCCGGTTCTTCGTAATTCCTCAATAGCTTTTTTCTGGGTGTTTGTTACGGTTTCGCTATGTACCTCTCCTTGTACTTCATCAGATATTGCGCTTTTTAATAAGGTGAGTCGACAAGCTTTAGTGTCTGCGTGATATACGATTGTTGACATTCCCGTAGTGCATGATCGGTCCGTGGCTAGGCATTGCGGGTATTTCTTCATTGCTTGCGTATCAGGGTCGAAAGAACCTTTATACTTTTCCATCTTCACTTGGTAACTTTCTATTACTACTACGCCTGGATAACAAGGGTTCGGGAGGCCTTTCAAACTCTAGAAAAGAAACACAAAATCAAGTTTCGATTTGTGCCCAAAGAAAACGGCATTGGATACAAAATCAAATGCGACACCCAAGAAAAGATAGTGGAGCTTGATAACTCAAAAGAGTTATCAAAAAGCTTACACTGGATGATAAAAGAAGCATATTTTAAAGAATGGAAAGCCCTAAAATGCCAAGGATATATTCTAAGCCTAAAAACCTCCGAATTTATGGAGTGGAAAATGCCCAGAGGCCTTCCGGACCCCGATTGGAGATTCCTAACAAAAGTAAGGGCTAACATGTTAGACATAAACATGAAGCAAGCCAACCAAGGTGGAAGGTTGGGAAACACAAAGTGCCGAAAATGTGAAGATAAGGAATCGGCAAGCCACGTCATAAACCACTGTGCCTCAGGTAACTGAAGTAGAGTGGAAAAGCACAACCAGGTGCAAAACGAACTGGCAAAAGAACTGACGAAGCGGAACATCAGCTTCGAAAAGGATTGCATCCCAAAAGAAACAAAAGGAACCCTAAGACCGGACTTGGTCATCAGACTCAAAGACAAGATAATGATAGTAGACATCAAATGCCCGTTTGATGAGGAATCTGCTATTGAGAGTGCCAGAAACAAGAACATAGATAAGTATAGAGAACTGGCCAAAGAAATCCAAGCAAAAACTGTGTTACCAACAACAGTCTCAACTTTCGTTGTCTGTTCTTTGGAAACATGGGATAAGAGGAACAACGAGCTCCTACGGCAGATGGGAATAAGATATGAAGAATCCAAAGAGATGAGGATCAATATGATCCATAAAGCCATCCACGGGTCTAGAAAAACCTACGACCAGCACAGAAACTTTAACAATGGTTAAAAGGGCAAAAAGATATTTTCAAGATGAATTGTGGACTCATCTAAAAAATGACCACCTCGAGCCCAAATAAGCCTAGCTATCATGGTTGCTGATGGAAACAGTAAGGCACCTGATAGCTAACTCTTCTGCTCGATGTCCAGTTCGTTGACACGTGGTACATGTCTCATTTGCGTTCGAATTTTGCCTGAAATAATTATTATAGCTTACCTGGTTATTACCTCCATTTTCGGGATTCCTTGTTGGTGGTGGCTTAAACATCTGTTGTGCTCTTGGAATAAATTGATTCATGGCTGGATTTACATTGTTGTTTTGGTTATTGTTGTTGGCGCTTGCGATTGGATTGGTTGATTCTGTTGTCATTGCTGCTACTTGATATCCATGCCCTAGATGTGCCTCACATCTATTTGCAATTGCCACTGCGTTGTCTAATGTTTCCGGTGCCACGCATCCGAGGTTGGCCCGTATGTCCTCTCTTTTAATCCCTCTTATGAAGACATCTACCATATTGTCTTCCGGTACGTCTTTATCCCGAAGGTTTCTTTGCACAACTTCTTCAATTCGCATGCGTATACCGCATTGGATTTGTCACGTCTCTGCTTCCTGTGCAGGAAATATAATATCTTTCTGTTCCCTTTTTTCTCTATTCCGAAGATTTTTGTTAAGAATTCTTTTATTTCTGTCCGTGTCGTTAATTTCTTTGCCGCTGTCCTCTGGTGCCTCACCACCAGCAAGGGAAAAAAATGTTCCTAGGTACCTTTGCGAGACATTTGGCTCTCTCACCTTCTGCTCTTAAATAATGTGCACATTTTTCAATTTTTTCTTTTATTTTTGGTTTCCTCTTTACTTCCCTTATCAAAATTTGTGGTAATCGCGTCAACAAGCCTCCCAAAAGAGGTGATCAATCTCTCGCCGGCTGCCTATTGACATTTGCGGCTTGGCCTACAATTTCCTTTCTCAGTAGGGTTGATCAAGGTTTCCCTAGGGTGAGCGTACTATCGTTTTGATAGCTCAGGTTGTTATTTTTCCTCGTCTTAACTCATTATAATATAAATAAAACAACATAAAAACTTATACATTAGGAAGCTTATCTTTTGGTTGTCGAAATTTTTTCCGTCCAACGGTGTGGTCTTTCTGATCCAACCGCTTTGTGTCTCTGTGCGTGTGTTTTAATTTTTCCCTAATTCGGCTTTCGTATATTTGATTTACTTTATTTATCGTCATTTTGTTTGCTCTTATTTAGTAATCAGTCATTTACGAACAATGCATATTTATTTACGACATTTACAACAGTTTTTCAGTTCATGGATAAAATACTTTCTTTTACCTTTCGTTGGCATAACATACAATGCGACTTCTGTGCGCATCTTTGACAAAAACTTAGATGTCCGCACGGTATTATCATTACTCGTGCTTCCTCTGCTTGACATGCATAGCATTTTTGATAATTCTTTGTTTGTTTTTCTATCATCTGCGTTATTTCCTCTTCAATCGTCTTAACTTTTTCCATCATCATACTCTATTCTTTGCCAAATTCGATGATTTCTAAACTCATATACAGAATTTCGTATATTCTTTCTGTCGTTACCTCTTCATCACTGTTAATCAATTTTATCAATATGCATAGTTCGTCGGTGTAGAGGTTCAAAATCGTTGCTATGCCCCTCTTTAATCTTTTTCATTAATTTTTGTTTGTTTATCAGTTTCTCTAGGTTATCGTTTTCGATATCCAAAATGTCTCTCAATTTCGCCATTATTTGTTTGGCTAGCTCCATCTATTCATAAAACATTAATTAATTTGATTATTATATTTATTTATAATTATTTATTTTATTATAGTCTATTTATTCTCGCTAGTTTTGTTGGTTTCTCCCTATTTGAGTCTCATTTTATTCCCCTTATTTATTTCTATTCATTCTACTTACCTCGTTTTTATTTATCCTATTTTTATCCCTTAATTAAATATCGTTTATTTTATGCGTTTCTGTTTTTACGTTACTTGTCGGATTATTTGCTACTTTTTCCTGTTTATTTTCGATATCATTTTGTATTGTTATTTCTAGTTGGATCGTTATGGCTGTCACTCGTGCAAATTTTTTTTTGTAGTCCAATTGATCGTTTTTTGTTATTCTTTATTAAATTTCACTTATCTGATTCATCTGTCGTTTATTTCTCGGAGTCCCCAATTTGTTTTGTCGAACTGTTTTCTCATTGTAGTTAAGTCGGTCGTTTTTCATCGTTCTTTATTAAGTTTCGTTTATTAAGTTCCATTCTTGTTCATCTGTTATCTGTTCATCTGTCACCTGTCATCTCCCCGGGTTTGGCAAAAATGTCGTCCCGACATTTTCTATTTACTTCCAAGATTTTTATTTCGGTTTCTTTGGTCTTCCGGAAAAATAATCATTTTGATCCCGGCTGAGCCCCCAAATTTCCATGTGGGGTTTATGGTTTGTGTGACCTTAACCCCAAATAGAACTTTTCTTGCCCTCCAATAGTTACCCGTTGCTAGGCAACGTTGGTGATGTAACCATTGGTTTTGAGATCGCCAAAGGTGAGCGCTACGAGAGAACTGCTCTGGCCCGATCTCAAGGTGGGTTCAACGCACTACCGATAGAAGGTTCCTGTGCGCTTTTATTACTTTGGTCCCTTACTGGTGTAGCTAATACCATCTTGTTTGTATTTAACTTCTGCGTTACTCGCATTTCAACTTGATTAATCTTTATATGAAATAGTTATTTAGAAGGTCAATTAGAAGGTCAATTAGAAAGTTAATTCAACTATTAGAAATGATTTATAAAATAACAGATAAAAATAATGTTTTATTCTTTCGGTTGAATGGCTCGTCGTTTGGCCCTCTCTTTTCTACCGGGTCGATGCTTGGAAGGTTTGTCTACTAGTTTGGTAGTTGTAGATCGTTTATTGGTGTTCTAGCGCCATCATTGTAGTTTTTATACTAAGATTTAAACCTGCGTTATCACTTTCATAGTGGTGATTTCATATCGTTACGCTGCATTTCATGTTGTTGGTAAAGCTGGATATTCAGAACGAGAAACTGGCTTTAAACTTCTAACTGAATCTAATTTCACTAGATTCGGGTCAATTCGTTCAAATTCCCAATCGAATTAGTTTCATGTTTATCTTCGTTTTATTTGATGAGTTGCGGTGTGTGGTTGGTGCATTCACTCATTCAAACATACTTCATAACGATAAAAATGGAATTGTAAGTAATAACACGCTTTATTTGTTAATTTACAACGGCAACATAATGCATAGTTTTCTTTTGGTCCTTGGTGGATATTTTAGTGGCTTGTTCGAGGCATTGAGGAGTCCTAAGCCGGCGAATCGTATTGTTTGGAAATCTACCTCGTGCATAATCATGAAACGGATAACATATTTGATTAGAAACGTTACCCTGATATGATTCCTCCTTCCTTTTCATGGTGAGGCCGTCGGTCTTGCTAGTTCGGGCTTCGTTGGTCTCCTTGTCCGTCCAATATTTCTGGTTCTGAGCCATACCGTGTTATTTGATCACAATTGTTTCGCCCTTACATTAGTGTAGTATTTATCGGTGTGCAACCTACTATATTGGATTTTTGTATTGGCTTTAATTTATTGGATAATTATTTTTTTGTATCATTTATGTCAGAGTTTTTCTTTATAGTTATCTATCTTATTTATATTGGATGTTAAATGTATTATCGTCGATATTTTCGAGCGTCTATCGCAAAATTTTACCATGTGATAATCGGGATAATTTTATTCGTTCGAAATACAGATTGGCCTATTTTTTTTCATATTGTTAGTAGTAATGGTAATTGTTAGTAATTTTTCTATTCATTACTTATCATGATGGCTATTTTATAAATTGGTAATGTTCAAATAATTTTGGTTTTAGATCATAACGTTTTAATTCTATCGTTTCCGAACATCGGTTCCTCGTAATCTTTCAGTTCTAGAATTTTTTATTGAATTCTCGTTTGTTTATTGCATATTGAATTTTTAGTTTTGTTTTGGTAATTTATTTCTAGTTTTGAATTTAAGTTTCATTTTAATCGTCCATCTTTAGTTCTCTTATCTATTTTAAGTCTCTAGTATGCTAATTTTTCGTTATCATTTTAGGGTTCGCTGTAATGACCTATTTTCTTATTGAATTTAACCTTTTGGTTTAATAATTTATTTACAGTAGATTTCGCTTATAGAGAACTTGCTTAAAGAGAACAAAATCGGTCAAAGAGAACTTTTTGGTTCAAAAATGGCATTTTCCCCAATTTTTCAGTGTAAAAGTTCTCTTTAACCGATCACCGATTAAAGAGAACATGTTTTATTAAAATAAATATTTTTTATTTTGGTTTTATTTTTTTCAAAATACAGTTTATTTTAGACAGTAAACATATAATTTAATTATTTTTGTTTTAAAAAAGTAATTGAGTAAATGGTAACCTGATTAAAGGTTATTTGATTAATTGAAAATGTTATTTTACTTAAACATTTTAGGCCATAATGAAATCAGGTTCCAGGACAATTCTAACACTCAAACAGAAATTTGAAATCATAGCACTTTTTGAGAAAGGAGAAAGTCAAGCATCATTGGTCAGCAAATATAAAATATCTCCTTCATCAATATCAAACATTTGTCACAAGAAAAGGGAAGAAATACTTGAGGCTTACAGTTCCAGGCCTTCATCAACCAAGAAACTGAAACAATCTTTTTATGATGATTTAAATATTCAGTTAAGGGATTGGTATTTGCTGCAACGATCTAAAAAGATTCCCAATTTAAAGTAAGTATTTTTGATGCAATTAGTATGGTTAAAACGGCTTGGTCAGAAGTTAGCTGTAATACCATAAAAAATTGTTTTAGGCATGCTGGTTTCGGCGAAGTGGTTGAAGGATTGTCAATAAATGAAAATTTTTCATCTGATATAGAGAAATATTTTGAAAAGCAACACTCGTTTATTGATTTTGTTAATGCTGAAGAAAATTTAGTAACAGAAAATTTCACTGAACAGGAAGTAGAATTAAATTTATCGCTATCTGATACGTCAGAAAACAATCAATGTGTTAAGCTTCCCAACATTCATAAAGCATTTGAGTGCATGCAACAAGTAGTTCTTTTTTATTCAAATCAGGATAAAACTGATCATTTACAAGAAAGTTTAATAGCAATTGAATCAGATTTGGAGAAGATTTTACTCAAGAAAAAACCGAGCAGCGGAAAATAACTGAGTTTATTTTAAAAAAATAAATGTGTTGATTAGTAAAGTTTTTTTTGATATTTTTTAAAATTATCCTTATAAAAAAGTATCTGTTAAAGATAAGTATCGGTTATAGAGAACATATTTTCAAGTCTCAAAAATATTCTCTTTAAGCGGTATCTACTGTATTAATAGTTTTGCTTGAGTTTAGATTTTGGCTTCAATGACGATTCACATTGTTTTATTAATATTTTATCATAGCAACGACTTACGCTCTTTCAACCCGTTACTTTCCCTTATTTGACATTAAGATTGAATATGTCAATATTAGAAAATTATGAGTGTCCACTGGACTACTCGGTGTCGAGATTTTAAGCCGATTGTTTTTCATAGGTTTAGGTCGATTTTTTAGGAAATGGATGGCAAAGGAATAGCCAAAAGACTACCCCTCCACCTTCCAATTTCCCCTATAACGGATGATATTGACGTTCCAGCTCCTGAGTTCTCACTCCGGAGCCTTCAATGGCACGAACTATTGGCGATTATTCACGCACTTACACAGTTCGGTTGGGGTGTGTAGATTTTGATTACTTGCGGTGCTGTGTCGGCTGTGGGCCGGAAAAAATTTCGACATATCATATTCGTTTCATAAGCCTTTATTGTCATATTACAAATACATTCATAGTTGATACATATAAGTTCATAGTTGGCTTCATCATTCCTTCATTCAATACATAATACCTTTCCCCACGCAGACACACGAACAGAGATCTCTTGAGATGGTTCGTGTGGTGCGTGGAAGAAAGTTCTCGAGAAATCGTCCGCTTACCAAATAAAATAGATTCTTCTTTAAGTATGGTTTCTGTTGTTGGGCCAATACAAGATTTTGTTTAAATGGATTGGAAACAGCACGCAAACACAACACTCACATTTTAAAATCGGACCCATAAACATCAAATAAACACCTAAAAATGCGAGAAAAACACATAATTTAACATATAAAATAGAAAACATAAAATTAAATTAAAATATTAACAAACGCACCAAGATATGCAAGAATTGACATAGAAATAGCACGATAAAAAAAATTTGACTGAAAAAGTGACAATTTACAAAACATTAAAAGAGTTCATGAATAAATTGAACAAAAATAAAATAATTCTAGTCAGAAATGATTAAAATTATTTGTTAATGATTAAATTGTCAAATAAATCGAAAAAATAATAAAAAATTAGAAATAAATTAGACACATAATGGCAAGGTCAAATTTTGTTTTAACGCATAAAAATTAACACGCAAGGTTAGGGTCACAGAACAGGTATAAATACCAATCCATTTTCACAAAGTTTTAATGCTTTTTTCACTCAGTGAATAGATTTCTTTTCGCCAGAGCAATTTTATTCAAAGGAGCAACTCTCGATAATTGTTTTCATATTGCGAAATCAAGTAACTTAATGTAAGCTCTACTTGCTCGTATGTATGGGGACCTCTTGTCGTATGTTGATATGCATGAACCGAACTATGAATGAACCATGATGCAATTGTTTCAATAAATATATGTATTATGAAAACGAATCTTCAGTTATATGTCGAAATTTTACTGGCCCACAGCCACACAACACGCAAGATAGTAAACTAAAACATAACTAGTCACACTGTGTAAGTGCGGTTTCTCCGCCTATAGTGTGTGCCCGTGAGAGTTCTGTCGTGCGTAACGACGGATCTCGAACGTAAATATTCTATCCATTATAGGGGTGGTGGGAAGATCGAGAATTGGTCTTTTGGCTGACTCTCTTTCACCCATCTCCCAAAAATTCGACCTAAATATTGATTCTATACATCGGCTAAAATAATCACACCGAGTAGTCCAGTGGGCACTCGTAAAATCTAATGTAAACACAATTACCTTAAGGTCAAACTGAGAGGGGCCGGAGGTGGAATTTCGAAATTGATGTGATAAAACTATTTAAAGTATGAAAAGATTAAGTAAACTGATAGAAAATTAAGGTAGCAAAGTAATAAATAACTAAACGCATTGACAGAGGAAACTAAATGTATTAGAGTAATGAATCGATATAAACTTAATATATTAAACAATAACTAGATAAACTGATAGAAAATTAAGGTAGCAAAGTAATAAACAACTAAACGCATCGATAGAGGAAACGAGAGGTATAAAAGTAACTTAATCATTGAACGAGTTGATAAAAAAGGTTTGAATGTATAAAATATTAACTAACTAAATAAATTGATAGAAGATCAAACGTATTAAAGCAATAAATTAACTCAAGGAATGGATAGAGAGAATTAAATGCACTAAAGTGATAAAATAACTAAATTAACTGCGTTAAATTAATGAAACAACTAAACATATTGACGGAGAAAACTAGATGCATAAAATGATGAAAGAACTAAACGGATTTATAGGGACAATTAAAGATATTAACAGGAAAAAAAATCACTAAATTGATAAGGAAAATTTACAGTATAAAAGTAATAGAATAATCAGAGGAATTAATAGAGGGAAAAACATCGAATGTAATATGTGAACATGAATAAAAATTAATAGAGAAAAATTAAACGTATCGGAAGTAATAAAATAAATGAACGAATCAAAGTCGATCGAGTTAATCCAAGACATTAAAGTGATAAAGTAACTAATGAAAATTGATACTATTAGGGACAATTCGAGATGCTAAAATAGTAGTGTAGATAACTAAATCAGTTGAAGTCGATAAAGGTTACCAATCAAGGCAAAGGGTACGAAAATAGCTAAATAAATTAAGAATTACCTGAATGTAAAACTACCAAAAATAATCAGCGAAGTAAAGTTTCTAAAGATACGTAAACCATGTGTTAAAAGTTATCGACAAAACTAAACGAATAAGAATCGATAACTACAATTAGTTGATACTAAAAGTTACAAGGATATTTACATGAGTCCGAGTTGACCTTCAATAATACGCCGCAGTAGAAAAGTTGACAAAATACCACGGTAATAACTAAAAATTAAATAACTAGCTATAGAGAGGGGTTATCAACACCCAACAATCAAAGCAATCATAAAATCAAATAAAACAATATAATTCGAATTTAAAGTTTCCAAAAATTTTGAATAGATCAACCAAATCGATAATTGAGGAGTTAGCTGTTCTAGTACCAATTGGTGGAGAAGCCGAACACATCCGAACGTCCACAACTGAGGGATTTGTCGAATCTTAGAAGCATCGGTTAGAGATCCAGGTAACCACACGAGAACTGTTGAGTAGGATAACTGAATCCAGGCCGTGAGTTATCCGAATAAATGAAAGATCGAGAAAATGTGGAATCTCGATATCGCGTGGCCAGTGATAAAAAATGAGAGGATTAACGCGATTCAGTTAAATACTATAAAGGACGCCAATCAACTGGAAGTTGGTTAACAAATAAAATTTAATGGATCCGCCAGCTGGACAATTAACCGTTAACTGTGGAAAACACCAGTAGAAGGAAATCATCTGTGTGAGTCAACACCAGGTCGACCTTGAAATTCCGTTACTGACTTTCTCCAATCAAGCGAAAACATGAGATAATGATTGAATATCGCTGAGAAATAAATAATCATAAATATTTTTTTTGCAAATAATTAAAATGATTACACATTGACTGCAATGGGAATAAAAATAATAAAAACGGCCCACTAGCCAAGTAATACATTCGTTGAAAAACCTACTATAAAGACAGTATCAAACCTAGTAACTACATTATAAAATGCCTAATTCACAGCAGATACCTTTCGATAACAGGCCCAAGTTACAGGGACGAACAAGCGACGAGCGACAGGATCGATCCACGGCACGAAATGCGGATAGGCGAAATGAGGCCCGATCAGGTAGTTGATTTGTTGTAATGCACGTTTCCCCGCTTGCTGCCTGACTGTAAGATAAACTTAGACCCGACCGACTTTTGACATATATACTTACTATTTTATGCATTTCTTTTCCACATAAATACAACGACTTATTCTTGAAATATGATCACAATGATTATTCTAGATTATGCCAATTTACATGGAGGATGGAACGACGATTACCGATTGACCCTGCAGGTCCCTAGTAACTCTGCCGCTCGGTATAGACAGGCACTATGAGACCAGGTGTATGAACTGGCCACTTACGGAGGACCCAACTGGCCTCGTCGACACAACGACCGTGGCGATGAAATAAAACTACCAAGTGTTGCTATTAAACGGGAACCGGGCAGGAACCCGGCACGGGAAGCGCGTAACCGAGCCGAACACAACGCTATGAAGATGGAAGAGTTGGAGAAGAAATACCACCGGAAGGCGGTGATGGCCAGACAGAAATTAGCTCAAGTCAATCAAGACATCGCAAACGGTATTATTCCCAGCACTGACGGAGCTCCATCGGACTACGGGGTTTCGTTCGAACTTGACGACCCACGGCTCCAATGAATGGCTGCTCCGACAACTCTGATCCTACCGGAAGGATTAATTCACCCGACACTTCGCCACAGACTCGGACCAAGGCCACGAAATGAGCATTCCTATGCTCGCCGACACCCAAATTGGACTCTAACAAGCCGAAATCGTCGTAATATGGATTCCACAAAATGAACAACATCCTATGTGTGACTACCCTGTCATATTGAGAATAAATAAATTTTAGTAGTTCAACTTTTTTTTTTGTTTGTTTTGTATTATCACGAAAAATTAAAATCGGAAAGATCTTAGCTATCATGAGAATAAAGACCCTCCTCATTTAAATAGTAATTTTTTTGGAAAATTAAATAAGTAATAAGTAAAACGCACTAATAACGAAAGTGACTAAAATAAAATAATACCAAATGGAAATGCGGAATACCGAGGAGGGAAATTGATAAAATGTTGGTAGTCATGATGATAATAATTATCTCTTAACTAATTTTTTTTAACTTAGAAATGAAGGCGATGAGAATTCTGAATCATGAATTAAAAAAGCTCCGGCTGGAAAACGCACATCTACATCAACAACTTTTACAGCAAAGTCGCGAGCTCCAAAGAATAAAGGCCACCTGGGCAGAACCTGAAAAAATGAAAAGCGTCTATCATCGCCTGACAGTAGCCCAGCAAGGATGGAGCGACGAAAAGTCCTTAAATCAGGCACAACGAACACAAATAAAGGGATTAGAAGTTGCCTTGTCAGCGTGCCAGGAGGGTAGTGCTGTGACGTACCCCCTCGTTTTCGCACCGGCACAGCTGGCTTACCGTGATCAAGACAAGCAGAAATCATCAAACAAGCGATCTCATCCGCACGCTAGGCCAGGTCGAACGGAACGTTTACGCCGACGTGCCCAAGGTGAAAGTACCAAAGCGACCAACTGAAATCCGAGAAGCGATATGTTTAATAAACTAATGTTAAAATAAAATAAAATTATGTTTTCTTTCCATTATTGATTTGTTTTGGTGTAGTGAGTAAAGTGTGTGAATCAAATGAGAGAGAGGAAAAGTAAGGGACCTGAAAGATAAGTCGGACATAGGCCTTCTAACGGCAGTCCGCTGAACCCGACATAGGACTAACCCTTAGCAGTTCTGATATCGGAACTCACCTTTGGAGGTCCTGTGACCAGTAGTTACAGTTCCAACGTTACCTAGCAACGGGTAACCATTGGAGGGCGTCAAATTAATTTGTATGCATTGGGGTCATCCACACCCCTAACCCCACACTGTTAAAAACGAGAGTGTTACTTCTAAATATTTTGTGTCAAAATTTGGTTAAAATTATGTGAAAATGAATCGGTATACATAATTACTGGGTGACCATAACCTTGCGTGTTCATTTTGATGTAGTAAAACGATTTGACCTTGTGATTTCTAGTATATTCTAGCTCTAATTTTATTAAATTTCATAGTTTAATTTGATAATTCTATTTTTTAGCTTTTAATTGAATTGTTTCCAATTCAAATTATTTTAATTTGAGATCTAACTTTCATGAACTCTTACTTTTTCTTGAAAATTGTCAATTTTCGGTCAAATCTTCATGTTTTCGTGTTATTTCTGGGTTTATTTCATGTGGATCTTGTTGCATCTGTTATCATCTTAGTTTATTTTTATGTTTTTGATTTTATATTTTAATTATTTCATTTCTCATATTTTTCAGTGTGTTGGGCCAGTACAAGCTTTTGTTTAAATGGATTGGAAACAGCACGCAAACACAACACGCACATTTCAAAATCGGACCCTTAAACATCTAATAAACACCTAAAAATGCGAGAAAAACACATAATTTAACATATAAAATAGAAAACATAAAATTAAATTAAAATATTAACAAACGCACCAAGATACGCACGAATTGACATAGAAATAACACGATAACAAAAGATTTGACCGAAAAAGTGACAATTTACGAAAATTAAAAGAGTTCATGAATAAAGCAAACAAAAATAAAATAATTTTAATCAGAAATGATTGAAATTAAAAATAAATGAATAAATTGTAAAAGAAATCGAAAAATAATAATAAATTAGAAATAAATTAGACACATAATTGCAAGGTCAAATTTTGTTTTAACGCATAAAAAATAACACGCAAGGTTAGGGTCACAGAACAGGTATAAATACCAATCCATTTTCACAAAGTTTTAATGCTTTTCACTCAGTGAATAAATTACTTTTTGTCAGAGCAATTCAAAGGAGCAACTCTCGATAACTGTTTTCATTCTGCGAATCAAGTAACTTAATGTAAGCTCTACTTGCTCGTATGTGTGGGAACCTCTTGTCGTATGTTGATATGTATGACCTATGAACGAACTATGATGAAATTGTTTCAACAAATATATGTATTATGAAAAATGAATGTTCAGTTTTATGAGTCTAAATTTTTCTGGCCCACAGCCACACATCACACAAGAAAGCAAAATCATAACACAACTAGTCACACTGTGTAAGTGCGGTTTCTCCGCCTATAGTGTGTGCCCGTGAGAGCTCTGTCGTGCGTAACGACGGATCTCGAACGTAAATATTCTACCTGTTATAGGGGCAGTGGGGAGATTGAGAGCTAGACTTTTGGCTAGATCTCTTTCACCCATTCCCTGTAAAATCGACCTAAATATTTAACTACACATCGGCTAAAATGATAACACCGAGTAGTCCAGTGGGCAATCGTAAAATCTAATATGAACACAAAAACCTTAGGACTAAAATTAAGGCTCGGGTAGTGGGGACTTGAAACCGATGCGATGCAGATAAATTTAATAACTAAAGTAAATTAAATTAATTTAAAGTAATTGAATCCATAATATTAAACTAGACGTGACGTAAATAAATTATTAAAATGACGAAATTCTAACCAAATTTATGACCAGAACATACTACAACGAAAATACTTTTGTAACGTAATTGACGGATAGTAATTAATTAGATAAAATGATCCAAAATTAAAAACTCATGTAATAAGAATCAAGAAAAATTCCATAAGTATTAATGATTTGAATTATCCTCGGATCTAATCTAAATTAGCAAATGATTTATGAGTAAGAAGCCAGAGAAAACGGAGTAAAGGAACGAAACAGCAAACGATAGAGTAGAATTAACTGATTCTGAGGAAAATCACGACAGGATATAGATCCGCTAATATTTCATAAAAGTAATAATAATTGAGGCATTAGGCATTGATAAATGATAAACCAAATTTATGATTAGCTTTGAACCTTTTCCACTAATTGAAAGATAACTATGTAACCCACGAATCCAAGGATAATTCAAGGAGTTAAATAATACTATTATGCTACTAATAACCGATAAAAACGACCAAAATAATCATATTAACCGTACCTGACACGAATAAATCAATTAATAATGGTACACAATGATAATAGATCAACGACAACAAAATATCCCAAATATTTCACAAATGTAAACATAAGAACTCAGCTTTCGTGAGAGAATCCGCGTTAATTCGAATGCAATAGATTTGCCCACGAATAATATTGAATCTTTACACCCGAATAAAATTAGAAATACCCTGAAATTAATGGGAACAATAAAATCAGAAGTTCCAACCAAAAGAGCAAACCATATAGTTCAATAGCACGACCCAACTAAACATCCGAGTAGAGATTTAGACTCTTTCCAAACCCCGGTATTCTCTTCATCGAATATTCCTCCTAGCAGTTTCTTCCTGACCAGCATGTACAATTGAACATTTTTTCAGAAATAACAGTATTCCGGAGCAACTTGCAATAGAGCGTCTTCTTGGATGCACCGACGTCGAATAAGAACAACAATTCAGATAGAGAGCACCCAAAAAATTCCAATCATCAAGTTAACAATGAGATTAGTCACATACTAATCCATAGAATCAATAGAGATCAATTTGCTTGCTATTACACTAAATAAACTACAGACAGGTCATAGTCTGAGTTTACCGCAGAATAAATCATCTAAAATCCGACGCGAATGACAGGTCGATGACGTTAATCACATAAGATCATAATAACAAAGACGATGAAGCGATCAATAGCAATGGATTTTCACCGCCGACCTGAACGAATAATAAATAATGGTCGACATCAAATGATAAATAGTAAATAACGTATAAAAATTATATTAACGTTCAACCGCGAGAAAGAATAAATTAAATGTCAGTTCACTCACCCCACCACGCCCTCGCAAATAATTTACGAATATAAAAGGAGGCAGTAGAAACTCACATCTCATACCGCATAAGCTTCGAATGAATCACCAATCAACTAATACCAATAGTGGACGCGTTCGAACTCGAGACCCTTTACGAGATCGGATCTCGAGGAATGATACTCAGATGCCTAGTGAAGAGAGACAATCAGGTAATTTCGCACGCTACATTTCAAATTTCATCGTAACTAAAATCCACCCATACCAATACTCTATGGAAATAGCATAAATCACTAACGCCCATGTTTTGCACGCGCAGGCACATCGAGAAAAATGATTGGTAATTAAATATTTTCACGTTTAGATCGCAGAGACCCGCATGGCAGTTGGAGTGACAATTCTCGAGTGACTCTACAAATCCCGAGCGCTTCTGCCGCTCGATACCGCCAAGTCCTGTGGGATAACGGATATCTGTTATCCACTTATGGAGACTCCAGTTGGCCGAGAAGATCAGAATACCAAGCCGAAGAGATCGAATTACCAAGTATCGCGATTAAGCGCGAGCCGGGCCACAATCCAGCACGAGAAGCCCGCCAGCGAGCCGAATACGCGGCCATGAAGATGGAAGAGCTAGAAAGAAAGTACCACCGGAAAGCGGTGTTGGCCCGACAACGACTAGCTCAAGTAAACAGAGACATCGCAAGTGGTGCTATCCCGAGCACCGATGGATTCCCTCCAGAATATGGAGTGTCCTTCGAGTTAGACGACCCGAGGCTGACGCAGATGACAGCACCGACTAAGATGGTGATACCGGAGAAACTCGTGCAGTCGACACTCCGAAATCGACTCGGATCTCGTCAAACAGGCGATCATACATATGCGAGTAGGTATCCCCAGTGGAATTCCAAGCACAACAATCGAAGGAGTGAACGTTTTAATGGTCATGAATGAGTTGAATCGATATGTTTTAGTTTTGACGACAATAAATGTTTATGTCTCACGGGTTATTCAATTTTTAGTTTTATAAATTAACTACGTTGACATTAGTGTAACTAAAGAAATATAACTTTTCTACTCCTTTTGCAATAACCTTCTAAATATTTTATAGATAATAAATGATAGGAAAGGATAGAACGTTTTTGTCATTAAACTTGGAGCAACCAGAGAGTTAACACCAATCAACTAAGACGCATGAGACGCAGCCGATAATACATTGTAGAAATAATTAAGAGAGAGGATCAATAGGATTGAATCAATATTCTAAACGACTAATAATTTAAATATTGTAATTTTAGAAATGAAAGCCACGAAAATATTGCACCAAGAGCTGAAAGAACTTAGACGAGAAAATCAGCACCTGCACCGACAACTCCTACAACAGAGTCGAGAGATGCAACAGCTGAAAGCCACTTGGGCCGAACCCGAGAAAATGAAAGCATTGTACCAGCGCCTCACTGCCGCACAACAGGGTTGGAAAGAGGAAAGAGTGTTGAACCAGGCGCAGCGAACACAAATCAAAGGACTGGAGGTCGCCTTGTCGTCGTGCCAGGAGGGAAGTGCAGTGACTTACCCTCTGGTATTCGCTCCGGCACAATTAGCCTATCGCGACCAAGAAAAGGCCCAATCAACTAACAAGAAGCCCAGATCACACGCTCGACCAGGTCGAACCGAGCGGTTGCGAAGACGCGCCCAAGGAGTGCCCAAATGAGATAGTAAACTCAATGTCTGATGATAATGTAATTTGTTTGACATTAAATAAAAATTGTTCAGTTTATTATGTTACTATTTGTAAATAAATATAGAAACGAAAAGTAATAAATAGAAAGCGATAAAGGGACCTGAAATAGAAGACGGGCATAGGCCTTCTAACGGCAGTCCGCTGAACCCGACATAGGACTAACCCTTAGCAGTTCTGATATCGGAACTCACCTTTGGACGTCCTGTGACCAGTGGTTGCATTACCAACGTTGCCTAGCAACGGGTAACCATTGGCGGGAGCAAAACTATTTTGTATGTTTGGGGTGAAGGTCATCCACACCACTAACCCCACAAGTGGTTAGTTGATGTTTTATGGGTCTGATTTTAAATCTGCGTGTGGTGTTTGCGTGCTATTACAGATTCATTTAAACGAAACTCTGTTCTGGCCCAACACTTGTAATAAATCAAGACTAACGATTTTCGAATCAGAACATGTTAGGTAATGAGTTTGACAGTACTAGATACTCCAGAGAGGGGCCAAGAAGAGAAAATCGCACGCAAACCTTCTAACGGTAGTGCGTTGAACCCAGTTTGAGATCGGGCCAGAGTAGCTCTTGTGTGGCGCTCACCTTTGGCGATCTCAAAACCAATGGTTGCATTACCAACGTTGCTTAGCGACGGGTAACCATTGGGGGCGAAGAAAAGTTATATTTGTTATAAATACTTAACTCAATTTTAAAAAAACTTTTATAAAACCTATTATATAATTAAGTCGTAGCAATTAAATGTTTCTTTTATAATAAAACAGTTTGAATGAATATACTCTTAGAATTCCTAATAAATTAAAAATAATATTGCATTTGTTTAAATATTATATAAAAAGAAAATCTTTTTAAATATGATTAAAATTTTAATTTTATTCTTATGCTTATTTGTGCTTTAATTCTATTTTTCACACCAACTCCATATAATTAAACTATTTAAGGTAAATTTTTAATAATTTATTTTAAGTAATTGATGTAAATTTTTAGATGTCTGAATTTGCAAATCCTAATACCATATCCTTAAACTGCAATTTAGGAAGTGACTTTAAAGATTTATTGCTTTCTATGTTATCTCATTCAAAAATAGATTTCAAAATAGAAAAACTCTTAAAAGAGTTAAAGAGTATTTTAATTTTCGACTCAGATGATACTATATTTCGATATGAAAATATATTGATGAAAATCCATCAAATGCTTGATAAAAAAAATAGCAACTGTGATAGAATGTCAGAATATATACATAAGAAAATTCAGGTTTCTGTAAATGTGTTGGGAAAATCAAAAGAAAGCAAAGAAGAATTATTTGATACTAGCATTTGCTCAGCTGATATATTTAATGAAAATGTTGAAAAGCAACAAGAAAAAGTGATTATTTCTCCTACAAATGACCGAAAAAAGCACCTAACAAAACGAGATAAAAGTCGTCGAAGTTTGAGAATCATAACTCAATCGAAATCTCTCAGCAAATCTATGTCTAAATTTAACCGTACATCATCGCTGAGTAGATATCATCACCAATTGAATTACAGCACATCGAATCGTCAGCGACGAGGATTCATTGACAACACTGGCAGTGTGAGTAACGGCGGCACCGGGAAGAAGAACAATAAAGAAAACTGTTATTGCTACTGTAAGAAAGGCGCATACGGCAAAATGATTGCATGTGACAACAGCGGATGTAAAATTGAATGGTTCCACAATAAATGCGTCAATGTGATCGACGTTCCGAATGGAGAATGGTTTTGTCCCGAATGTCGAGCCGGTTGAAATGATTTTTTGTTGATATTGTTTTATATAAATGTAAAAATGAATAAATCGATTATTTTCTTGTCTTGCTTTCTTTAACTAACATTATTTGCTTCATAAATGTTTATATTACATAATATTGATTTGTTGATTGCGCGTGGGAACAAACTCTGAATGTTGTTTAATTATACTACATCGGAAAAGTGTCCTGATTTATTGACAAATTCCTAACTTGGCTCTATATTTTTTTCGCAACAAAATATTTTTATCAAATCAAAATACGAGTCAAAAACCAAAATTTTATTAAAGAACACCAACTTGAATAACTATCAGTATTTCGGTTTCGAAGCATCTTGCAATTTCTCGTTTAACTCGGCCAATTGAGAAATTTTGTCTGCGAGTTTCAGCGCTGCAATTTGTAAACCAGAAGTTCGAGTTCTGTGCATTATTAGACAATTTGATGGCTCATCGAGAGAGGCTTTTAATTTGCCATCGAGAATCATTTTGCTTATTAATTGATGGACTGAATGTTGACTCAATTCATAAATTTCCACAAGGTATTTTAGGCTCAACGAGTTAAATACATTGGCCTTGCTTAATAAAAAAGCTTTCATTGATTCCAACTTTATTTTATCGACTATTATTGTCTTAAGCTCTTCAAAATTTCTAAAAAGAGCCCATACGGACTTTTTCATTTTATCGTCAAATATATGATCTGCAGCAGTTTTCCAGTCGCCGTTAAACAAAGCTTTTGAGGCAGCAACAACATGTTCCTTCAAGTTATCTGGTCGCCCATTAAGAGTGTTTCTATCACTATTTTTCAATACGTAGTGGAAATTTCTGCTGATCATCACTCGCCGACCATCAGCTTGTTGCATGTGACAATGATTCACATCTGTTAACATTGCAGATACAAGATAAGCACACTCAATCACATCGACATTTATGTGTTTGTGATAGGGCTGGAGAAACATTTTCTCTCGAAATAATTCCTCTGGTGTAGCTTCATTTCTGTTTAATCGAGTTCCTTGGGCTAAAATTTCCTTCACTCTACCAGACCCTTGGAGTTCGGCCAAAGCTTGATGAGCTTCCTTGATGCACCCACGCCGGAAAGCACACAGTCCTAACTGCACAGTCACCCGATTAAACAATATCTGAGTTGATGCATCTGCCCGGTCTATATGATTAGTGAGTCCAGACATGGCCATCATGTCCCGGGCCTCAAACCAATAATCGTGAAGGGCGAGATAGTATATATGACACAAAATCGCTCTAGTTCTCAATCGATCGGTTTCGTCTTTCAATGTTATAAATCCTGACAATTTTCTCATTTCCTTATAACTAGGAATTTCCTCTTTAATTCCTACCGTGGGATCGAATCTATAATAAATATGTTCCAATTGCCGCATATACACTCGACATTTGTCATCATCACCGTAATTTTTCTTATTCAGATATTCACTAACTAAACTACAAAGAGACATAATTTTTGTTTCAAAGCGCAACTTTTCCCGATATTCGACTTCTTTGTCTGATGAGAAATCATGACACGTAAGAATTTTTGTGTATTCATCCTCTAAATGCTCGAGAAATCCGATAATACATCCACTGACCATATAAGGTGGGAACTGTAATAGATTACCAACATTTACAATTATAGTATAATAAAAATTACATCAAATTTTTCACTATCTTCCATATCACTAGATCTCATAGAAATGTCGTTGGGATTCCTGTTCAATATATCCACAATGTCGAATGTGATCTCAAGAATTCTACAATCAATAAATTATATAAATTTAATGTCAGATTGATTTTATCCAATTATAAATTATTGATATATCAATCATATTTGCAACTTCATGTTCATTTTCTAGCTACCAATAGTAATTTCCAGAATACTTATATAATCATGAAACTATCTTCCATTTCTGACAATCTACAATTTTTGATAAAAAACAGCAGTATTCATCTGTGTTGATTGTACGATGTATGGAATTGTGCCAGTCGTATTTTAACTTATTTTATTTATATTAACGTACAGGTAAATCTTAAAACGATCAATTGTAATTAGATTTTGCCACAATAAAGTATTTTAGAAATTACACATTTTTAAAATATTAGAAATTTATGTCAAAAATAATCAAATTAATTTATTATTATTAAAAATAGACGTTGTCTTTTTAAATGATTACATAAGTCGGAGATAAATTTGTCGACTCAGATTGAATGAAGTTTTGCACTATTAAGATAGAATAATTCATGTTTGTAATATTTATTGGTTTATACAATATTACATTAAATACTTGTCAATGTCATTTGGATTGAATTATTAAAATAAATTACTAGATATTATTTAGTGAGTAATAGTAACAGAAATTTCATATAAATACCTCAACATAAATATAATAACATTAAAGTACTAATTCACGAATATTAATTAATTTTATCCATCAATATCCAAAATAAATTCGATTCAATCCTTCGTTAAATTATAAACTAACCTTTTCCAATTTTCAAGACTCATGCACGGATTTGATGCACTACATTTGTATTGCAACAACAGAGAAACGAGTGAAACCATAATCTTGACTTGCAAACCTATTCCGAATCCTCGATTGACAACAAGATCGATTAATTGTTGCAAAATATCGACTTGAGATTTTCGCTGGTCCTTTTTACTTGTTCTACCTTCAAGTTCAGATCTCATTTTGGTGAGAATAGATTCTTTTGTTATTTCTTCATCGTCTGCAAATAATTTTACCTCTGGTCGACCGTACATGTCTACAGTTGTCCATCCATTGTCATCGTCTTTATCTTTCCTCTTATACTCTTTTTGATCTTTTTCCCGTTTCTCTTTTTTCTTTTTATCTTTCTGTTTACTAGTATGAGATTTCAAAAAGCGAGCAGCTGGATCGTTTTTATATAATTCGATTTCTTCTTCGTCTTCTGAAGTAGAAGATTCACTAGAACTATCCTGATCCCACATTTCATCCTCAGAATCGGATTTATCTTTAAGAGTTGAAACCTTTTTAGGGTCTTCTTGTTTCTTTTCAACAGCTTTTTCTTCTGAAAAAAAATTAAAATCATCTATATAAAGATTAGTTGTACTACTAACCCTCAATTACCTCCGGAACTAATTCTAATGGATATAAATCACTATTTTCACGAAAATCAGCAATCTGAGCTTCGAAATCTTTGTTGTATTTCTTGATTTTTTGACGAAGCGCCGCTAAACTTTTTGAATTATTTTTGCTAAGATTTTTCTTATTTGCCCAAGAGGTATTAGTAAACTCTTCCAACTCAGCAATCACTCTGATGTAAAATTTTAAAACGCCATCAGCTTCCATTGTTTTGTGAGCTTTCTCGTAACTCTTTGTTAATTCTTCAAAATCCTCTAAAACCTTAGTAATATCTTGGATATTTTTGTGATTTTTTAAATTTTTAACAATCCCTTGCAAATCTTCATACCTATTGATTATTATATTTAACTTAATAAAATATTAAAATATAACTTTTTTTCTCTAGCGGATTTTACTATTCGTCTCTCGTCCTCGCTTTCACTTGAATCGTCACTATATCAATATTTAAAAATGAAAAATCGATTGACACCAAAATTTTCTCTTACAAAGCAATAGGCCTTTCAACTACAACTTCTTCCTCAGAATCACTAGAATCCGAATCGCTGCTTAGAGCATGAAAAAATCGACTCTATGATAAAGTAGTGTTATAATAAATAAAATAAAAAAATATACCATCGTGTGTGAAAATTTAAATTAAAAATTAATATTAACAGTTAAAACAAATCATAACGTAAATCATAAAAAAATTCACTTTTCGTTATATCAATATAAAAATTTTAAATTCAGACTTTTCCTTTTATTGATTACTATAAATTTTCAATAAATATATTGAAAACTTCTATATATTCAATATAGTCGATAACAATATAATTTAAATAAAATAAGGTCTTGTTGAATTTTGATATTTTCAGTTGATTTTTATAGAATAAATTGATTAAATGCTTGTTAAATAATGTATCTTTGTGAAAATATTCATTTCATCTATATTATTGCATGCCATGATACTATTTATATTAAAAAATTTCGTTCCATTACTTTAAAATTGTTATGGTTCTTGCTTTCCAGACAATCGTATCATATTCATTTAAAGATCGTCGTTACTTCGCCCTTTATTAACTAACATAATATGTTATTTATCGTCAATTTTTCTCAGATTCGACAAAACATACATATTCATTATTGTTGGGGTATTACGAAAAAAGTACAGTAAAATCAATAAAACACCAAAAATGATAAAAGTGCAACATTAATTAAAAAATTTACAAAAATTCGAAAGTAGTATTGATCGAGAGAAATTGGTATGGTTGAACGCAAAATTGAGAGACGAGTCCAAAAATAATAATAAAATTTTATTGAGGGGTCCCTAGAAAATAATATAAGACAAAAAAGAAATTAATTTTAAAAAATTAATTACTAATGGGAAGCCCGAGTCAATGGGAAGTCCGAGGCAATGAGAAACCCGAGAGATGAGAAAAACCCGAGAGATGAGGAAAACCCGGCGTGTAGACGGAATAATATAACAGGGTAAATTGACCTAAACAATATTAAATGTGATCAATGGAGAGGTAATTATTTTTTAATTTGTAATTTGGTAATTGAGCAAACGTTGTTGACAAATGTCGGCTAAGGTGGTCTGTGGGAAGTAATTATTTTTAATAATTTAATAATGTAGCAAATGTTGTTGACAATTGTCTGAAAACAGTCTGAGCAGGAGTATAAAAGGAAAAGGGAAAAAACACGAAATGGCCAGTGGTCGAAGCAAACGAGTAGTGTAGTCAGGTCAGTAAAAGAATCTAAACCCAAGCAAAGTCAAAAGTTATCTATCTGAAAGGGTGATTATCCATTGGATAACCTACCTTAAGATAATCGAATTTATACGGTGGTTGAAAGGTGCAAATAAATCAGTGAAATTGTGATTACAAATATTGAAATAAATCGGATTGAGTTGTATCTGTGATAAAGTGTAAATAAAATTATTCTGTGTTGGGTTTGCTTATTTGATTCAAAAAGGACATGAGGAGTCAGAGGGAACTGAATTTCAATAATAATAACCCAACATTAAACATATGTAACACTCTTATTCTATATTCAGATATACAAAGAAAAGTATAGTTAACAACTAACAATACATTTTATCTTATACGATAGGTAATGTCTGCAAACAGTTGATTTGCCTGGACCCACTTTCCCGTTATACGTTCATCCAAAGAAATCATTCTCGCGGAACTTTTAAACACACCTCCAGAGATAGGTTCCAAAACTTTTCCTAGGTATTGGGACCTTCAAATGATCCATTCGAGTGGATCATTCTTGTGATCAAACACTTCTTTCATTCCCTAAAACATTTGCGACACTCTGCTATCTCACTTTCCTTAATGTCCTCTTCACATAGAGGTTTCCGTTTAATTACCACTAAAGGCTAACATGGCCCAGTCTGATGCTTTTCCATATTTATTGACCGTGTGTGATCTCCTCATTTAACCACTACACATACTCGGTCATACACGAATTGTTGTAACTCTTGTTCCTACTCTCGCTTGATGCGCTTGATGTGAGAACATTAATAGCATTGGTTGACACATTATGTTTGATTAATCAATTTATAAACTATTTGTAGAGAAAATAAGCGATTCAAACATATGTAGCTTTAATACTTGCTGAAATGCTTTAACCTATGTAACATTATACGTAACAAATTCCACGCTGAATAGCTAGTTAATATCCTTACTCGTCGTTTAATACCAGAATTGATCAATATTATTAATGAATGGGATCATAATTTTGTCTAATAATGCGATATTTGCAACAGAAAAAGAAGAACTCCGTAATACAGTTGGTGTGTTTCTACTGGCTGGTCATGGCAACCCAAACATATAAATAATTCTGATTTCTGTCCTCTTGTTATCCTTTGCTAGGCAATGTGATGCTGTAACAAGGGGTCTTGAGTCAACTAGAGTTGATCTTTCTTGGTACAAACTACTGAGGCCGGGACTCACCATGTGTTCAATGAGCTGCTGATAGAAGGCTTGTGCTCGAATTTTGGATTGGTCCCTAAAATTTGGATTATCCCGATGAACTGTGTTGACTATTTAGCTTTACTATTCACCTTTCAACCTGGGTTTGGAATTGTTGGTCAGACACATGTGACAGTTTTTCGAAGTTTAGTTATTTAATCTATTGTTTTTTAGAAACATACACGAGAAAAACAAGATATATTTAATTTTAGTCATGTATCAAAATGTCAGAAGTTTCCAGCTACACAAGATTTGTTTCTTCCTTTGACTTTAGTTCGACCTGCAACAAACGAAGTCACACCCATTCGGCCTTTCCTGACTTATGTCGCTTTCGATTTGTCGGCTCTCCCTCGGAACTCTTTGTCTACTGTCCTTTGTAAGCCGCGAGCTGGGGTGAACCCCAGTGAATAAGTCATCGCATTCCCCTCTTGACCCACTGAGACCGCGGTTTATAAGGCTCGGATCTGAGTTTTCTGAGCCTGTACCAGCTGAGTGACCTCTTTAAGTGCCGTTCTAGTCGCATCTAATCTCTGTAGATCTTTTTATCCGTGGCTCGAACCAGTTAGATTGTATTTGCTGTGACTCCTGAGACGCATGAACCAGTTGCTGGGTAATTCGGTTATTTACCCTCCTTAGCTCGGACATTTCAGCCTTAACGCCATCGAGAATTTCCATCGCTAAATCCAAATATAAAGAATTAAATATTCAACTCTTTTTGATAATTGTTTTTATGCGCAAATAGTGAATCCGATGCACGAAAATAATATGTTCTATTTTAAATACAAAATACACTATATTCTGGACTTGACTAGGTAAAGTGACTTAGTCAGTGGTTTTGTCAAAAATTATTTGATCGAGTTACGAATACCATTATTTACAGATTGTTACTCTTAGCTTTATGTAGTAATAATCGTATTACTAACTGTAACTTAGGCGCATTAACTGATTCACTGATTAATTGTTAATGAAGAAACAAACGCATACAAAAAACAACTATTATACGTTGTATTCCACAAATTAACAGCAAATATCTAACAGTGTCATTGGTAGTTATTCCGCTTTATGCACTTTCAGAATCAATATTCATCAGGCTCGAGTTGATCAGGACGCCGATTGGTATAAGCATGTTCGTTCTTCTTTGGGCATCCATTAGGCTCAGGACGTTAGGATAGATGAGCCGATTCGGGATGTCGACTCTGGTCGCTGCTGACAAAGGACTTAAGATTGGATCATCTGGCTCGTAATCTGGAGTGTAAGCATCTGTACTCGGGATTTTTCCTGTAGCTATATTTCGGTTTATTTGCGCTAATTTCCTTAGGGCCATTACATCTTCCAGGGGATTTTTCAATCCTTTTCTTCGAGTCGTAGCAGAATTTATTCAGCACGTTGCCGGGGTTCCCTGACCGGATTACGCCCCGGTTCGCACTTGATGGTGATACTCGGGGGTTCCTCATCTATCATTTTATTTGATCGGACTGGCAACTCTTTATCGACGAGAGTGGAGACGGTGTAGCCAAAATCCCACAGTATTTGCCTACACTAGGCTGCTGCATTTGTGTTAAATCAAACCAATCTTCTTTCTTCCTCCGACCAATATTGCCGGGGTATCCGCACCGAACTCTATGGAATTAGTTAATAGTAATCTTTTTAGTTGGTGTCGTTAGATGGATTGACAATGAATTTTAAGTATGGTTGAATTTAAACAGTTAGTATAACATTTCAATTTAATTTAGATTTTTTATTATAATTTACAACTATGTTTAATCTCTCTTACCTTCAGTGTTCTATTGTTGAGGCCTTAGTTCATCCATCAAGGATAGGCTGGACGATTTTAACTGCCGGAAACTAGAGCCTTCTTCTTCATCCGCAACCTCTTCTTTTCTTCGGGATCTCTTCACATACGTCTTGTTAGGCATGGTTTGACTGCGATCGTTGTTCATATTTCAAATGTGACCAAGTACAACATTGTGCATAATAAATTTTAATGAGTTTGTGAGTCATCTCTGATGTTTGATGCCACTGATTTTATTATTTCTACCTATTGTCATTGTTATTCATAAATTCTTCCTATTGCACTAATATCAGCAATGTGATTGTTGCATCTCTCGTTTTAATTATCATTGTTACACACCAGCTTTGTTGCTTCGTACCCTCAACATTGTTGCTTTCAACCAATATCTTATTATTATTATTATTATTATTATTATTATTATTATTATTATTATTATTATTATTATTATTATTATTATTATTATTATTATTGTCATTATCTTTGTTAGCACTGGGATCATTATTAAGAATAATATTATTACTGCATTCATCATTCCCGATCTATCATTTTGATAAGTAGTGGCCTGCCATAAGCACACAAATTTAATTTCATAAAATCAAATTTTAGAGCTTACTACACCAAGCCACGTTGAGACAAATCACCTATTATATAAAAAGAAAATCAATAAATTTATAACATATAAACACACCTACTCACCTTGAGGTTGTTTTTAAAATAGTCACTAAGACAAACCTTACACTATAGAAACACAAAAAGTGATAGAGAAATAAAATAATGCACATTAACACAACCCATAATAAAACATGCATGTAAACTTTTAACATGCAGCCATCCAAAGTTGAATAAAAAACCCTATAATAAATTAATTTATAGACATTTTTGAGATATTTTTTGAAAGAAAAATGGCGGAAAAAATTTTTAATTTAAATTTTGAAGTTTTTTCTAGTGGTGGGTTACAGGGTTTCGAACCTTGCTTATCCTCATGGTAGCCCTGGTAACGCCATGCAAAAAGATTCTGATCGCCACTTGGCACCCGTTGCTAAGCAACGTTGGTAATGTGTTCAAGTGGTGGATTGTCCGCAAAAATTGAGTATCATTGCTAGTACTATAGTTGCCCGGACAACCCTCGGGTTCACGAGCTGTCGATAGAAGACTTATGCTCGCTTAGCTCTGTCCCTTGTGGAAATTCTAGATCAGGTTCTTAACTGACTGTGGAAACTAAGACGACGACTTGGCGATGTAATGAAAATGCTTATGACCATGTTGGCATACAATTACATTAAAGAAACAACTCAACTAAAGCTAAAACTACTCTATTTAAATCAACCACACGCGCAATTCACTACTTGATGTTTTGGAGTTGGGCTGCTCGACGTCGGGCACGTTCCTTACGTCCCGGTCGACGATTCCTAGTTGGAGAGATAGATTGCTCCACTGGTTGGGCAGTTTTCTACGGCATTTGGGATGGGGCGAAGACGAGCGGGTAGGTTACCGCTTCCCCCTCCCGGCAGACTGCTAGGGCGACTTCGAGTCCCCGGATTTGAGTGCGCAGGCTCTGATTGAGCTGCCGCTCCTCCGTCCAGCCTTTCTGTGCTGCGATCAGGCGGTGATACAACGCTTTTACCTTTCCCGGATCCGTCCAGGTTGCTCTAATCTGTTGGACCTCTTTCGTCAGTTGGAGGACTTGGTGGAGGAGGTCCGCATTTGTATTTCTCACGCGGTCCAATTCTGCTTGCAATATTTGAGTAGCGGACATAGCTATAAAAAATAAGCTCGTTAACGGTTTCTATAACAATTTATAGGATTTATAGCGGGGATTATCTCAAACATATCGATCAAGACGGTTATTCACAGACAACCGGTCAAATACCAAGACAGTTATCGAGCAATTCTATTTAAAGCACAAAACCAAAAAAAAATCAAAGTTAGTTCCTATGTATTGTCAGAGCTTTTGAGTTTTCTATTTTTCGTACGGCTTGTTTCGATTCTTCCTTGGAGGAACCACAGGGTATGGGCGTCGGGTATCACGAATCGGGCGAGGTGGGTATGTTTCTGAAATTCGTCCGGCGAGGATGTCTTCTTCTACATTGGCGAGATACATCCTCGCCTTGACCACCTGTAAATCCACTTGCTCCTGCACCCGTTCCCATTGGGTGAGGAGATTCTGAGCATGGGTATATATCTCTGCCGCTGGGTACTGCTGCCCGGCGAGTCCGCACGGATCACTATCTAGGCCTAACAACCTCCAAATTGTGGGGTACGGCCACTGTTGTTGGATTTTCTGAAGAATCTCCGCCTTGGGGGTTGGTTCTCCTCGGGATTGTTCATGGGTTGTTGGAGCGTCATTCCATTTGAAAGGCATAATTTCCTACAACAAAATTGCATGAACGTCACTTTCTGGTCTATAAGGAAGTAAAACAGTTAATTTAAATAATTCGTTCGCCTTTCCTGGACGCTGAACTCACTAGGGACTGGTCGTTGCCGTTAGGTTGTCGTGATCAAAGCCTATCGAATGTTTAACTATTGGGGAGTCACATAGTTGAGGGGTAGCGCTTCTATTTTACCTGGTCTAATGAATGTACCAACCATTATGCGTTTCTTTACGACTGAGCTGTATGCCGTTCCCCCTCTAGTGTCCTTATATCCAGTTACCACTAGTGTCGGGAGTAGTCAGGGTTGATCCGTAAGTTATTATCTGTCTATTAGCGGTTCTTATCGTTCGTAAGTAGTCGTTTAGTGTTGAAAAAATCGTCTCAAGGTTCAACAGACACTAGGTAACTGTGCCCTTGTAGTTGGTTGAATTTCACCTGGTCTACTGATTGATTGGGTCATTGGACTAAGGTTACGACTAAGTTAAGGATATGATTTGACGGAGTTTCAGATCAATTAAATGAGAGGGACCTCGAAATTAGTTATTATTTCGTTTTAGTCAATCGACGTCGATATTCACAGCGACGTAATTTAGCCGTGATTCGATCCTGATGGTTATTATTTATGGCTATGTCATCCAGGTGAGAGGATATCCGCCCTTACGGTGATTTATTTATTAGCGAAATTTGTATGAACTTCCGCCGGATAGATCGCGAGTTCGCAGCTTCCGGTTGAATTGTCGGACGCGAACGATGTGTATGGACTTACAATTCTTGTCTTATCCGTTTTATGTCGTCTTTAGGTTTATGTCAATTCACATTGTCACTATAATTGGGTATTCTCACTGTGTAACAATTCGATTCTGTTAACTTATTAATTTCGACTGATTTATCTCGTTTACCTACTGCATTTTTGTGCCGCGCACGTATCTCTGGTGTGGAAATTTTAGATGGACTGTTCCTCAATGCTTGCTCACTGGAGTTTTCTTGGATGTTTTATTTGCGGATTTAGTGGAGATCATGTTATTGTGCATACATGGCAATCGGTCGTAAGAATTATTTATGTTTGTAAATTTTCCTTGATTGACTTGTTATATTATAAAGTTTTGTTTCTCGATTTTATGTGTGCATGGATTGACTTCCAATTATCATGACTTATTATTACAAAAATCATCGGAGCTAAGCAGCTTAATTAACGGTTACTGTGATTTTTATACGATCTATCTAATCTCTCTGATATCCGCTCGTTGTTAACCCCTGATCCTTTAAAATTCGACTCATGCATTCTTATATTAATGGTTTTAATCGGCCAAATTACTTATCTTTGATCGTAAATCCTTAATCAGCTACCTCGTTTAACAAGTTGAAACCATAAATTAATATTATCCAATATTTACTTTGACTCTTAACCGTAAAATAAGTATAATCGATGGTTAGCTTAACTTTAAATTTTTGATTTAGTCGATAATTCAAATGATTCCTTATTCATCTTACTTCAAGGAGTGGGCTATTGTAACGGTAGTAGTGACTTTTATCTAACTTTTATTTGGAACTATTTCATTTACTTTTAAAATTAGGTCTTATCTAACTTTATCCGCGATCTTGACTTCATTTATTTGTCGAAATCGGCTTTAACTAATGTATTTAAACCAGGAATTCAATTTAATTCTGGCAATAAAGTTTACCTAATTTTATTACTTTGATTTACTTCTGGGGATAGATTTTTGATTCAATTTGACCTTAGGAATGAATTCATCTACTATAATTGAACCACGAATTTAAATTACTGTTAGCCATTAACGTCCGCTAGTTCCCCTTTACCATAAGTTTTACCTAACGAGTTAATTTACCTTTTTCGTCTAAATTATTTAAACTTGACATGAATTTGGGTACTTACGGCAATAAGTTTCGTTTAAAACATGAATTTAATTTACCATTAGCACTAAGGTTATTCAATTTATTTAAAACCCGAAATTAGTTTTTTTAGCATTAAATTTTATCTAAAACATGAGTTTAATTAGCGATAAGTTGTGTCTAATTTAGTTCAAACATTAACACTGAATTAGCTAGATCAACGATTTCAGGTTAAATTATCCCTGTACCCTTTCCCTTTATTAGACCTTAGACGCATATTGTGTTTATATTATATTTACTGAGTGTCCACTGGACTACTCGGTGTACTGATTTTGAGCCGTAGGTAATATAAATTTAGGTCGATTTTACAGAAATGAGAAACGAGGAAGCAGCCAGAGACTCCTTCCTTATTTCTCTTTTCAGCTATAGGGAGAAATATTGACGTTACGACCGCTGCGTTGCGCACGCTGAGTCTTCACGGGTACATATCATTGGCAATTTTCCACGCTCTTACACAAATCTGTACTATGTAGATTTTGCTTTCTTGCATTATGTATTGGCTGTGGGCCGGAAAAATTTCGACAAAATTTAGTTTATTTAAATATATAAACAAAAATGTATTAATAATAATAATATTTATTAGTCATAAACAAAAATGAACATAGTTACCCTACATTGCCAATCCATAAAAATAAAGTTGCATATGATAAAACAAAAATACCTCTCTCCCCACGCCGACGTCCAAGCAGAGCTCTACCGAGATGCAATGGAGGTGACGTGGAAAGAGGGTTCCAACATAAATATTTCTCACCTAAAAATTAAGATCCTGAATAAAATTAAACTGTTTCAAAAATGGTTCTGCAAATGGTTTTAAAAATGGCTTTACAAACGATTTCAAAATAATTTGAAAAATGGTTTTATTTCGAAAAACGGTTTGAAAAAATGGTTAAGTTAAATGTGAAAATGGATCAGTATTTATACCTATTTTTCTCGCATGTTAAATTTGATGCAGTAAAACAAAATTCGACCTTGTTATTTTCTAGTAAATTCTATTCTTTAATTTTATGATTTATTTTTATAATTTTTCATTTAGAATTTTTATTGAATTATTACTAATTCAAATCTTTTCCTTTAAGTTTCATTTTAATGAACTTTTATTAATTTTTCCAATTTTGTCGAATTTGTTGTGTTTTCTTATTATTTTTGTGTAGGTATCGTGCGAATCTTGGTGCGTTTTGTTATTATTTTAATTTATTTTTATGTTTATTATTTTATTTTTAATTCCCTTTTTTCTCGTATTTTATAGGGTTTAATTGGTGTTTAATAGGTTTATTTAAATTGCATGTTATATTTGCGTGTGTGTTACTGATCCATTTAAACATTCTTCAAGGCCGTTTACGTTCTGGCCCAACACTAGGAAATTTCGAGTAAATGAGGTTGTATGTTCATATGATTTTCCTTTAAAACTAAAATTAATTTAATTTTTCAAACATTTCTGTCAAAAAAAAACAAAACCTGAAATCCGAAAAAAAGTATAAATTATAAATTATATTAGTAAGTTTGGTTATAATTTACCTATTTCCCCCCCATAACCCTAAAAGTTAATTAGGGTTAAAAATTTATTAAAGAACATTGAATTAACGTTTTTTATTAAGATTGTTAGAAGTGATATGATTAGTGTGATAGAATCTTAAATCTTAAAATCATTAAAAATCTTAAAATCTTAGCTCTTAAAATCATGATCAAACCACGTAACAGAGTTAAAGATATTGGAGATAGCCTAGGTGAATTTATCTGGCGTAGAAAGCATGGTAAAAGACTTTGAGAAGCATTTCTAGACGATATAAGAGATATACATTATGATTTACAATAAACTTTGTTTAAAAATTGTCTAAATCGTTATTTTTAGGGTTAGGGGGGGAAATAGGTAAATTTAATCCGTAAGTTTTAAAAAATAATCATAAACCTAATTATTTTGTGTACATATTCGAAGATTTTTTTTTCAAAAGATGCTTAAAAAATATAATTATTTAATGCAATTAATAATTTTTATAACTTCAAAAATAATTTAACTCACTTTTTTTGAATAATTTCCGAAAAATAAGTTATCATAAAATAAATCATTTTCTGAATATTCATAATCATTATTAATCATAATATACATGAGCCTCTAGATCAAAAGTTATAATTATAAGTGTGAATAATGATTTAATTTCCTTGTAAAATCGCAATTTAAGTCTTATAACTTTAAAAAATAACTTACTTTGCAGCCATTTCAGAAATGGCTGAAATCCATTAAATTTTCACAAAATATAAATTCCAATAAATTGATTTATGTTTCAACTTGCATTATAGTGGAATTTATCTGAACTTCGCTTGGTGTATATTCTACTCTAGGTAATATTATTTGGTTGTATTTTGTTTCATCACAATTTAGCATCTTTTTGACTGCAGGTAACTCGATTTTCCTTATTTACTATTATTGAATCAAGGTAATCCCATTCTAATTACCTACTTCTACCAGTTAGTGACGATTCGTTTTACTTACTTAACACTTCTATCGGTTAATGACGATTACTTTTAATTATTTAATGCCTAATATTTTTATCGGCTGATACGCTTCATTCTAATTATTTAATACTTCTGTCGGCTAAGGACCACTCATTTTAGTTGTTTGATTGGTTATTGATTAAAGATAGCCTAGTTTTAATCATTTAGTTAGAGAAGTTTAATAGAAAAATTTCACGGTTGCAGCGATCTACCACTTCCCAATCCTTCAATGTGGTGGGTTACTGGGGGTTGATATTTGTTTAAATGTTCTTATGATTTCCCCGGTAACGCCATATAAATATTTCTAGCTACCACTCGGCACCCATTGCTAGACAACGTTGGAAATGTGTTCGAGTGGGTGGATTGTCCGCAAAAAGTGAGCGCTATTACTAATGCTGTAATTGCTCGGACAATCCCTGGGTTCAACGAGCTATCGTTAGAAGATCTGTGCTCGCTTTAAGTCATTAGGTCCCTTTCTCTTTATGGTGAGTTTTGTAAACTGTATTTACCCATACTCCTGATTGAAGCAAATTAATAAATATATGAATTAAACTAATTAACGATCAAACAATGACAAAGATTTAATACAGGTGCATATCACGTTTACACAGGGTATGATTTAGATTCAGTTCGTGGGTTGTATTCCGCAATCGCGCGGCTCGTCTTTTGGCCCGCTCTTTGCGTCCTGGGCGATAGCTGTTTGTAATGGTTGTCGGGGTCGAAGGTACGGTTGTTGTTTGGGTGGCCGTCGCCTCCCGGTAAGCCAGTTGGGCCGGGGCGAAAACCAGAGGGTACGTTACCGCTGCTCCCTCTTGACAAGCAGATAAGGCCACTTCTAACCCCTTCACTTGGGTCTTTAGGTTTTGATTGAATTGCTGTTCGTCTGCCCATCCCTTTTGGGTGGCAGTGAGTCGTTGGTAAAGCGCCTTGGCCTTTTGGGGCGCCATCCAGATGGTCTTTGTTTGTTGTATTTCCGCGGTCAGCTGAATGATCTGATCGTGAAGGTCCTTGTTAGCCTTCCGGGCATGGGCGAGTTCGGTTTGCAATATCCGCAGGGGTTCCATTCTATAATATCCAATATCTATATAAAACCTTTAATTGACTCAATCTTTCTACATATATAGTTAACTTAAACATGGGTGTAAATATTCTAGGAAAACAAAACAAGAAAAATGAAAACTTCGGCAATTATTTTTTATTATACCAATGTTTGTCAAAAATTTACAATCGCCGGTCCGGATGATCATAGTTGTTCCAGGGATTTTTCCAACCATTCTTTCGCCGAGCAACCCGAGACTACGAATACGGGCCGTCCTGTATTCCGCACCGGTCCGTGCTTGGGCGGCGGCGCCTCACTATAAGTTTCCAGGATTCTCCCCGCAGCGACGTCATCTTCCACGTTGGCCAGGTATTGCCTGACCCGGACCACGTGAAGATCTACCTGTCTTTGGTGTGCTTCTAGTCGGTCGAGGAGTTCACGGGCATGTCCTAGAATTTCGCGGGCCGGATATTGTTCGTCCTTTCGCTCATCGGCCACTGGTAATCGCTGGTCCATTCCCAGCATCTGACCAATTGTTTGGCGGGGCCCTCTTGGAGATGGCTCCTCGTAGCCCTTTGATCGCCATAGTAGACGCCGAGCCTGTCTCCATTCTTCTGCAATGCCAGTGGGGACCCTCATGAGAGCTCCTGATGTTTCTACAAGTGGAATATTTTGATGACATTTCTGATTAGGTAAATTAAATAGGTTAAAAGTATTCTTAAGAACAGTTCATTAACTATTATGATAAGTTGAAATCCGTTAGTAGGCGTGAAGTAAATCCGATCAAAAATTATTAGATAAATATCGCAGAAATTATGGAATTTAGCATGCTTACCTAATTTTGATAGTTTTATTCAAAGATAATTTTTATTCGGCATAAAAATCGAAATTAATTGGGGTGAAATTACTATTGTTAACTATTTTTAAAGTGTATGGGTTTAGAGATCAGTAGGATATGGTTGTGATTGGGTTTGAAAATGAATTTGTAGGGATCTTTTCTCCAACCCGCTGAATACTGATATTTACGGAATTACAACTTTAGCTTCTCAATTCAAGGATAATTCGATGTTCCTGGTAACATTAACGATAATATAGAAGCTCTTTCTGCTACACTTAAGTGATGTTTATATTTATGTTATCTATTAATAGATATTCCCAACCGGCTAACTATTGGGATTAATAGTAATAATGATAATAAAAAAAACTGACATCAATATAATAGGCTGAGTAAATTTTACCGTAAGTCATGATGTCGAAAAATGAAGAGTAATAATATTAACGGATTAAATCAAATCGATTATTTATCGGAGTTAATAATAGTGGAGATGATTGATGAAATATTATTACCAAGATAATAGGGTGGATAATTTTCATAATTAATAATGCTGTTGAAAAATCAGGGGTGATAGGAATACTATTAAAATATTATAAAACTTAATTGTAGTTAAAGAAAACTCCCTAAGCATTTATCTAGTTATTTCTATTTATCGTTTAATAACCAAAGATATTATATGAAATCCTTACCTTTAGTTTGTAAATCCAGATTCATTACTGCATCTTCGTTGGGTACCTTAGTCGAGGTCTCCTCATCATTCAAAATTTGTTGAGAATTCATGTTACTGTAATATTCCAAAATTTCTGTTTGAATGGTGATTATTGACGTACTTTTATTAAATCAACTGGGTGGGTATGTCTCGTACATGCTTACTATTGTAATCATTTGCACACTGTGCCTAGTAGTGGTAAGTAATTGATAAATTTCCGGTGATCTTATTTATTTAGTGAAAAATTGAAATCAATATGGATTTGCGGGGACTATGAATGTTTATGTTAAGTGTTGTAATAATTCGATCGGATGACTAACGATCCGGTTTGTTTATTTTAATTACGTTTGATTTTATTGATTTTATTCGTAGATTCGTCTTGTTGGAATCAGGGATTTATATGAAATTTTATGGTCAACATCATCAAATTAGTTTCTAGTAATACATATATTTTCAGTTATTGATTTTTCTTTTTAACCCTCTTTAGCGAATTATTTATGGATATTATGAAAATCTTTATCACTATTCTAAATTCGAGTTGGTGAACAGGTATCTTATACGGGATAGTTAATTTCTAGGTTATGAAAACTGATGAACCTCTGTCTTCTTGGTTGTACAGGTGATAAGTGGAATTCAATTTTATAACATTTCTATTCAGATTTTTAGGGGTGTCTCTTTCGGTTGTTTCACTAGCGGTGAAGATTTGGAAACTATATTCCTTAGGCGTTTGGGACGTACCAGTGGCTTCTATTAATCATGGGTATGGTTTCGTAATTATATTCTTAGTACCTTTAGGAATTTTTAATAATAAACAAAAATTATTTAGCTTCAACCTGTGGGAACCAATTGGAAATCTCATTATTCGTCCTGAACTTTTCGTGGATTTTAATAACGGATTTTATTCCATACCTATGTGGGTTGTTCTAGTGGATTTGGATATACTTTACTTCTATTAAAGCTAGTTCAATTCGAATTTTCTATGGTTATCGATTAGATTATGCCCCTTGGGTGGCGATTAATAGGTTGTAATTAATTATGATGATTTTGGAGTTTCATTTTTATTCTTTTATAATCTTTATTTGGATTTGTAGTTTATTTGAGTTCGTATGATCAACTCGGGGTTATTAATGGTCAAAAGTTTAGAGTGGTCGTTTCATATTTAGAACTGTCGATTAAATTATTGTCCCGCGTTTACAATTTATGAATATCTAGCTTTATAATATTATTTAAATTTACAATTAATTTCAAGAGTTATAACAACGATTTCGTTTATGATGCCCCGTTACCTTCCTTCAATTGACCTTAGGCGCACTGTGTTCATATTATAATTAATGAGTGCCCACTGGACTACTCGGTGTGGTGATTTTGAGCCGTGTATAGAGTAATTTAGGTCGATTTTAAACAAATCGAGAAACGAGGAAGTAACCAAAAGACCACTTCCTTATTTCTCCCTTCTTCTATACGGAATAATATTGATGTTCCGATCCCTGCGTTCCGCACGCGGGTCTTCAAGGGCACAGATCATCGGCGATATTCCACGCACTTACACGAATCTGAATAATGTGTATGATTTTACTGACTTGTAATGTGTTTTGGCTGTGGGCCGGAAAAATTTCGACAAAAACGAATAAATAATGAAAACAAAATGATTTTATGCTTTATAAATATTTTATTAATATTAAAAAAAAACAATACAACTGGTGGGTTTCTGGGTTTTGATAATTTGAAACTATATGGTTGTTACCCAGACAACCCCATACAAATATTCTTTCGCTTACCACTCGGCACCCGTTGCTAAGCAACGTTGGAACTGTGTACGAGTGGGTAGATCGTCCGCAAAAATTGAGCGTTATTGCTAATGCTATAATTGACCGAACGATCTTTGGGTCCAACGAGCTGTCGATAGAAGACCTGTGCTCGCTTTTGATTCTTAGGTCCAATTATTCTCCTATCTCTTTCAAATGTTAACCTATACTCTCATATCATCTATCTTTATGTCCATTCGCTTAGTCCTTCTTATTATTGTCCATGTTGATGATTTTTTATGGTCTGTAAACCCTTGGTTATGTTAAGTAAACACAGTACATCTCTTACCCTTATTCCTATTATAACTACAATGTTCCCTATTATCATTACTAGCATCATCATTGTTACTATTATATATATTACCTTTCTTAATTGTTACTACTATTACCTTTATTATTATTTTTATTACTATAACTACCATTATATTTATTGTTATTACTACTATGATTATTACTACTGTTATTATTATCATAATTATTATCATCATTACTACAAATACCATGATTATTATTATTATCATTATTATTATTATTATTATTATTATTATTATTATTATTATTATTATTATTATTATTATTATTATTATCATTATTATTATTATTATTATTATTATTATTATTATTATTATTATTATTATCATTATTATTATTATTATTATTATTACTATTATTATTATTATCATTATTATTATTATTATTATTATTATAATCACCATTACCCTTATCATTATCGTTATTATTATTAAGATTTTGTAGGGATCCGTCCTTATTCCTCAGCGTTAAAAAATGTTTATTGATATACAACATTAGCCGTAATCCATCTGTATTTTTCGGTTTTCAATAAAGTATTTTTGTAAATTCGAAAATTTTAGCAGCGTTCCGCCCTTATTTTACGGTTCATCCCTATTCTACAGTTTTCGACAAAGTATTTTCATTGACTCAGAAAATTTGAGCAGCGTTCCACCCTTATTTTACGCGTTCCATTTTTACGTTACTATTTTTGTTAAGTATTTGAATTAATTCGGAAAATTTGAGCAGCGTCCCGCCCATATTTTCCGCCTCAACTCAAATTAATTTATTTAATTCTTATTTAAAAACATTATTTTTCATGATTTTGGTCGTTCGGATTAATCTTTTTCCGATGGCTATTCATTTTAACTGTTGCAACGATTTCGCAATTTTTCCCGCTACCCATTCCCTCTTTTTGTCCTTAAGATCTATGTATGTTCATTTCATAGTTAATGAGTGCCCACTGGACTACTCGGTGTTAGAAATTTTGAGCCGATTGTTGTTAAAAATTTATGTCTATTTTACAGGAAACAGAGGATGAAGGAGCAGCCAAATGGCTACTCATTTACCCTCCAATTTCCCTTATGTACGGATAATATTGACGTTCCAGCTCCTGCGTTCCGCACGCCGGGTCTTCACGGGCACAGATCATCGGCGGTATTCCACGCACTTACACGAATCTGAATACTGTATATGATTTTATTAACTTGTGATGTGTCTTTGGCTGTGGGCCACCAAAAATAAAATAATAGAAAAAATAAATTACCACATGAATTAGGCAAAAGTCTAGACGCATAAACTGTATATTTGGCATTCATATAAACAAATTTTAAATCGGGCATCGATGTACATAAACAAAAATAACATAACTGTAGATTAACAATCTGAAAATATTGCTACAAAACATAACTGTAGATTAATAACCTGAAAATATTGCTAAAAAACATAACTGTAGATTAATAACCTGAAAATATTGATAACTGTAGATTAATGATCTGAAAATATCTAAAAAAATCACACAACAAAGTGTTGGGCCAGAACACAAACGGCCTTGGAAAATGTTTAAATGGATCGGTAACACACATGCAAACATAACCTATTAAAACATCAATTAAACCCTATCAAATATGAGAAAAAATAGAATTACATATAAAATAATAAACATAAAAATAAATTAAAATAATAACAAAATGCAACAAGATCCGCACGATACAAATACAAATATAACATGAAAACCCAACAAATTCGATCGAAAATTGATAAATCAATAAAAGTTCATGAAAATGAAATTTAAATCAAAAAATTTGAATTAAAAATAATTCAATAAAAATTCTAAATAAAAAAATTATCAAAATAAATTAAAAAATAATAAAAATAAAGATTAGAATACACTAAAAAATAACAAGGTCGAATTTTGTTTTACTACATCAAAATTAACACGCGAGGTTAGGGACAGAAAATAGGTATAAATACCGATGCATTTTCACATAAAACTTAACAAATTTTTGAAACAAAAACTGTGCTAACTTTTTGAAAATATATTTGAAGTAATTTTTAGGTGAGCAGTAGTTTATTTGGAACTCTCTCTTCACGCCCCGTCCTCGCAACCTCGATAGAGCTCTGCTTGGATGTCGGCGTGGGGGGAGATGTATTTTTATGAAATTTTTTTTATTGGATTGATTTGGTCAAGTAATTTTGTATTTTGTTTTGTTAATATATTAATAAATATTTAAAATATTAAAATCGAATTTGTTGTTATAATTAATTTATTTGTCGAAATTTTTCCGGCATACAGCCAAGACACATCGCAAGCCAGTAAAATCAACATACAATTCAGATTCGTGTAAGTGCGTGGAATATCGCCGATGATCTGTGCCCGTGAAGACCCGGCGTGCGGAACGCAGGGGTTGGAACGTCAATATTATTCCGTATAGAAGAAAGGAGAAATAAGGAAGGGGTCTTTTGGCTACTTCCTCGTTTCTCGGTTTCTGTAAATTCGACCTAAATTATTCTACACACGGCTAAAAATCATCACACCGAGTAGTCCAGTGGGCACTCACTAAATGTAATATGAACACAAAATGCGCCTAAGGTCAATTAAGGGAAGGTGACGGGTAATTAAAGAAAAATGAAATCGTTGTTATTCGCTATAAATTCATGTTACTAATTTATGTCATCCATTATAAATTTATATTATCGATTATAAATCCGTATTGTAAATTCATATTCTTAACTATAAATTCATATTATCGATTATAAACCCTTATTATAAGTTCATATTATCAATTATCAATTATCATATTATTAATTCACGTCATTAATTTTAAATTCATTATTAATTATCAATTATTAGCTATAGATTCGCATTAGTAGTTAGGAAATCATGCGCTCAATTATACAATTCGTATGTTAATTACACAGTCATATTATTATTTATGGAGTCACATTATTATTTAAAAATTCCTATGGCTAATCGAAAATCCGTATTATTAACTATAATTATAAATTGATGTTATTATTATGCAGGGTATTAATTATAACTTCAGGTTATTAATTAAAAGATTTTTTGCTTAATGATCAAAAATTACGAAGTTAACCCAAAAATCGCCCGCGACAATCAAAAAACTTACGGTAGTCAAGTCATAATAATTCCGATAAAACTTAAAGACTCTAATATCAATGACCAATAATATTCGATTAACATTCCCAACGTCCCTAAGATAAGATTAGAATAAATCAAGGAGAATTTACATAAAAAAAAGGCGAGAGAAAAATCCAAAATCACCCAGAATCTTCAAAATCACGTTGACAAAGACCAACCTCAATATAATCCACAACTCCATCGAATATCGAAAAATAAAAATCACAACTTCAAAATAAAATATAAGATCATAGAAGGTAATTTCAATAACAAGTTAAAGTTCTAAATCCAAAGATATGGAATTCGAATTGCGACATCCAACTGAGTAACATCTCGCCGTCCCGAAGAGAATGAGATTTCCAATCTGCCCATAATTACTCTAAATTATGACTAAATTTAATTGGAATAAATCAAAATTACCCAACTTTAAAAATCCCGATACTGTCAATTGATAAGCATTTTTCCCTGAAGAAAATTTCATTAATAAAACGAAGCTAATCTCCCAGAAAAATAACTAACTCGTTAACAGAGAAACCGCCAAGACGGTCAATGTCCTTGCCTAGCCAACTTATGTCCCACGTTTCAACCATAACCACCATATTTTCCCCAAAAACTCCAATACCGATCCAGTAAGATTAGGCCTAAAAAATGAATAGACTATACTGCTAATCAACATAAACTGGAAACTTCACGAATAATAAACTATAAATTGTTACCTTATTAAACCCACAGAGAAGCACGACCAAATTAAGTAAATATTAATCCAAAATCGCCGATCACTCTACAACCCGGATGTGGTAGTACCAATTGAAGTTGGATGTTGACACACCAGTCCGGTTCACAAAATCTGAGACATCACTATTGATTTGTTTACTTGCACGTCCAACTATGCAAATGAAAAATCGAGAAATTTCGAATCCAATCAAATGATGTTAACATTCCCGCTGAATGGCGAATATCGCATAAATAAATGCAGTTATATTAAAGTACTACACAAAGCGCAAACACCCACAATCATTGGAATATAAAATCTCACCCGGTATCATTGGATTAGTATTACATTAGAAAATGCATCGACAACGAATTTATCGAAAAAGGAATGCTTCGACTAGCCCACCTGGCGAAAGATCGGTAGCCGATTCTGACCCACAGCTCATTGGTAATGATTTTTTTTCTTTTCTTTTCATTTTTTAATGCATAAGTAATGATAATTTTCCAGTACTAAATAAGGAGTTTGTAAAATTAAATATATTTTTTTTCATCATAACGATATCGCGGTATTTTATAAACGGTTTGGTATTAGAACCTACCGTCGAACTTTTATTTATTATTGAATTTTATACTTGAATTCTACGATAATGATTCTTTAGGTTTAGATGATTAGATTTTACATCCATTTTGTTGTAATTATGTAGCATAATTTTTAGACTTTAGCTTTTACCATTTATAGATTGGAAATCACCAAATATATGGAATCTTTATTTAGGGTATATCAAAATAATTTTGATTTTTGTTTTAGAATAGTATAAATAAATACGTTAGAAACGCGTGTTAAATTTCATCATAAGTTGACTTGCTTTCTCTAGATCATCGATATAGCGTAGGAATGGTGATGTTTCTCTATTAGACATTCGTCGGTCAATATAATAACATGAACGTGAATCAGGAATTAGATTTTGCCATATACAGGCGAGTTTGTATTATACCTTACAAAAGGAGGGAGTTTGAAGATGGAAAATATTACGAACGGAAGTTATCGGCTACTAACCTAAAACTGGTCAGCATAAATGGGATAACCATCACAAACGACGTTAAATGAAGAATATTTTTCTTTTGCATTTTTTTTGAATGTCTAGTAATTTATATAAACTTAAAAACTCAAATGCCAAATTCAGGACCCCGCATCCATTGATTTTGATACTCCCACAACTAGATCTGCCCAGTCAGGTAAATCCCGAGAGATCCAAACGTAGATCGATACTTTTAGTTGTTTTCCCGCTATTAGTATTTAACTGTTGAATTTTTGAAAGGAATTTGTGTTAACTATGACCTCATTAAGGAAGTTCAGATCCGGATCTTATTCCTATGCAACTTGCCGACCGATGGAGAGAAGCGTGGAAGCTATTCCGACAATCCAGATGTCTCGAGCCTTCCCCACTCGAATCCCAACAAATCAGTGGCCAATCGGAAGATCCTAACCGAAATTCCGAAGCACCGGAACTGCTCTGGGAGGAGTGGAATCCAGCTGCAGAAATCTATGAACACGCTCGTCGCCTACTCGATGATCTTCTCAACCATCAACGACAGGTGTACCTACAGGTGGTCCGAGCCCGTCAATGTTTGGCGAACATTGAAGACGACATCGAAACCGGCCGGATTGCTACTGCCTATCACCACCCACGGCCACGCAGACCCATGCACGGAGGCACCTGTTGAGAGACGGTCGTAAACAGGAAGGACTCTCAGATGGCCGGGTCTAGGCGGGTTCGAAATACTAAGCGGCCAGTGATGATTTTCTCGAAGTGCTCCCTGGAGGAGTGGGTAGCGAGGAGATTCACTGACACTTGATACTGACATCCTGAATTAACCTTAGTTTATATTTTCTTTGTTATTAAAATAAATAATTAGTTCGGTTAGAAATTAATTTCGTTTTGTTTGATGCTATAACAATTTGTCGAGGAAGTTTTGTTTAATTCCGATATATTTATTAGCTCTATGGTAATAGTTACCTTTTTGATGTTATTAATTCCAGAAATGGATTCTCTACAAATCTTACGAACGGAACTGGCCTTGGCACGACAAAATAATAAGACTCTGTATGATCAGATTATCCAGCGAGAAGTACACCAAACCCGAGCTACTTGGGTAGATCCAGCAAAAATAAAACCCCTATATCAGAGACTCACAGCTGCTCAAAAGGGATGGGCAGAAAAAAAGCAGATAAATCAGAGTCTGCGAACGCAGATACGAGGACTGGATGTTGCCCTGTCGGCCAGTCAGGAAGGAGCGGCCGTCACTTACCCGCTCGTGTTCGCACCAGCTCAGTTAGCTTATCGGGAGTCGGCAGCTACTCCAACCTCGATCTCGAACTCAGCAGCAACAGTAAATACCAACTCTCGCCCAGGACGCAAGGAAAGAGCCAGGCGCCCTGCCGCTCGATTGTTAACTCAACCCAAGTAAAATTCGAAAGCGTTGTAACTCGTGAATAATACATGTTTTGTTGTCTGATTGTATTAACTCATGTGTAAGATAGTCAAGAAATCATGATAGAATTCCTGTTATTTATTAAACTCCAATGATGAATACATGACATGAAGGGACCAATTAGAAAAAATCGAGCATGTGTCTTCTACGACGGCTCGTTGGACCCGAGGGTTGTCCGAGCAATTACAGTATTAGCAATAGTACTCACTTTTTGCGGACAATCCCCCCGCTCGAGCACATTTCCAACGTTGCCTAGCAACGGGTGTCGAGTGGTAGTCAGAGTAATATTTATATGGCGTTACCGGGGTAACAACAAAGATAAAACAAATGTCAAGCCCAGTAACCCACCAAAAGTAAGATTTGTAAAAAATGTGCATCTTAAATTTGGTTGAAATTAATACTACAAAGTAGTAGTTGAAAATTTGGGAAAACACATCAGTATTTATACCTATAATTTGGCCTTAACCTTGCGTGTTAGTTTTATTGCGATTAAACAAAATTCGACTTTGAAATTATTTGTGTTATCTAAATTAAATTTTTATTTATTTCCTGATTTAAATTGGTAATTTATTTTTAACATTTTTAAATAAATTTATTCAGCTAAAAATATTTTATTTTTATTCATTTAATTCATTAATTTTTACTTTTATATAAATGGTCATTTTACGGTCGAATTTTCTTGTTATTATGTTATTTTTTATGTAAATTTCGTGCGGTTCTTGATGCATTTTGTATTTATTTTATTTTACTTTTATGTTTTTGATTTTATATTTATTTATATTCTCTCAGATTTTAAAGTGTTTAGTTGGTGTTGTATATTGTATTTTAAGTTATCGTGGTGCTGGGTTTTCGTGCTGTATTACTGATGCATTTAAACAATTCTCAAGGCTATTTGTGTGCTGGCCCAACACAACAAATTACTTGTCCGTAACGAAAATCATACAAAAATACTACCCTCCCCACGCCGACACCCAAGCAGAGCTCTACCGAGGTTGCGAGGACGTGACGTGGAGAGAGTTTCCAAATAAATCTCTCACTCACCTAAAAATAGATTTTTAAGAACTGCTAAATGATTTCAAAAAAAACGATTTTTGATTAAAATTTATGTGAAAATGCATCGGTATATATACCTATTTTTTGTCCCTAACCTTGCGTGTTCTTTTTGATTTAGTAAAACAAATTTTGACCTTGGATTTTTCTAGTGTATTCTAATCTTAATTTTTATTATTTTGAAATTTTATTTGACAATTTTTTCTTAAGATTTATTATTGAATTATTTCTAGTTCGAATTATTTGATTTTTATTTCATTTTCATGAAATCTGGTATTTTTAATAAATTGTCAAATTTTGGTCAAAATCATTGGGTTTTCGTGTTATGTTTATATTTAATTCGTGCGGATCTTGGTGCATTTTGTTATTATTTTAATTTTATTTTTATGTTCATTATTTTATATTTTATTATCTTTTTTCTCATATTTGATAGGGTTTAGTTGATATTTTAATAGGTTTGAATTTAAATTTGAATGTTATATTTGCATTTGTGTTACCGATTCATTTAAACATTTACAAGGCCGTTTGTGTTCTGGCCCATCAAATGATAATTTCAAATTCTAATGATTGGACCTCACTCTAAACTGGCGGGCTTACGTGCTCGCTAGAAACTTCCTTTCTTTATATTTGCAAGACGTTATGATTCATATTAATAAAGATTATTCGTCAATGAGATGTTGATGTTATATTTTAATAGATTAAAATTAAATAATTGGCATTCATGATGATATTGTGAGTTGTTTGTTGCTCAACTCATAACATTTCGTGCATTTTCATTTCACATTAATCACATTCATTTAGAAATCTACAATGAGTTCTCAATTTAATTCTCTATTTCTGATGAGTTCGGAATATTCGTTCAAATGAGTTTTGTAATCTTTTTCTAAATCAATAAATTGTCTACTATCATCGCGTATATTTATGTCTATATTGTTAATAAATAAATTTGAAAGTGTAAATACATTGGATTTTCCACTGTCGTTAGTACAATCTCATATTGTTCTTGTTTCTCAATCCAAACTGATTTCAATAGACGAAAACTAGAATCACCAACAATTATTGTTTCAATTATATTATTATAGATGAACATTTGTTGATGAAGTTTAATTATTTTTGGTAATACTATACCATTATTTGAGTTACCATTTGTGATATATATTGCGGTCGATGGAAATACTTCAAGAAGATCTTTTTTCGAATATCGTGGTTGAATCTCGTATGTTTATCATTTCTTGTATTATTTTTTTGGTTATTTTATCGTATTTCTCTTGGGTAATTCATTTCAGAGCCAGAAGTTTATTTAGAACGGAACTGACTTGATTCCATGTATTTTAATATCCTGTTTTTTTAGTGGATAGAAGTTTTGTGAGATATTCAAATAACATAACTGGGTTTTCCGGTAAATAAATTATTCCAGTTCCCTTTTTAAAACTTGATGTTCCAGAGATGGAAGCTTTTCTGTCTCTGGGGATAAGAGCTTGATCGTGAGATAGAGCACAATATTTCAAATTTAAATAATATTTGAGCTGTGGATTTAAAGCCCCAGCCATTAATTCCAAAAAAATATTTTTATATCAACCATATCCACAATTATATTTTCTTTTGTAAAATTTATTTTTGTACTTCCAACCCCAAAAGTATTCCCCTCAATACACATTTTTAAACCCGATGTGATTTCATATTTCTTAGAGGTTTCCGGTTTAAAAATATAAAACTTGTTGTTTTCAAATTTAATAATAAATGTAACATCCCCAACTATTAATTTCTTTCCGATTTTATCTCGTTAAGGAAGGAAATTTTTGTCTAGTATTGTTTGGCTTTTCTGTAAATCATAAGTATCTTTATTTAGATTTAACGTGAAACTCTGGATTTTTGTGGAAAGAGGATCTAATAGAATTTGTCTAAATAGAATTTTATTTTTTGGATTTATTTTTTGCATCTCAAAGTAAATATTAATTTAATATTATTATTTTATTTTATATTTTACATATTTACTTATTAATTAATTTTTTAAATAGAATTTTATTATTTTTGGGATTTATTTTAATTAATAATATGCCATTAATTTATTTAAATTGGTGGGTTACAGGGTTTCATTGTTTGCTTGAACTAATCGGTGGTTGCCCTCGTAACGCCATACAAAATGATACTAACCGCCACTTGGCACCCGTTGCTAAGCAACGTTGGTAATGTGTTCAAGTGGTGGATTGCCCGCAAAAATTGAGTACCATGTGCTAGTACTGTAGTTGCTCGGACAACCCTCGGGTTCACGAGCTGTCGATAGAAGACCTGTGCTCGCTTAGCTCTGTCCCTGTGGAAGTAAATTCACGATCGAATGTGGAGAGATGACTTAAAGTTGCGATGCGGGTACTCATAATAATATCTGCGTGTAAACACCTTTTAAGAAGTATTGTAACCGTAAGCACAACTATTTTATTTTAATCGACAGAAATGTAAATTATCAACAGTTAATGAGACGGTTTTGATTGCTGAGCAGCTCGGCGTCGAGCACGTTCTTTGCGTCCCGGCCGACGATTTATTGGTTGAATTGAGGACTGCTCTACTGGTTGAGGGTCTTTCTGTATCCTCTGTGTCGGGGCGAATATGAGCGGGTAGGTGACCGCTTCCCCCTCCCGACAAACAGCTAGGGCCACTTCTAACCCTCGTATCTGGGTGCGCAGGCTCTGATTGAGCTGTCGCTCTTCGGCCCAACCTTTCTGTGCTGCAGATATTCGATGGTACAACATTTTGACTCTTTTCGGGTCCCACCAAGTCGCTTTGATCTGTTGGACCTCTCTTGTCAGTTGGAGTATTTGATGGAGGAGATCCGCATTTGTGTTCCGCGCGCGATCTAATTCCGCTTGTAATATTTGGTTAGTGGCCATAACTATAATGGATAAGTCGTTAAATTTACTGTTAATAATTTAGACGAGTTATTTTTATCATTATCGCAAACATATCAATTGAAGCGAATATTCTTAAGCAAATGAGCAAACGTAAAACGGGGTAAAGAACATTTCTATTTCACTAAAGAACAAAACATCAAACTAGTCCATATAAATTGTTAGATTCTCTGGAGTTCTAATTTCTTCGGAAAGGACTTCCTTCGGCTCTTTCTCGGAGGAACCACTGGATATGGGCGTCGGGTATCTCGGACTGGGCGAGGTGGGTATGCTTCTGCGATTCGCCCGGCGAGGATGTCATCTTCTACGTTGGCGAGATACATCCTCGCCTTGACCACCTGTAGGTCCACATGTTCCTGCACCCGTTCCCATTGGGTGAGGAGTTCTCGCGCATTCATGAACGTTTCTGCGGCCGGGTATTGTTGTCCGGCGAGTCCGCATGGGTCGCTGCTTAGGCCCAGTACCCTCCAGATAGTGGGGTACGGCCACCGTTGTTGAATTCTATCGAATATGTCTCGTTTTGATTGTGGTTCCTCCCGGCATTGGTCGTCGGGCATTTGGATGTCAGTCCTTTCGATCGGCATATTCTAAAACGCATCAAAATCAAATATTGGCGTAGATAATGAGAAAACAGTTTCATTTCGCTCATCTCTCGGGTTGGGTAACCAACTCACTAACTACCAGGTTACTATTATCATGCAGGTTGGGTCACTTTGTGAGTCTGGTTCCTTAAGGTGCACTCCTCTATATGATTAATCGTATGGATGTGGTAACCTGACGTTTAACCTATTTGATATATGCGTCTTAACATAGAAGTTTTCCATGTAGGCGGATACTCGTACGTTGACTTAAGGGAATTTGGACATTGATTTGAAGTTTGTTTACTAACTTTAACTACAGTTGCTCGCATTTTAAGATTTAGGCCGGATGTTGATCCGAGATAACTTGGTCGCGTGTGGGTGTATCCTGGTGGGCGAATGATTTCCGGCGAATTTTACCATTACACTTAAGTGGTTGACTAAAGGTGAATTATATTGTTTACATCCGGTGATTGTATTATTCGTGTCATATTTTCAGAATTACTGGTCAAATGTTCGCCTACACTCGATTATCTCAATTTCCGGTAAGTTATTTCGTTGACTAGTTTAAATGTACTTTATTAGCAACTTTTAGGAAAACTTCTACGCCTACCGAGGTTTCTAAATAAATGCGATACTCTTTTATTGGAATGACTTCGCTATGTGGAATCTTGTTTGTTCAATACGCATTTTCGCTTGTCTTAAACTTTGGTGTTTTTTCAATTATATTGGTTTAAATTACGTAACTATTCATTCACTTTACCGCTAATTAATTTGCTGTAACTCCTGAATTTATGATAATTAGAAGCCTATTTTATAAATTTATAAATTATTCTAATCTAGTTAAGAGATTATATTATCAGTAATTAATACCGACCTCTGTTATTCCGACTTCCAATAGTCTTCCCTAAGGCTATTTGGATCAACTATTACTTTAGCCCACAAAGTTATTTTAATGCTAATCGTTTTAAATCCTTGAATCCATTTTTAATTTAACTTACATTTATACGGTTATTCAATTCATCTCTAATCTTAATCTATGATTTACTTTAATCCACTAATCATAGCTCGTTAAGGAACTTATTGTGTTTATCCTTATTCAATATTTTACTCTACCAAAACTAGATTATTTGGGTTTTTTCTTAATAGTTATTTGCACTAATTTAATCATTTTTACTGTTATCAATAAATTGTTACAATTTAATAAACGATATATTTATTGGTATTCGTTTTTTCTTAATCAATCATTTAATCTAAACACTTGATTTGCTCAATCACGTCTTCAATTTTATCAAAATGAATTAACGGTGAATTATGTGGGGTGACATTAAATTTTAATCAACAATTAAGTTAAGGGATTTCATACTGTTATTCGAAAAATCGTTTTACCTTTAATTGATACGTTTCTTTATTTGAAATCAATGAATTCGATTCTTAACTGCTTTCCTTTTATCGGGGTTGATTTGATCAATTACATTACTCGTTCTCACTCAAAGATCAGATTACTTTTATTGAAATGAATTATAATAAACTAACTGATGAAATTATTTGTCATTACCCTAATCCATAATTTACGAGCATTTAAATTATTTTTACCCAATATTTACTTTAATTTTTAGCCATAAAACACTTTACTTTTACGATCAATGGTTATTTTAATTCTTATCAATACTTTCATTTTAATCGAATTCAATGATTCCCAATAAATCTTATTTATTTCAAAGTGTTAATCCAAAATAGTTATAACAACGATTTCAGTTAATTTAACCCAAGTACCCTTTCCCTTTAATAGGCCTTAGACGCATATTGTGTTCATATTATATTTATTGAGTGCCCACTGGACTTATGGTGTGATAATTTTAAGCCGTATGTAACATAATTTTAGGTCGATTTTACGGAATTGAGAAACGAGGAAGCAGCCAGAGACTTCTTCCTTATTTCTCGCTTCAGCTATAGGGATAATATTGACGTTCCGACCCCTGCGTTTCTCAACGCCGAGTCTTCACGGGTACATATCATTGGCGATTTTCCACGCACTTACATGCATCTGTACTATGTTGATTTTACTATCTTGCGTGATGTGTCGGCTGTGGGCCGGAAAAATTTCGACATTTCAATTTAGTTTATGAAAAAATATATATCAAATAATTCATGTATATTAATAATATTTATTAATTAGGACAAAATAACAGAATTACCCTCCATAACCATTCCAAATATTTCAAACAATATCATAACAGAAAGCATAAATGCCTCTCCCCCCACGTCGCCGTGGAAAGAGGGCTCCAACCAAAATATTTCTCACCTAAAATCAATTGAATTAGCTCAAATAGCTTGAAAATAAGGTTCTAAAATAGCTTCACAACGATTGGAAAATAAGCTTTCACAATAGTCTAAAATCAATTGAATTAGCTCCAATAGCTTGAAAATAAGGTTCTAAAATAGCTTCACAACAATTGGAAAATAAAATTTCAAAATCAATTGAACTAGCTCCAATAGCTTGAAAATAAGGTTCTAAAATAGCTTCACAACAATTGGAAAATAAGATTTCAAAATAGTCTACATACGACTTCAAATAGTTTTAAAATAGTTTCTAAAAATGGTTTGTTTCCAAAATGGTTAAAGTCCAAGATTGGTTTGAAAAATGGTTAATTAAATGTGAAAATGGATCAGTATATATACCTATTTGTGTGACGTGTGAAATTTGATGCAGTAAAACAAAATTCGACCTTGTTCTTTTCTAGCAAATTCTATTATTTATTTTTATTATTTTTCGATTTATTTTTATAATTTTTTATTTCGAATTTTTATTGAATTATTGCTAATTTAATTTTTCGATTTAAATTTCACTTTAATGAACTTTTATTAATTTTTCTAATTTTGTCGAATTTGTTATGTTTTCTTGTTATATTTGTATAGGTATCGTGCGAATCTTGGTGCATTTTGTTAATATTTTAATTTATTTTTATGTTTATTATTTTATATTTAATTCTTTTATTTCTCAGATTTTATCGGGTTTACTTGATGTTTCGGTGGGTTTATTTAAATTGCGTGTTATTTTTGCGTGTGTGTTTCTGATCCATTTAAACATTTTCCAAGGCCGTTTACGTTCTGGCCCAACAAAATAAATAAATTATGTCATGAAAAAAGATAAATATTCCCTTAACTTATATATAAAAATCAATTAATAGTCAATTGCCCCCATCAATTAGAGATCAAATATCAATTAATCATCAACAATTACAAGTGGTGGGTTACAGGGTTTCGTTATTTTGCTTATCCTCCTGGTGACCCTAGTAACGCCATACAAAATGATGCTAACCGCCACTTGGCACCCGTTGCTAGGCAACGTTGGTAATGTGTTCAAGTGGTGGATTGCCCGCAAAAAGTGAGTGTTATTGCTAATACTATAATTGCTCGGACAATCCTCGGGTTCACGAGCGGTCGATAGAAGACTTATGCTCGCTTAGCTCTGTCCCACGCGTAAGTATATTCAAGATCGAGTGTGGAGAGATGATTGTAAGTATTCCTATTAACACCTGTGCGCACGCGTATTTAAGAAATAATTTAACTACACTTAATTTATTGGAATCAACACAGTGAAGGTTTAATGCGAGTTAATGGGGTGGATTTGCTGCTCGGCGTCGAGCACGCTCTTTGCGTCCTGGTCGACGACTATTGGGTTGAGTAGTAGGCTGATCCGCTGGCTGAGGGTTCTTCGGCGTCATCTGGGATGGGGCGAAAACGAGCGGGTATGTTACCGCTTCTCCTTCCCGACAGACCGCCAGGGCGACTTCTATTCCTCGGATTTGAGTACGTAGGTTCTGATTGAGCTGACGCTCTTCCATCCAGCCCTTTTGTGCTGCGGTTAGTCTGTGATACAGCGCTTTCACCTTTTTCGGCTCCGACCAAGTCACTTTAACCTGTTGAACCTCTCTGGTCATCTGGAGTATTTGGCGAAGGAGGTCTGCATTTACGTTTCTTACCCGATTTAGTTCTAGTTGCAGGATTTGGGTCGCGTCCATAACTATAATGGATAAATTCGTTAGATGTGAATCCAATGACTTGTATAACTAATATTTATGATTATTATAAACATAACGATTAGAACGAGTACTCTCAGGCAAATTATCAAACGCAAAGACAAAGTATCAAACATTTTCTTTTAACAACAAAAAGGATCAAAAAACAAATCACAATTATTGTTAGTGTTTTTGCGACTTCTGCTTTCCGCGAACCGGCTCCTTTCGGCTCTTTTTCGGGGAAACCACGGGATATGGGCGTCGGGTATCCCGGACTGGGCGAGGCGGGTAAGCTTCCGCAATCCGCCAGGCGAGGATGTCTTCTTCTACATTGGCAAGATACATCCTCGCCTTGACTACTTGTAGGTCCACCTGCTCCTGCACCCTTTCCCATTGGGTGAGGAGATTCCGAGCGTTGATGTATATTTCCGCCGCTGGGTATTGCTGTCCATCGAGTCCACAAGGGTCACTAGTTAGACCCAGCAACCTCCACGTGGTGGGGTACGGCCACTGCCGCTGGATTTTCTCGAATATTTCTGTCCTTGGGGTTGACTCCTTCCGGTATGGCTCATCGATTAATTGGGTATTAGTCCATTCGCGTGGCATGTTCTTGGCTAAAAGAAAAGGCATCATGATCGGCGAGTTGCGCGTAAGGAATGAACATATGGTTTATTTTAAATTGGTCGCTTGGATACAATACTAGGCTCACCAGTGATTAGGCTGTCGCTGTTGGGTGTTAAGTATTACTCTAAGGCTATGACAATGAGACGCGTCGAAAATCTATGATTCGTTAATTATTATCGTTGGTCAAGTTAGCGATTGTGAAGTAGATAGTATCGGGGTTGAACAGAACCTATACAGATGTTACTCAATACCTATCGTTAGGTCATCGTCTGTGATACGCCTAGTGCCTATATTCATTGAGGTTTAATAAAAGAAAATTTAATGGGTTTACAGGGTTACTATTTATTTGTGAGTATTTCAAATTTGCGGGACATCTAATTTTGGGTAATCTCAAGGTGAGGTTGCATCTAGATGGGGTTGACATAGATTAACACGAGCCTTTAGAGTTTTATTAATACTTAGCATGAATATCTGCCACTTTAACTTCAAAATTCTTACTAATACATAACACGAATATTTGCTAATTTAACTTCAAAGTTATTTGTTACGTAATATCAACCTTGATTTGATTAATTTCGAAATTTACCGGATGGAACATTCATCTTTATTTATGCGACTATATTTAATTAGGATGGAGGTAATCATATCCGTTAAGAATTTGTCGGTGTTTACATTAAGGGCATGGGTTCTACCTATTGTGTCGCCGGAAATTCTAAGTGCACATGAATTCGGTTAGTTGAGTGATGCGGTTTCCGGTCGAATCTTATCATCAATAGATCGATCGATTTGTAATTAAATGAAGACATTTCCATTTGGTAAACTGATAACCGGTGTTTATTTTACCTATTTTTCATGTTCAGGATTCGCCATCAATAAGTTCACGATACTTTAAAGCTACTAGGAATTTTTCGCGTGGATTCTTTACCTCATGTATTTGGAAATTTTCGATGTGGGACTCAGTTATGCCTTCGTGTGTTTCTCAGAGAATTTTGGAATTATTTTATTTGGAGTCAACGGTAGGCATTCATTGATTTAACGTTTGATGTGCTGTCAATATAAATTTTTCAACTGTTGTTTTAATCATTCTTAAACTTTTATATTTCTGTTAAGTTTGTAATTTGTATTAACTCTGGGTCAATCGAGAATGGGTTTGGGCTCTTAAATTCGATGTTTCAGTGAAAGTAAATGTCATCGATAATTAATTCACTTTTATTATATAATAATTTCGTGTTAATCCTTTTCTCCTCGACAATATTGCTTAAATTTTTTACCGTAATGATCTCATCTTGGCGAATTACTGTTCTAAATTTGAATAATTGATTTGTACTTAAGTTTTTTGTAATTAATTATTTTCGCCTTTAACCCGCCAATTTATTTAATTCATAAACTAATTTATTTTGAATACTTTCTTTTCAATCGATGGATTATCTTATTCCTAAGTCCTTGGATTATTAACGATTTGTCTCATTTTTATTAATAGTTATTTTCCTTTCTCATTCTGTGGATGATGTTAATCTTTTCAATGAATTCCCCAGTTTTACATTAAAATCTATTGGGTCGATGAATTACTCTAGCTAAGGCATTGCTCTACTTTAACAAATTACTTTAAGTTTTTTTTTTAATCAAAGGGTTAATTTAGTTGAATCCATAAATTACTTAAATTTTTCTTCATAATTATTCTACTTAATTAATCAAGGAGATATCTCGATAATCATTTTAATTGATGGGTTAATTTAATTCAGTTGACTCAAGATTTACTGATGATTTTTATTATTTTACTTCGAAATGTAAATCCAATAATTTATTTAATTTCAAATGATAATTTATTTTAGTTATCAACGATTTCAAATCAATTTATTCCGTACCCTTTCCCTTTAATAGACCTTAGGCGCATCTTGTGTTCATATTATATTTACTGAGTGCCCACTGGACTACTCGGTGTGATGATTTTAAGCCGTGTGTAATATGAATTTAGGTCGATTTTTCAGAATTGAGAAACGAGGAAGCAGCCAGAGACTCCTTCCTTATTTCTCGCTTCTACTATAGGGATAAATATTGACGTTACGACCGCTGCGTTGCGCACGCTCAGTCTTCACGGGTACATATCATTGGCAATTTTCCACGCTCTTACACGAATCTGTACTATGTAGATTTTGCTTTCTTGCGTGGTGTGTTGGCTGTGGGCCGGAAAAATTTCGACAAATTTTATTTAATTATTTAACCATATAAAACATGTTAATATTATCAATAATATTTATTAATTATATAACAATTAAACATAAATTACCATCCATTGACCAAAATACAAAATAGCATAATATTGCATCAAAATAAACCAAAAGATACCTCTCTTCCCACGCCGACGCCAAGCAGAGCTCTACCGAGATGCAATGACGTGACGTGGAAAGAGGGTCCAACATAAATATTTCTCACCTAAAAATGAGTTTCTGAAAAATTCAAAATAAAATTGAACAATCTCCGAATAATTTTGAAAAATGGTTTTAAAGTTTTCACAAATGATTCACAAACAATTTCAAATTGTTTTCAAATAATGGTTAAGTTAAATGTGAAAATGGATCAGTATTTATACCTATTTTTCTCGCATGTGAAATTTGATGCAGTAAAACAAAATTCGACCTTGTTATTTTCTAGCAAATTCTATTCTTTGATTTTAATATTTTTTGATTTATTTTTATAATTTTTTATTTAGAATTTTTATTGAATTATTGCTAATTCAAATTTTTCAATTTAAATTTCACTTTAATGAACTTTTATTAATTTTTTCAGTTTTGTCGAATTTGTTGTGTTTTCTTGTTATGCTTATGTAGGTATCGTGCGAATCTTGGTGCATTTTGTTATTATTTTAATTTATTTTTATGTTTATTAATTTATATTTAATTCTCTTATTTTTTCATATTTTATGGGTTTTACTTGGTGTTTCCAGGTTTATTTAAATCTGTATGTTATATTTGCGTGTGTGTTTCTGATCCATTTAAACATTCCTCAAGGCCGTTTACGTTCTGGCCCAACACAAGTCAATTATCATTGAAATCAAGTTTTATACAATAATATTAAATATCAATTGTTATCCCGAAAATAATTTTTTATTCACTATTCTTCTGCAGTCATAATTCGATGTATTGCTGAATTTGATCATTATTGCATATGAAGATTGAATTATTCGATATGGATGCTGTTTTTATTTATTTTATAACATTTGTCTATATCTAATATGCTTATTTTTCTTCCATTATCTAAGACTAAAACCCATCTTTTTATAATATTTCTGTAAAATATTAGCTTTATATCTTCAGCAATAAACCAAAAATTCCAATTATGCTTAAACCATTCATTCCTAGCAAATTTTATTTTTCCGAAATACTTTTTCCATTAAACTTTTTTTTGAAATTTAAAATATCTTTAGTTTGATTTGATAGCGAATATAAATTAATTGTCTTTGCTTCTATAGTGTAATTGCTTTGATTGAATCGTTTTTATCGTGGTAGTCAGTAATAAGATTTTCAGTCATTTTAAAATTCTATTCAATAATAATCCGAATATTTAAGCAACTAATTATTTTTTTATGAGTATATTCATCACTTATTATTATTGTTATTATTATTTATTATAATTAATAATTTTAATCGATCGTTATGATTTTTATTTTGTTTTGATTTAATTTGTAATCCTGCAAATAATCGTGACTTACTAATGAAATATATACACAGATAATAAATTGAAGGTTCCCAATGTCAGTTAAAACTGAAACCAAGCAGTCTTCACCTGCAATTCGTAAGCAAATACTAGATAATTCATTACTGGATCTAGATGAATGTATTGAAATGCTAACAAATGCAGGAAAGAATAAAAATCTAATCGTATCACTGAAAGAAACTGATGTTCAGTCGATAATCCAACAATCAAAAGTAATTATTCAAAACCAACCCATGCTGATTGAAGCTGAAGGACCAATGAAAATCTGTGGAGATATTCATGGCCAATTTCCTGATCTAATACATCTCTTACAGTTATGCGGTGATCCAAGCATCACCCGGTATTTATTTCTGGGAGATTATGTTGACCGAGGACGTCAAGGAATTGAAACAATTACCATTCTGTTAGCTTATAAGATTAAATATCCAAATTCTTTTTATCTTCTACGTGGAAATCATGAAAGTCAAGCTGTGAGTAGAGTGTACGGATTCTATGATGAATGCAAAAGAAGATTTAGTATAAAGTTGTGGAAGTCATTTTTAGACGTCTTTAACTGTTTACCAATTGCTGCAATTTTAGAAAATCAAATTTTCTGTTGTCATGGAGGACTGTCACCAGAAATGCTGAAATCTGAAGTAGTTAATTTAGAGAATTTAAAACATAAAATTCGCTCGATCGTTCGTCCAACAGACATTCCCGAAGAAGGATTAATTTGTGATCTATTGTGGTCAGATCCGTTAGATCTTCCAAATGGATTATTCACTTCAGAGCTTCATAATGAATTTTTCTCCCAAGATGGATTCGCTCCAAATGAAAGAGGTATATCATATGTTTTCAACCCTACTGTTGTCGATAAGTTCTTGAAGAAATTTGGACTAGATCTCATAATAAGAGCTCATCAGGTTGTCGAAGACGGTTATGAATTTTTCGCCAATAGATCTTTTATCACAATATTTTCCGCTCCGAATTATTGCGGCGAATTCGATAACGCCGGAGCCGTGTTTTGTTTGAGTCGCTCAATCGTGTTCAACGCAAAATCAAATGACGAAGAAATTGATTTGGAAGGCAGTTTCAAGATTCTTTTTGCAGACCACAAATCACGATATTTAGGGTCGTCGATGAAAAAACTAAAATAGAATTTTGGTTGAATCTATGAAATATCCTGAGATATTTTAAATATTGTATTTTATTTATTTTTCAAATTTTAGCATTAGATACGTTTAATGATATCCTTACGAATATAGAATCGCTGTAAAAATTTAAAAACTATCATAAGTTTATGTTTTAGTATGATTTTTATGTACATCATCTCAACTTTCAAGTATTAAGGAAAAGTTTTCCAATTCGAAATTTATCCATTTTTAAGTTCTGATCAAATTATGTAATTTAAACTTCGAAATTTTATTGGCTCTTCAAATTTTCTTAATTAAAATTCCAGTCCAATCACATTATCCAAACTTAGGCATCGCTTTATTGTCGAATCAAAAAATGAGCAATCAAAATTTATGACCAAAAGTCTTTATAATTAACGTGCCTGTTAAAAATCTTAGGCCAAATTCCCTATTAGAAATTATTTTACAAAAATTTGAAAATAAATTTCGAAATTAAACCTCAAAAAAGTAAACAGTCGAAAAATGTTCGTCTTAATCGCCTTCTTTCTTTGTTTCAACATTATTGAACAATTCCATGTTATATATCCTTACTGTTGTCTGCATATGTCGCTTTAAAATCTTTCAGGAAAGCTCAGAGCAAAATATAAAATTGATATAATGTTCCAAAAAAATATACCACAAAGAAAGAAGACAAAAAATCATCAGTAAAGTCAAGAAAATAAGTTGTGAAATAACAATTGAGCATCGAAGATAAGTGGCGAAGAAGCGATATATCAAACGAAAGATAGAAAACATTATATAGTAAAATAACACCGAATAATACAGATGTAAATATGTTAGAGGATTCTGGAGCGTGAGTAAGAAATAAGAGAAAGAATTTGTCGGAAAAAATAGTAAACCAGATATTATGCGGAGTGTTTTCAACTGGAGGTAAAGAATCAGTGAGATGTATGACGATACTAGCTACATAGAACCAGAAGACCGAAGTTATTACATTTGCGGTTGTAAAAATAATTAAGCCAGAATTCATAGATGGTATTGATAGAATGGAAAAGTTTGAAGTAAAGTAAATGAAGATCAATAATGTAGAAACTGTATTTATAATCAAAATTCTCATTATAGTAACTTATTTTGGTTTTCACCTCTGATTTATTTTCATTTTCCAATGGCATTGTAGAAGAAGAATAAATAAATCATTATTGGCGATAGCGATTGCGAAAAATAAAGATTTTGAAGAAATGAAGAGGAAATAAGGCATAAAATTTCATCTGCAGTGTACTAGTACGGCAAGAAGTGCAGATGAAAAAATACCTAATATCCAAGGAGCCAACCAATGCAAATGGAGAAAAGAAGCGAAGACCTGATAAAACAAATAATAAAAGCAAACGTTATTCGACATTGTAAGAGTTTTTATGAACTTCCGATCGGTTATTTTAAGAAAGAAAGATGGATCCATCAGAATGTATGTAGAGCATCATGGATTGATAGCCATAACGAAAAAGAAATCTTTTCCAACGCTTAATACCGAATCTCGAATAGACTATTTTGTAAATGCAAGAATATTTTTGTCAATTGATTTAGGTCAGCGTAGAACTGACTCCATACATTCAAATAATGACTTGATTTAATAAAAGAGAAGAAAAATTTTAATTCAAAAGACTATCGTTTGTCCGTTCAAATTTTCAAGAACTAATGCACACAGTAAGAGGAGGGATGCAATTCAAAAAAAATAATAATTTACCTAGATGATTGTTTTATATATGGGAAAAGTAAAAAAGATCACAATGAGCTAATAAGAGAAATATTTAGAATAATTCAAATGGTAGGGTTGAAAATAAATTCTGAAAAATTAGAATTTAATAAGACAGAAAGATAGATTCCTTGGGCATACAGTTAACGGAAAAGGAATTCAAACCAACAAAATGAAAATTGAAGAGATCATGAAAGTGGAAGTACCAAAATGTTGGAAACAGTTAAGATCATTTCTCCGATAAGCAAATTACAATTGAAGATTTATTAAAGATTATGTCACAATAGCAGAACGATTTTATCAGTGTTTCTCAACCCGAGTGCCGCGGCACCATAAAGTGCCGTAAGGATATGAAAAGTGTGCCGCGAGCTCTGCTAATTTTATTATTGAAAATTTATTAATTTCATATAAGGGTTGATTTTAAAAAAAGGCTATCTTAGATTACTATCTTAGATTACGATCTTACTATCTTAGATTTTGAATTACTTAAAATAGCAGTACATATATCAATTATTTTTGGTAAATATTAAGAACAAGAAAATGCAAAAGCTGAACTCAATTGAGAATGAGTTAAGAGTATTTTTGTCAAATACGCGACTTAATAATAAGGAGATATGCAAAAACCATCAAGTTCAAATTTCACATTAATATATGTTATAAAAGATTTAGTTTATTAAATAAAGAACCTACAAAACTTGTTGTTATTTTTATACCTGAAATATTATTATAAAAATTGTAGGGTGTCGTCAATTTTTCAAATTTACCGTTAGGGTGCCGCCATCTAAAAAGGTTGAAAATCACTGGATTATATACTGCAACATATGGATGTGAAAAAGATATATAATTCGTACTAAAGAATGCAATGAGCGCGTAAGCACTGAAGAACAGTGAGGGCTCGATTATCAAAAAGAAGGCAGAATTTTTATCTTAAACACAAACACTACCTTTAGGGCTATTAGCATGGTTTTGAGGCAAGTAAAAGCATATGGAGAATACGCTTTTATACCTTATGGTTTGAGACATATCCCATGGCAAGGAAAGGACCACTGTGTAACTAAGAAAGAACTTCTCGCTTTACTTGAATATGTTATACATTTTAGAAAATATGTGTACGGGAAAAAGTTCGTTACCGGCCCCTAAGCATTGAAGTCTATGAACACTGGAAAAACGTGAATCAGTTCACAATTTCAAACATTGCTAGCTTATTTGGTTGAACATGATTTTAAGTTTAAATACCGAAAAGAAGAAGAACATGCGAATGCAGATAGGCTATTAAGATTAAAAGATATGATTTGTACCCAGTGTCAAACAAGACATGGAGAAGCCAATGAAGGAAAACCAAAAATCAGATATATATATATCGAAAAATGGATGTGTACAATGAAAAAATAGTTTACAAAAAAGCAAAAAAATACACAAATTCATGGAACATTAGTAACAGTAGAAATGAAAAACAATATTTTAATTTTAATACCAGAAACCTTCTGAGGGTTTTTAACGAAACCCTTACACCAAGAACTATGCTATATTGAAGTTAAGAAACTATTCCACTGGAAAAGAAAAATATTTTAGTGATAAAGATGCAGGTGACAATTTGATTTTTTCTAAAATGCTGTGATATCTGTACTAAGAGAAAGGTGGTTTAGCAAGAACCAAGAAAATATTTTTATTTAGATATAGCTCTGAACACTCAGAACAGATTGTTATGGATATAGCCTACATAAATAGAAATACCAAAAAATATTAGGTAGCAATGATTGATCGTTTTGTTGGGGTTATTAAGCTAAAATTATTTAAAAAAGGTTGGAAGCAGGTAACAAAAGTCACAATTAAAATGTTTAAAAAAATATGTAAAAAAATGCGAAATTATCAAATTTGAATGGGAAAAACGAGTCAGATGTTAAGATAATAACTGACAAGAACTTTTACTGTGAATGAAGCGCAGTGTTTATTTACATTCAAACTTGAAGCAAGCATTAAAATCAAGAGGAGATTTAATGGACGATATGAGATAGAGCTCATATAAAGCTTTAGGTAATGAGTGATATGAACACTACTAAGAGAGGCGCTCGTGATTTTGAGGTTGGGATTGGGTATAAGTACACAAAGAACCACAGAATAGGCACAAGGATGGTAAGCAGTACAAAGGTCTGTCAGTTTTATACCTCGCATCGAGTAGAACTTTATTCCCATGAGGAACGAAAAAAAGAAGAATCATGTAGCTGAAGAATTGGATTAAATCTAAAAAAGAAGAGTTAAGACATTTAAAATGATCTTGTTTTTAAAAAATTGATTATTTGGTACTCATTATGAAATTGTAATAAATAAAACATCTGACGGAAATTAAGGTTATAAAAATGAGTTTAATGTACCTTTTTCACAAAGTTTTGATATTTTAATATTTTCAATACCAAGTAATCATGCTATACTCTCCAAATTCCTCCCCCCTCCTCCATGATTCTGCTGATGCTTATTTGAAAAGTCCCAACCAAGAAAATATCATTTCTTCTTAATAAATTATGTATTAATTTTCTCATTTGTATACTGACTAGAAAGGGTAATTAAAGATGTATAACTGCTTTATTTACAAAGACACTTTCATATTCAGGAAACCGAGGATAAAACTATCACTTGATTCGGTAGGATAACACAGTTGAATTTGGAATGATTCTTGTGGGTCTTTATATGTTTGGACAAATGATCGCTCCGATTGAACTTTCTTTGACAAATTGAACACGAGAACAACTTTTCTCCCGTATGAGTTCGTTTATGTCGAGACAGCTCATCGGATCTTGTAAATCTCCGTTGACAATTCTCCCAATTGCAAATGTATGGTTTGTCACCGGTATGGACTCTGATGTGGGCTTTGAGATGTGAACTCTTGTAATAAGCTTTCAAGCAACTTTTATAATTGCATTTGAAGGATTTCTGTCGGACATTTGTCGGGGAATTGTTTGCTACGACAATTGTAGAATTGTCCAAGAGTGATTTGTTCAACGGCATCAAAGTCGGAGGAGATTGAAACTGTTCAAATTTGGTTGAGTTGGGCAGTTTAGAATGAGTGAAATCAATTGCTTGCAACAGCTGGAAATAAAAATGTCAACCACTTGAAATATTTAAAAAGTTTTTTCATTTTAAAACTAAATAAATCAGTAAGCATTCCAATAAGCATCTTTAAAAGAATGAGGAAAATATTAATTATTCACATCTTTTTTACATGTTAGATAAAAATATTACTCTAGTAGGGGGAGGGGGGTTGGTTTATACTAAAACATTTAACCAGAATATAATCTTTTTGTGGTTATGCTAAAAAATTAAAAACGAAAATTTATAATCTGATTTAAAGAGATGATTTGAGAATACTTTAAATTATAAAGGCAAGTAAAAGGAGGCAAGGGTAAATATAAATTTACATGTTTGATTATATTTATTTTACATTTCTAAAAACAGTTTGTCCGGCATTTTTTGCAAATCTTTCTCAAAGTATTTCTTTCCCAGCGTTATTCTACAAAAATAGTTTCTTATTAACAGTTTGCCTTTTTTATAATACATCCTAAGTTAGGTTTTTTAAAGAAAAATAATGAAGAAGTGAATAACATAAATAAAACGCTTTTTGGGATTTCCGAATAAACAATTAAGACAAAATGCAGGCTTGACAAAATTTGTCATATTTAAAGCGACATCATCCAGCTAGGTCTCGGATAAAGTAAAAATACAAGTTACAATGTTGTAGTTATAAAGCTGAAATATTTACTTTACATAGAAAGATTTTCAACAATCATTAACATAAGAAAGAAACAATTTTGTATGTTTGCAAGTAATGCTCGATCACAGTAATTTTATAAGTAATATAACAGATTAAAATTTTTTTATTTAATAAATTTAAATAGATTTTATATTTTGATATATATTTGATACAGCCAAATTCTCAACAAGTCATTTGCTGAACGATGAGAAATTTTACACCATGAATAATGCGTTTAAGGAAGTTTTTCAAATGTGACGTTTTAAGTATTCTCTAAGCTTTGAGTTTATAGTTTTGCTGCTCTAACATTTGTTTATGGTGATTTTATATTCTAAATAAAGATTTTGTGTATACTTTTTTATTTAATCTTCTTTAATCATTCATTGTCGGATAAACAAACAAAATTATCCGGCTTCAGTTGGTGGGAAATGAATTAATATGTAAATACAAATTTGGACTAGAATACTTCAAATTAGTTCGATTTACAATATACTGTAGAATCGTCTTGTTTACAATACATTAAAATCTTGGAATCATAGTAAATCATACACACTTCAATGATGTAGTTCTGAACTGATGAAGCAAAGCTTTTTGTCAAGACAAAAGAAGATTTGTTCACTACCCTTCAAACTTGATTTTACACCTGTAATACAAGGTTTTAATAATACCAGAAAAAAATAGAAATTTATAATGCTGAAAATAATTATTTAGTTAAGCGATAGTATTGACTCCAAAAATAAGTTCAAGTCAGAAAGTCAACAGAAAATTAAATATTTTTTAAAATAACATGAAACGAGAGACAATTTTTTTTATAGACTCAGTTTTATTTTCAAAAAATTATCTGATTTTAAAAAAATTAAACAAGAACAGTAAAAATTTAAATAATCAAAAATTCCAGTTATAAATTTTCCATATAAAAAGTAAAAAGAAATTATATATTTTATACAATAAATATGATTATGTAATCGCGTGTGTAAAATAAAACAATAAAACATCATTTCCATGAGAATAAATCAATTTAACAATTTTATTTTATTAATGATAATTTTTTAGATGCTTAAATTAATTTTCGTTCACTAAAATTTTAAAGCTTTTAATAAATTAGTTTTTATAGTATTTTGTTTTTTATGTTTTATTTTACACACAATCATGTCTAATGTATAAAATTTATGTTATAAATACAATTTTCTATACTTTACTCTGAAAAGGGTGTTTCAAATGGGGATTTTTTATTAAAAATATGACCTCAATTTCTTGGTTCAAGGATTAGCAGCGGAGGAATTTTCGAGATGACATAGATTCTCTTGTGATTTTGTCGAGCACCTCAAATAGTTCGCGGAATTAGGAAACCATACCACCTAGGTAACGTATATTTTGATCTTATTCATTGCAATTAATTTATCAGTCTGGTCACTATTTGGATTTTGGCTATTGTATTATGCACTTTGGACTTTGAAAAACAGGTTCAGTTTTTTGTTTTTAAGTTAAATTTCCAATAATAGTTGAAGTCAATCATAATTTCGCTAACATTTGAAAAAAACTCTTTAAAATTATTCAGAGCATTCATAGTGAAAAAGATGACTTTAATTTCAATGGAAATTATCGTCATTGTGACTTTAAAGGTTTCAATTCTTAATGAATACATTTTTCAATAAAAATTTAGTATTTATGGTTTTTAAGGCAGTTGATATTCAAATTTCAAATTTCAAAATGCTTTTTGTATAAATTGCTTATTAGTATCATTAAGTCCATGTGCTAATAATTATAAGGCGCATTAAAAAGTGTTTTCATATTTTTATTTATACAAATAAAAAAAGTTAAAAAATTGAAAAATTTGATTTTTTATACATAAAAATTTAAACAAAAATGATTTATTTATTATATTCACAAACCATGTGGTAAGCACAATAAGCATAATGGATAAAATGGCTCTGTGCAAGCCGACATAAATATCTACTTGATTTTGTTAGAATTGTAAATAAAAAGTAACATTAAAAAGATACAATGAAAAACAATTAATTGAATATTTTTACGAGAAATTGAAAAATCGAATGGAGAATGTAATATTTTGTGGATTTTTTAATTAATTGGTTATATATTAAATAATAATAAAATTAAAAAAAGTAATTTTTAATTTATTTATTAATTTAAACAAAAATAACTAATATAAATAATAAAAAATAATTCGAAGAAAGTAGAAAATGTTTCAAAAGAATTATTATAGATGTTCCATTCAATTTTTACCGATTTTTTTTACTAACGACCGAAATAACCCTTAAAAATTTGTTAAAAATACTAATTGGTGAAATGCAAAGCAATACAATTTTTAAAATATAAATTGTTATTGCAATTACTGATTGAGTGTTAACCGTATTAAAAGTAGACGCATTTACTTTTTTAAGAAAAATATATCTTTAAAATAAAGGAAAATTTAATAAATAAAATAATATTGTAATCATCGAAACTGTTTGTAAATAATACTTACTTAAATTAAAATTAGTTTATTAATAGATTAGAATTTCATGCCTATTTATAAAAAATTGATTAAAATAATCATATATAATTCCAGTTGACATGTCACCATCAAAGCTTTTAACCCATTAATGCACTTTTTTTATACAACGGCAAAAATAAATCATTTTTTTATTATTGATAATTAATATATAACTTCTTTTTCATAAATTTCTTACACTGCCCTAGATATAATCGTTAGTGAATCTTAAACAAAACTTTGTATATTAATTACTAATTCGTATACCCGTCTCTCGCGGGCATGCACAAATTTGCCAGTAACACTCGGCATGTGCGTTAAGGGATTAATAAATTTTAAGTGGAAATAATTTTATTTTTATTTTTAGACACTCAAGTCTGGGGAAAAAACTACAATATCACGAATCATTATCAGTTTCTATGAAGCATGTTTTATTCCATAAACTGAGATTAGTGATAAAATTCGATGTACAAACCCATGTAAAATGTTATACTTATAATCCTAAGTTTTAGATTAATGGATAATAGTGGTTTGAAATATTAAAAATTACTATTTTTTATATTTAAATATTTTACAAATTTAAGTTTAATTTATGTTCAAATAAAATTTACTGTTATCAGTCAAATATTTAATTTTGAATGATTTCTACTTTCACTAAAATTAACAAATATTTTGAAATTTAAAATTATTATATAAGAATAATTTAACTAAACATTAAATTAAATGCAATTGTTTTAATATTATTTATCAAATATCCAGAAAATTTAATTACAAGATAAGTTAACGGATATTACAGTAAATATTTATTATTAAATTTCCTTTATCCTTGATATAATATCTCAAGATTTCAAATTATTTACGATAAACGTAAAGATTTTGTTGATAAATTTATAACTAATTTACCCATAAATGCTAATAAAGCGTTTACACCATTTTAATAACAACGACAAAAATAGTGATTTACTAATATTCAGTTGCGAATACACTTAATAATATTTTTGCCAATGACAGAGATTAATGCGTGTAAATGGCGACTGCCTTTGAATTTTCATAGAAATGTTACTATATAAACAACTTTTTTCAAAAGTATTTTAGAAATTATTTTAATTCTTCCTAAAATAATTCATTTTACCCAAATAAATTTGATCAATAACATTAATTAAATGAATTTAAATATACATAAAATTAAATAAAATAACTTACTGAAGTTAAGTTAGGATTCTTTTCAGCTACATAATTTTTGTAGGTTGATTTTCCAACACGAGTTCTATTGAGTTTTAACTTTAAAGATCGAAACTGGTCAGCATATTCGTAATTCATCATTGACACCAAAATATTCGCCAATTCAAATTTATCCTTTTAATAATAACAATAATTAATCTGGTAATGCTAAATTTATATCAGTTCTTTCTAACCTGCATGCCATAAAATTAATAACAAAATTAAAATTGTTGCTACTTCGCCTATTTAAATATTTTCATATTGTACTATAGACTCTTCATTTCAAATGACATGCATTATCAAGGCTATTCCAATATCCAATGATAATTAACCAATCAAATCGTTTCAATCATTCTATTTATCACGCATTGACCAAATGATTAAAAAATTACGCTTTAAACACACCTTCGACTATAATTAGAAAAGACTAAATAGTAAATGCTCAAAACGTGATAGAGCGATCAATCATTCGACCAGTGAAAGGCAGTTCGATGAAATGATACAAAATTTCAAAGTTCATTTCACTGAAGTCAACAGAATAATTGTCAACTAAAATATTATTAATCAAGTTATGGTCAAGGTGGTATTGTTACCCGCCGCTTATTAATTTTCAATTATAACTTGATTTTTTTTTAAAATAACAATAAAATAATTTCACTTTTATGATTGGTCCAAATTGATCCAACAATTTTTCAGAATCGAGAGAGTTTGATCTTAACTTGTTATGTTCAGCTTGTAAGTGCAAATGAAATGTCATATTTCATATGGTGGCCTGTCATGTCCATTTCATTCGGTACATCCCATTGACTTTTGAGTCTATTTTGATATAATGTTAGTTTGTCTGAATAACCGAGAGATTACCATTGACAAAGGAAGGCATTTATGATTTTTGTCTGATATTTAATACTATTTCAATCTTAAGGGAATTTAGTTAGAAATCTGATGCTATATTCTCGCAGTTTGAAAAGATATCAACAATACAAGCACAATAGACATTGAGCTTGAATTAATTTTGAAAGAACGGAAAAAATTATCCTCCTTTTGCAGGGAAAAAGTTTCTCCTGTCTTTTGTTGGCAAAGTGTTTGGGAAAAAAGGAGATTATTTAAGTTTTGCTTCTCTAACTCTAAACTAAAATAATAAACAAAGCGGTAAAAATAGATATTAAAAATGGATGACTCATTCAAAACCAAGAAGGAACATTCCAAAAAATAAATTATTTAAAAGTTGCATTAAAAAAATGAGTAGTAAAGGAAGAAAACAAATTTAACTCAAAAATCACCAAAATTAGAAAAAATATTAAAATCATAATTTCATAAATTTTTCTGCTCTTGCTATTTATTTTTCACTTATTTTTTAATAAAAAATTAACACGCAAAAATAGCGGTATAAAAAACGGTGCTAGATGAAAAAAATTTTTCACATTTTAAAAATTTACAAGCCATCTTGAAATTTTGAATTAACAATACCCTCAAAGATATTATGAAACTCTTATTGAAATTTGTAAAATTATGAAACCGACTTCGGAAATTTTATTGTGAAGCCTCTGAAACGATATATTTTATTTCTGCCTTGTGTTTTCAATCAAATGGTGTCAAAGTAAATTTCTAAGACAGATGTCCTGACGTTCACGGGTTTATCATATAAAGTACTAACGTTCCATCTAAGTCCCCATAATGAATCTCTTAAATATTGCATAAAATCCAAAAAAACATTAAACACAAAAAGACAAAACATTCATTGCAAAATGAATGTGCTGGATTTTAATAAATAAAATAATTAATAGTCGGTATTTCTGACCCCACATGATAGATAAAATAATACTCAATGCTCCCAATGTATATTAGAATTTATCAAAAATTACACACCAAAATTATTACATCAAGAAACAATATGCGTTATGATCACTCGATGAGTCCCGGTGAGTGTTTGGCTTGTGTAGTTTTTAAATAAATCCCCTTAAATAATATAATCCTGGTTAAACTTTAACTACTAACGAATTCCTATCAATTTCACTGGTTCCTTATTGTAATAAATTTCTTTTCTCTACAATATACTGTTCTCAAGTTTTACCCGTCCTTACCTGTGGTAAATGCCGATTGTTTCCGATTTCGACTTGCTTATATAGTATAATCTATTTGATTGATGATTCTCAACTAAAATCGTCTCTGCCCGACAATCCTCCCTCTACGGCTTTCTTTCACAATCTCAATGTATAACCATATAACTAATTAGTTTACTAAGCGCTGTCCTTAAGATTATCTTTTTTCAAATTTTCCAATCAATCATACTGTTCTGATAATGGCCTTTCGAGTTCCCTTTTGTTTACTTTCCTTGTTGTTTACCCATCTCGGGTTTTCATCAATTAATTAACGATTTCCGGTTTTAATACATCCTCTTGCTTTTCGACTCTTCCTAAACTTGTTTTTTGATAATTTCATTATCATTATGATCTTAATATTTATCTAATTTATATCTTACCCATTTTTAAAATTCAAATTTGATAATTGGTTGATTTTCTGCAATTTCGAATTTTATACACCCTTCCATTTTAATTGTGACTTTTGTTATCTGCTTCCAATCTTTTAAAATAATTTAAGATTTATAACCCAAATATATATATATATATATATATATATATATATATATATATATATATATCCTCTAAAAATCTTTTGTCCTCGAAATATGTATCGTCTCCTCTATATACCTTACGCATATTTAGTGAAATAAATTTAAAATAGATTGAAAATGAATCTGAAGATCGTTTCTCCGAACTAAAAAATTTTGGAAAATATAAAATTATATATTCGGAATAATTATACTTTTAAGTTAAATAACAAAAGTTTTATTTGCCGAAATTATAATTATTTTTTGAAATAATTCGATAAATTACAACGCGTTTATGAAACTCACTGCCAATATTTATCTTTTTTTTATCTCTCCCCGATGATAAATGGGAGTTTTTCCTATAAAAGGAGAGTTCCCATTTTAATAATTTAACACATTGAAGACGGTATGTAATGAAAAGTATATAGCCTGAATCATCGCATATTTTTTGTAAATATTTGATAATATATTATAGTCGGAACCCGACTCCACCCGAAAAAAAGAAATTAGATTTTCAAGTCTATGGTATCGAAATGCCGTCATTTTGGATAATTAAAATTAAATTTATGTGAACAAGGAAAATTACTCACCTAAATTTTAATTTAATTCATTCATCATTGGGGTAAGTAAAATAAAAAATTCATGAAGAAGAAAATGTTGATTAACTTTTAAAATTAAGCCCTAGACTGACACATAAGAGATAACAAAAAATATCGGCCAGCCAGGTCTTCGGGCCGGGCCAGTCTACTGCCCGAGCTTTTGCAAGTCTCTGCTATTTACATATATTTTAATTTTAGATATTAGTTTTCCCAAACAGTGACCACAAGAAACTCTGATGGATTACAATTTTTACTTTAATTTATTTGTTTATATATTTAGTGAATTTAAAATTAAATGCTCTGTGAGAATATTTAGGCATAATTATCAACGGAAATAAAATAAAGTTTTAAAATATTTGATTATAAATTATTGTACTAATTATTAAATAAATAAGTACTTTATTATAAATTTATATTTTGAATAAAATAAAATTTTAAAATATTTTAATTGTTCAAATTTATATTCTGAATGAAATTAAATTTTGAAATAAAAATAAATTCCGTTGTTAATTTTGTTTAAATATTAGGAAATATGGGAGATATGTTTGATTTGAATAAATTTTGAACTTTTAATGACTACAGATTTTGAACTAAACGACGATTTTTTTCACAACATCTGCTATATTCTCGAAAACTAATAGAAAATTAATTATTTGATGTTTATTATATATTCGATATGATGATTCTACTTTCCATATTTTTCTACATGTCGAACTGGCTTTATTACTTTCATTTAAAATTTTGATATTTCTTTTGTACATGATAAACATGGTTTTCAAACTTCATGGATTGAAAAGAATTTCTAGCACCTATGATTAAGAGATTCTTCGTTGTCAGCTAAATATGATTTCAACAAATATTCGATTTATGTAATATTAAATATAATTTAATCCAAATTATTTTTTAACTTTATATTAGTTGCATTGGAAAGCAAAGCTTAGCATTGAATAATAATGCTAAAATAATAATAATTTTATTTATTTTAATTTCTTTATAATAACTGTGTTTTTGACTTGATTAAAATTTCTTGGAACTATTTATTACTTTTGTCTTTATCTTTAATTAGAGACATAATAATTGGAGACTTTTGAAAATTTTATTTATTACATATTTCTCTGTTCAAATGACATATTTTATATAATTAATTCAATTCCATTAAATTGAATAATTTATAAACTATGCTTTTTTATGGTCTCTACAATTAAAAATAATGTTGGGCCAACACTGAGTTTTGTTTAAATGAATTTGGAAATAGCACGCAAACATAACATGTAGATTTAAAATCAGACCCATAAAACAACAAGTAAACACCTTAAAATGCGAGAAAGATATTATAAAAATATAAAATCAAAAACATAAAAATAATTTAAAATTATAACAAAATGCATCAAGATCCGCACGAAACCAACACAAAAATAACAAAATAACATAAAGATTTGACCGAAAATTGACAATTTACGTAAAAGTAAAGAATTCTTGGGCCAGAACACAAACGGCCTTGTAAATGTTTAAATAAATCGGTAACACACATGCTAATATAACATGCAAATTTGAATTCAAACCTAATAAAACATCAACTAAACCCTATCAAATATGAGGAAAAAAGGTAATAAAATATAAAATAATGAACATAAAAATAAAATTAAAATAATAACAAAATGCACCAAGATCCGCACGAATTAAATATAAACATAACACGAAAACCCAATGATTTTGACCAAAATTTGACAATTTATTAAAAAATACCAAGTTTCATGAAAATGAAATAAAAATCAAATAATTTGAACTAGAAATAATTCAATTAAAAATCTAAAGAAAAAATTGTCAAATAAAATTTCAAAATAATAAAAATTAAGATTAGAATACACTAGAAAATATCAAGGTCGAATTTTGTTTTACTAAATCAAAAAGAACACGCGAGGTTAAGGACAAAAAATAGGTATATATACCGATGCATTTTCACATAAATATATCAAAAAATCGTTTTTGAAAATCGTAACTTAATTTTCTTAAAAATCTATTTTAGGGTGAGTTTTATTTTGGAACTCTCTCTCCACGTCGCGTCCTCGCACTCTCGATGGAGCTCTGCTTGGATGACGGCGTGGGGAGAGTAGTATTTTGTATGATGAATTGTTCGTTGGATCAAGTACTTATTATATTGTTTTTATTATTAATAAATTATTGATAACATTCAACTTATTTTTCTATAATTATGTTATGTCGAAATTTTTCCGGCCCACAGCCAAGAAACATTACAAGTAATTAAAATCAACATATTATTCAGATTCGTGTAAGTGCGTGGAATATCGCCGATGATCTGTGCCCGTGAAGACCCGGCGTGCGGAACGCAGGGATTGGAACGTCAATATTATCCCGTATAGAAGGAAGGAGAAATAAGGAAGTGGTTTTTAGCTGCTTCCTCGTTTCTCGATTTCTTTAAAATCGACCTAAATTACTCTACACACGGCTCAAAATCACCACACCGAGTAGTCCAGTGGGCACTCATTAATTGTAATATGAACATAATGTGCCTAAGGTCAATCAAGGGGAAGGTGACGAGGAATTAGTAAAATGAAATCGTTGTTGTGAATATTAAAAAACGAACAATCGCTGTAAATTTAAAATAACTACTGATAGGATCCTAAAGTAATCGTAAATATTGAGCGATTACCACGAACCGATAACATTTAACCAACCTAAGCTAAGATTTCAGACCCAAAGGAACCCTAATTTCAAGTCAGTTTTACGCACGATTATGTGGCCACGTTAAACAAAAGTCCTAAGATAACTAAATCGTAAATTTTGGGACGTCATCTCGCGCTAAAATTTCATAGTTAACCTGATATAAACCGATATAGTATGAAGGATTAGTTTCTCCAAATTAAACTACTGAAGCAGTGAACACCCAGACAGTCTATTTAAGGTCCAAAATAAATGCAAAATTGGGGCGGTTCCAAGGATAACATTTTAGAAGGAAAAGTAAAGAAAATTTAAGCCATAAGGAACCTCAAGGACGATGTCACGAAAACCGTACTGAAATGATCTAGTTAAATTAATGAAATTCATGTGGAGAATTAGCAGACCAAAATATGACTATTCTTCAAAGGCTATCAATTCTGCAAAAATTTTAAAGTATAAATGAATAAGTTTGATGGCTAAATTAACTCTGAATTATCGTTTAATAGATGTTAAGATTTTTAAAATATACGTGAATAAGTTTGATAACTCAATTAACTTTAAAAAATCATTTAATTAGATGTTAAGATTTCAAATATAGATGAATAAGTTTGATGATTTAATTATCTTTAAAATATTGTTAAGATCTTTAAATGTAAATAAATAAATTTGATAACTAAATCATCCTTAAAATATCGCTTCAAGTAAATAACAATATTAAAAACTCCTTACAATGAACGAAACTCAATTTACTGATAAAACACATAAAGGTGTTCCAATAGACATTTAACATTTTTCTCGCGTAAATTTCCCACAAACAATTCCATCGAGAATGAGTCAAGGTTTGAGTAAATCCAGATGACAGAGTTGGAAGGGACCGGAGTTGGATTCCATTGCGTTCGCCATAAATTTTCTGATATTCTCTACTACCTACGAAAAAATAGAGTCGAAGTCAATTGAGATAGTAACGATATTAAACTCACGTTTTTAATCCGAAATATCTATCATTATAACACCGCATAAAAAGAGAGAAATGGTGAGCCTTGGAAAATCGAAGATTTTATCTGAATTAACTGTCGCTGGTCAATCGAGAAATCGATGTGCCGGAATGTCGTGGGTAGACATCGCGTTCTAAATTTTAAACCGTAAGACGCTCAGGAGTGGACGGCAGACTTTTCTCTCACCGTCTAGACACACTAGCGGGTGAGGACCGTGCACACAAGCACACCGCGACGGTGACATGCATTTTTGACTAGATAATATAAAGGCCTGACACAAGCTAACTCGACAGACTTATAAACACCGTGAACGATGCAATGTTATGAGAATTAATCGGATTCAAATGCCTCAGATCAATCCACTAGAAGAACTACGCCGTCAGACTCCCGTGTAGACGTCCCAGGTAGATTAATACTTATTATTAAATTCTTCTAAAGGTATAAGTCTTAGAAAATTGACCGGCCGAACAACGATTTCCGCGGAATCTGGTAGACACATTCAACTTGAACCTCTGTAATTTCCTGTATCACGATGAATTTCCTATTGTTCCATGACGGAAATTAGGTCCCATCGATGTCGCACCACAGCAGGTTTCGTTCAACGACAAGTTTATTATACCGGAGTTATAATCACTAATGCCACCTTGTCCGCCGTTATTCTGGCCACCGGCAGTAAAAATTCTCAGATTCTTGAACAATTATGATAATAAGATTTTCATGAAATATTAGTTTGAATAAACTCATTGTTCATTAATAAAATCCAAGAAAGTTGGGTTAGGATTTTATTTCACTACTTAATATTTAACAAGGCGTGCAACCAGATAATTGGGAGTGTAGGAAGAATTTTGGAGTTAGAATCTCATCTTCAAGGCATTATTTTGTTTTAGTTAAACTTACGATTATCCCCTTATATACCGGAGCTCATTATGAACCAACGAAAGCTGCCGCTTGTGGGCACATAATCTGAAGGTATCGCGATATGAGACCAGCTGTTTCGAGTGTGTATACACCGGCAATCTTGTTTCTTTCATATTTTAACCTAAGGCATTTGGAAAGTAGTGTTGGGCCACAACGTCAACGGCCTTCAAAAATGTTTAAATGGATCAGAAACACACACGCAAAAATAACACGCAATTTAAATAAACCTACTGAAACATCAAGTAAACCATATAAAATCTGAGAAATAAAAGAATTAAATATAAAATTAATAAACATAAAAATAAATTAAAATATTAACAAAATGCACCAAGATCCGCACGATACCTACACAAATACAACAAGAAAACACAACAAATTCGACGAAATTGAAAAAATCAATTAAAGTTCATTAAAGTGAAATTTAAATCGAAAAATTTGAATTAGCAATAATTCAATAAAAATTATAAATAAAAAATTATAAAAATGAATCGAAAAATAATAAAAATAAATAATAGAATTTGCTAGAAAAGAACAAGGTCGAATTTTGTTTTACTGCATCAAATTGCACACACCAAAAAATTAGGTATATATACTGATCCATTTTCACATTTAACTTAACCATTTTTCAAACTGATTAAAAACCATTTTTGAAAATCTAAACCGTTTCTTCGAAACAACTGTATTTTCATTTGAAATTAATTTGAAGTTATTTTGGAAAACTATTGTCAAGACTATTTTAGAATCCGAATTTTAGGTGAGAAACATTTTGGTTGGAACCCTCTTTCCACATCACGCCCATAGCATCTCTATAGAGCTCTGCTTGGCGGCGACGTGGGAGAGAGGTATTTATGTTGTTTTATGTTCTATTTTATGCTATGATGTTTTTTCAATTTATGGAATGGTTAAAATGGGTAATTAGTTTGTTTATAATTAATAAATATTATTAATATATATAACTTGTTTTATATGTCTTTATAAATTTTAAATGTCGAAATTTTTCCGGCCCACAGCCGACACATCACGCAAGATAGTAAAATCAACATAGTGCAGATGCATGTAAGAGCGTGGAAAATCGCCAATGATATGCACCCGTGAAGACTCAGCGTGCGCAACGCAGCGGTCGTAACGTCAATATTTATCCCTATAGCTGAAGCGAGAAATAAGGAAGAAGTCTCTGGCTCCTTCCTCGTTTCTCGATTCTGTAAAATCGACCTAAAATCATACTACAAACGGCTTAAAATCATCACACCGAGTAGTCCAGTGGGCACTCAGTAAATATAATATGAACACAAAATGCGCCTAAGGTCTATTAAAGGGAAAGGGTACGGGGATAAAACAAATTAAAATCGTTGATATAACTAATTGAAACCTATAATGTGTAATAAACTAATCATTGGTACACTAAATTAAATGGAAAATTTATTTAATGAGTAATTTATTAACATGATTAGATTAAATGATTGATTAATAATTAAAGACAAATAGCTTCTGAATTAAACTGAATTCGTTTCACTTTTGGGGAAAATTAGAAGAATTTTGCGTAAATATACCCACTTTATGGTTAAATAATTGAAACAATTAAAGTTAACGTAGTTTTCACATAGTAGTTTATGGGTTAAATAGCTCCTTGATTAATAAAGTGAATTAAAACTCGATGCTGATCAACCAAGTCATTCAGTAATTAAAGTTAGACGATTCGAATGAAAGTAAAATAGTTCCCTTAGTAAAGATCAAACTAGATTCATGAAGTTACTAGTATGATAGTTTCGTAGAATTAAAATCAAGGTAGAATAAATTAGCAGTGATGTTAATATTAAGGTAAGATCATGGAATTAAAATGAAGGTTGAATAAATTATTTGAAGCAATGATATCAATATAGTTTTATAGAATTGAAGTAAAGGTTGAATGAATTAGCGTAATAAAAGATATGCGAAAACTGAGTAACGAAACCGAACTAAGTAATTCAATCATTCCAAAACCTAAACTGAAATGATTTATAAGTTTATGATAAGGTTTTTCTAAAAAATGAAGTAAGTTCAGAGACAAAAACAAAATATATGAGTTACCGTTTAAATTAAATTAACATCATTATAAAAATCAACGTTTTAAAAATGAGAAAAAACTTTTATTTTAATAACATACAAATCGTTAACTCACAAATTAATCGAACGCATAAAAAATCCATAAGAGAAAATATTCCACTGGCATAAAGTCCGTCAAGATTTCGCACGAAAATGTAATGACTCCCTTAAAAAATGGCGATAAGATATTCAATTAATTTGCAGATTAACTTACCCGAATAGATTTTGCGACGAATTCGCCAATCGATAATTCTAAAATGAAATATTGTAAATCACCGGATGCAACCATATAATCTTACTTCCTTTCAACCGTTCAAATCGCGATATCCGCCGGAAGTACACCACACCTACGTCGACGCTTCAGCGAATCGACATCCGCTCTCGCCTTCCGACGATCATTCGATTATAACATTTGATAAACAAAATTGACGTTGATATTGGATTTAGAAAATCCATAAATTTATATCATAGGATGTGACGATAAAAGTTGCTAGGTTTAACGACAAACTTTATATTGAGAAACCTAAAAATGAAAGTTAAATAAATGAACAAAATAAAATAGAATACCGGTACGAAATCTTTAAAATCCCTACTTACATTCGACGCTACCCCATAGCCGCTATCCCTAAAATCAACTCGACCATTTCTTGCTATCATCTTGCTTAATAAAATAAAATGAGTGGATCAATAGCCTTACCTCATGTCACCGTAATCACGCCAACATAGTTCGCCCGTATCGGAAGCACTCCAATCAGATAGAAAGCCACTAGAACTCAACAAGATTAAATCAGACGACCCACTCGACAGTGACTTAAGCCCTATTTGTTTAATAATTTAACATGATAAAGTTAATAAAGATAATAATAGAGCGTTTTAGATATGCCACACGAACAAAACACCAGACGAAGTGTAGGAAAGCAGAGTCAGTCAACAACTCAACCGACCGCGACATCAGTAGATCCGATACATCAATCATGGCAGTATCCGACTGCTTGGAGGGTATTAGATGTAGAGAAGGAACCCTGCGATATCCCAGAAAGACAATACCCAGCGGCAGAAACATACACAAACGCACAGAACCTCCTCACCCAGTGGGAAAGGGTGCAGGAGCAAGTAGATCTGCAGGTGGTTAAGGCGAGGATGTACCTTGCTAACGTGGTAGAAGACATCATCGCCGGGCGGATCGCCATCGCCTATCCACCTCGCCCAGTCCGAGATACCCGAAGACCCTACACAGTGGAGGCTCTCCGACGAAGCCTGAAGTGGTACTGTCCCGAGGAATGACTCAATACTGACAATTTATGTAGTGGATGATTTAAAATATTAGCAATTTGTGTCTTCTTTTGTTTTGTGTAATGGAATTATTTGCAATTTTGTTTAAATGAAATAGATGACTCTTTAACTTGAGCGATAATAAATAAAAATAATCTGGTTAATTACAGCGATGTCTTCCTTACGAATCTTGCAAACGGAACTGGACCACGCGAGACAAGCAAACACAGAATTACTCGCCCAGATTATCCAATTAACGCGAGAAATGCATCATATGAAAGCAACATGGACGGATCCCGCAAAGACAAAAGCAATCTACCATCGACTCACAGCGGCCCAGAAAGGCTGGGAAGAAGAACGGCAACTCAACCAGAGTCTGCGCACGCAGATTCGGGACTCGAAGTCGCCCTAGCGGTATGCCGAGAAGGTGAAGCGGTAACTTACCCGCTCATCTTCGCCCCAACCCAACTGCCACAGACAACCACCAAGCCAGCAGAACAGTCCATCACTACAACCAACAACCGTCGACCGGGACGTAAGGAACGTGCCCGACGTCGTGCAGCACAACTCCAAAACATCAAGCAGTAAATGATAATGTGTTTAGATCGAATAGAATAGTTTTAAACTTAGTTGAATTGTTATTTTAATATAACCGTACGCCAACATCGCCAATTCGTTCTACAGTCGATTAAGAACTAATCCTGAATAGTTACGAGGGACAGAGCAAAGCGAGCACAGGTCTTCTATCGACAGCTCGTGAATCCGAGGGTTGTCCGAGCAACTATAGTACTAGCACATGGTACTCAATTTTTGCGGGCAATCCACCACTTGAACACATTACCAACGTTGCCTAGCAACGGGTGCCAAGTGGCGATCAGTATCATTTTGTATGGCGTTACTAAGGTCGCCAGGAGGATAAGCAAGATTTGAAACCCTGTAACCCACCATACAAATTTGGGGGCTCAGCCGGGATTGAATGATTGTTTTTACGAAAAACCAAAGGAAATATCAGTAAATGTATAAGGTGCAAATGGAGAATGTCGGGACGACATGTTACCATTCCCCGGAGAGATGAAATATGTGGAACTTAAAAGTGTAAAGAGCGATTGTAAAGATCGATGAGAAAGTGTAAAGATCGAGGAGAAAATTGAAACAGCAATAAAAAACGATCAACCTGACTGCTAGGTACAAATTTGGGGGCTCATAAAGGACTGTTTTTACAAAGAACCCAAGGAAATATAAGCAAATGTTTAAAGTTTAAACAGAGATGTTGAGACGATATGTTGCAAACCCCAGAGAGATGAGAACGCCATGAAACAAAAACCCAGAGAACAACAGATGAAAAACGAACAACCCGACTACAAGACAACGACATACACAATGAAAATCAACCACGCTGACTACAATAAAACAACCAACCCATTAATACAACGATTGTTTTGCAAAACCCCAAGGAACCAAACGGACATTAAAGTTACATAGACAGCAACATCTATCAATACTTGACGACACAACACCCTTGTAAGATACCAACAACACGACAAGACGCATAAGCAAACAACATATAATTAAAAGGGCAAAATTCGGGATAAAATGAAATGGGGTAAGTAAGGAGAGTAACGATAAACAAGAGAAAATAACGGAACCAAATAGAGGAAGCCAACGGTAATGGAATAAAGCACAACAGGTAATGAGTAAAGTAGTAGTTGATAAAATGAATCAAAATATATCAAAGAAGTGAATGAATTTAGTTAATTAGTATTTGGATAAATTTAAAGGGTAATTTAATAATTTTAGATGGAACCAACAAAAATTATAGAAAAACTAAAGGGGATCCTAAACATCGAAAATGACAATCTTGAGGAACTAATTAATAAACAAAAGTTAATTAAACGAGCTAAAGAGGATATATCAACGATTTCCAACCTGTACTCCGACGAACATTGCATATTAATAAAATTGATCGATATTGATAAAGATGTAACAACCGAAAGGATATATGAAATCCTTTCCATGAGATTGGAAATAACTAAATTTGGGAAAAGCTGGCACAAGTTAATGGAAAAAGTCAAAAATATTGAAGACGAGATTGCAACAACAATGAAAGAGCAAACCAAGGCTTATGTAGAATGTTATGCGTGCAAATCAGAGGAAGCACGAGTAATGGTGATACCTTGCGGACACCTGAGTTATTGTCATGGATGCGCACAAGAGTCGCACTGTATGTTATGCCAGCGAAAGATAAAGGAAAGACTAACGGTTTACTTTCCATGAATTGTTATGATGAAATGAAATAAATGTGTATTACGCAGTACTTGAATTATTACTAGATGATAAGACGAATATAAAAGAAATATGCAATGTTGGTAAATAATAAAACCACCCGACAACGATAAATAAAGGTAATAGACCAAAAACATGAAAGCCGAATTAGGGAAATAATTAAAACACACGCACAGAGACACAAAATATTGGACGGAAAAATTTCGACAACCGAGTTTTCCTAGTGTATAATTCTTTTTGTTTTATTGATATTATTGTTTTATCGATATTATATGGAGATAGGACGAGGAAAAATGGTTAACCTGAGCTATCTAATGATAGTACGCCCACCCAAGGGAAACCCTGATCAACCCTACTGAGAAAGGAACTGGTAGGCCAAGTCGCGTATGTCAGCAAGTAACCGGCGAGAGATTGATCACCTCTTTTGGGGAGCTTGCTGATGCGATTACCACAAATTTTGAAGGGGGGAGTGAAGAGATAGACCGAGAGGTGAGAGAAAGAGTGCGCACGGAACAGAATTAATAGTTAGATTAAAGGTACCTAGAGATGACTTCTTTTTCCCTAGCTGGTGGTGAGGCACCAGAGGACAGCTACGGACTGTCGTGTTCAGGTTGTTATCAGCCAAGGGACTGATGGCGCTGAGCCGTTCGATACAAAAACCCGGATCACACACCGAGTATCGAACGATTCTTTTTTCCGCTGGGAGGAACTCGATACAACAACCCGGATCCCACACCGAGTATCGGGGCCAAACGGTAGGTGAGATGTGAACTAACCGGTAAATGGTTCATACTCAAAATGTCCTACTAAAGCCAGATGAGAGCGGCTGAATGGAGCCGAGAAATCTGATGGAAGGAGCGGGCAGAGATTTGATAGTTTATTTTCCGCTCCCACTTTTAATCGCTTCCTTTTCTTTTCACTATTCGGGAAATCAAGTAAACCGCTTTTGGAACTTGATTGAACGTCTAGGCATTTCCATACTTTTATATTCTCCGAGGTACACAACCCGGAGTACCGAGGGAATGTTTTTTTATTGCCCAGCGAGGAGTTTGGTACAATAACCCGGATCCCACACCGAGTACCAAATATCCGAATGGCGGTGAGTAAAGCGTAACCGGAAGAATGCGCGGCCAAAAGACGCCATGGCTTGAGAGTCAGTGTGAGGCCTCAAACATACCCAAAAGTCACTGATGAGCTCAAGTCCGGTGAAACAATGAGAAATAATAAGATGAATTAGATTAAAACGAATATGAGTAAAGATGAAATTGACAGAATATGATTATGATCAGATACTAGAGGCCATAGAGTGCCGGATGATTATGATCAGATACTAGAGGCCATAGAGTGCCGGATGATTATGATCAGATACTAGAGGCCATAGAGTGCCGGATGATTATGATTAGATATTAGAGGCCATAGAGTGCCGGATGATTATGATATGATATTAGAGGCCATAGAGTACCAGATAAGATATGATATGAGTAAGGATGAAATATGATTATGAATAGATATTAAGGTCACAGATGACCAGTAAAAGAGTTAAAGCCAAAGGCCGAAGAGCCAACGGAAATTATAGAGGGCATAGAGCGCCAGCGATTGAGGATTAAGCAAATGAATTTTTTGGGAGACATAGGAAAAATAATTAATGGAATGAATGAGAGTATGAATATGATTATTTTATATTATTGATATTATGGTATAGATAATTGATACGACTATATAGATAATTGATAAGACTATATAGATAATTGATACGAGATTAATAGATAATTATTACGAGGTATAGATAATTAAAAATAGACTTAAAATGAGGGGGGTGAGTCAGATAAAGAAGACCACCACGATAAATGCGAACAGGGGATGATAACGTATATAGTATGGTAAATGGAGGAGAAATTAGTATAGAGTATAGAATATTGGAGTGCTATTTATTTTTAGGAATCAATAGCCAAACAAAGCAATCCAAGTCAAGTACAAAGCAAAGCAAAGGAGAAAATATTTCAGAGCAAACGACAAAGCAAGCGGTAATAGAGAAACTTGAATAAACGAGCAGAAAAGAATTTGGAATAAACGTCAGAGTAGTTACAAGCAGATAAGCAACCAGAATTTCAAAGCACCCAAAGCAAGAAAAGAGAAACGATAAAATCAGTCAAGCAAACGAATAACCGTAAACATTGATAGCATCAGCAACCACACGAGAAGCAAAAGCCAAGAGAATAGAGAAAAAAGTTTATTAAAAGCGGAAGAAAAGAAAAAAGTTCGCAACAGTAGTAGTGTTAATACCAAAGTATCAACTGCAACCGGAACCGGCACAGATAGCGGACTGACCGATTTTGAATTTAATAGCAGTGAAGAGAACGAATTACGTAATATCGAAAATCAGTTGGCAACGATAGAATCAGTAAACGAAGAAGATCTAGACAACAATCTAAACATGACAACTTCTTCAATTCCGGATGCAAATACAATGTTGAATAACAACAATGGGATGATAGGAGAATTCAGAGAAAAGTTTAGAGGAGAACCGTTCGACGGTAGTCTCAATAAATTGGATACATTTATAAAGGAATTCGAAGTGTATAAAAATATCTGTCACTGGACAGATCAAAAAGTAAAAGAGCGACTACCCTTGTATCTGAAAGGGAGCGCACAAGATGTATTTGTAGAAGAAGCGAGAGATGTAACAAAATTGACAACATGGACAGAAATTAAAGAGTTCTTAATAAAGATATTCGGAATAGAGAGAAAGGGGAATAGGAAGATATTGGACTTCCTACACCGAAAACAAAGACGAGATGAATCAAATGCAGTGTACGCATGCGAATTAAAGAAATTGTGTAAAGAAGCCTTCGGAGAAACAGATTTGCCCGAAGATAAAATGGTAGACGTCTTCATAAGAGGAATCAAAAGGGAAGACATACGAGCCAACCTTGGATGCTTGGCACCAGAAACATTAGATAAAGCAGTAGCAATCGCAAATAGATGTGAAGCTCATCTGGGACTGGGATATCAAGTGGCAGTCTTGGCCACGGAACCAACAACATCAACAGTCAATGCCAACAATCAAAACAACAATACCAATCCAGCTATGAATCAATTTATTCCAAGAGCACAGCAGATGTTCAAGACACCAGCAACGAGAAATCCAGAAAACAGAGGTAATAACCAAGTAAGTTATAATAATAATTTCAGGAACAATCCAAATGCCAACGAAAAATGCTCCACATGTCAAAGAATAGGACATTGGTCAGAGAATTGTTTCCGAAATTACAACTGCCAGATATGTGGTAAACGAGGGCATACCGAGAAAATATGTAGACAACTTAATAACAAAGCATGTTACAATTGTGGTCAACAAGGACACCTCGCAAGGCAATGTAACATGAGAGGAGAGTCAAATCAACCAAGACCAAATAATAATCCTATAAGAAATCCACAAGTTAACGTGATGCAAGAAATAGACATGCTACGAGAAACACTACAACGAATGCCCATGGAATTAAAAGAGATGATGCAACAGATGCCCACCAATATACAACAACAACGAATCAACGTAATGAGAAGCAATGAGGAGATTCAAGAACTGCGAACTAGAGAATATCAAGAGCAACAACAAGCTGAATGGCAAAGACTACAAACAGAGGAAGCCCAGGAAATCCAGCAAAGATGGGAGAATCGAAAACAAACCCCGAAAAAAATCAATATGATGAGAATGGAAATTCCAGATGAAACTCACACTGCGGATCAGTGTGTTGAGAACGAAGGGGGAGGAATAATAACTGATAAGGAGAAAACAATCGAATTAAATACGATGGAGAAAATAGAGGCCATCAAAGAATTTGCAGAGGAGGAAAAACAAAGACGGCGACAGTTAAAAGAAACGATAATGGAGAAACCGAATGAACCGGAAACCCAAGAGATTAAACAAGCAGAGATGATGATAACGGAAGATCAAAACGAGAAAACATTAGTGTACGAGATAGACGAACTCGAAGAAGAAATTATGACACAAAAGATAGAGAGTACACTTGAGAAAATAAAGCAAGAGGAAGCTCTAGAACAAGAGGAAGATCAATTAAAAGAAAAAGAAGCAATCCTGAAACAAGAGAAAGCGGAACTAAGAAAGAAGGCACTAATATTAAAAATAGACGGAGCGCTGAAACATTTAGAACAAGAGCAAGTATTAGATCAAAAAATAGAAGTGATGGCAAAGAAAGTGCTATCACAAGAAATGAAAGAGCCAGAATTAAAACTACAAAAAGATAAGCAAGAAGCATCAACGTCACAAGGAAAAGAAAGGATATCAGAACCAATAATAGCAAAAAATCGAATTCAGAGGATACTGCTACAAAAAATAGAAACAAGAATCAGAAAAGAAAAACCCACGTGGAGTGAAGCTCAAATCGAGAATAGAATAAAAGAGATATGGTTCCAAACAAAAGGGCCAACAAAGATAATGAAAGAGGAGGAACAACTACATATTAATATGTTGAGACAAATACCAGACGATCAAACAGATGAAGATGAAAGTGAAATAAGTAGTCTGGGTGGAGAAATATTTCAATCATGCGAGGAAAATAAACCGAATAAAGATGAATCAAAATCCGAATTGGAAGAAATAGAAACAAGTGTACCAAGAGAAGATGAAACCGAGGTATTAAAAGAAATTAACGAGATTGTAGAAGAAGTAGATCGAAATCAAATGTTCCTAAACCTCAGAGATACAACCGCATACAGCAGAATAATGAAACTGATCGCGAAAGGACATCAACAAGATAATGGTACATTCACGGCATCATGGAAAGATATGATAAGAAAGTACCAAGAGAATCTGAAAGAATATGATAGAGAAGAGTATCAGGTAATTATTGATTTTCCAGAGATACCAAGACAGATAATAGCCACAAGAGGCGAAAGCACAAACGAGTTGTACGATTGGGTAGTGAAAAAGCTAGGACCCAGCTACAAAAATAAACCTTTGTATTATCAAGGAAGAAAAATAAAGCGAGACATACACCTCGCGGATGCTCTAATATGGCCATACGGAATAAATGTAGTAACATTAAACAAAAATGAAAGCGAAGAAACGACAGCAGAAATATGGCAGAAAATTCAAATACTGTATACCAAAGAAATAAAACCCGGATTGGAAAAAGAGAGACAAAAGATAATGAGACAAAACCAGATCAAAATGACAGAACAAGCAATAGACCAGGCTAGAAAATATATTAACCGATTATCGTTAACGAGACCGATTTCAATGAAAATATTTGTAGAAGCTGTACGGGATACAGACATAATGAGATTCGATAACGAGAGAACAGATGAGTTGATAGCCAAATATGGAGAACACCAAAGAGATATGAGAGGAGATGAACCAATAAAGATAAAAATAAAGCTACCAAATGATGAAATAAAAGAAATACTAGTAGATCCCGATTGTCAAATGCACGAATTATACCGACGAATAAACCGAGAAATTATACAGCCAATAATCGAAAGTAGCGATGATGGTATGGTAGAAGATGTGGCAATAATGTATCATAAACGACAAATAAGCCCACGAGAACGAACCCCGATATACGAATTAGGTATATGGGAAGACGGACAAACCATCAATATCATAGCCATGGATGAACCAGAGAGAAAAAATACAACAAAAAGGGAACAACAGATCCAAGAATTTCAAGAGGAAATGAAAAGAAAGATGGACCAAATACTAACCATCTACCAGTTATGGAGACAAGATGCGAAATTAAGCACAAAATTGCAACCTATAGACGACTCGAGATGCCGATCAACACCATGGAAAAAGGTGCATGATGAAAAGACAAAGGAGTGGAAATGGAAAATGGAGAGAACCGAACCGAAATGGAGAAAATATATACCAGGAGAAGCGCCAGAAGAGGCAGCTAATGAAACAACCTTAGAGTTATATGAAGATGAACCATACGAAAATCTACCAGAGGAAATGATAAACGAAATGGAATGGCAACCAGAAGAAGACGAGGAAATAAACGATAGAGCTCGACTAGCCCCATACACATGGAAAATAGGTGGATGGGCTGAGAAAGTAAAATCGGCTGAGGAAGAGAAAATCATCGGTATCACAAGTCATCAATTCTATACAGAAATCGGAGGATATCGGATGAAATTGAGAGTATACCCAAACGGAGATGGGGTAGGAAAAGGAAAATATCTATCAGTGTATTTTCTATTGGCAAGAGGCAGATATGACGGCAAGTTAGAATGGCCATTTAATCGAAAGGTCACAATTGCAATCGCTAAACCCGGAAAATGGGAAGAGCGACACAGCGAAAAATTGGGAGTAGACCCAAGATCTATGATAAGCCAGAAGCCAAAATCCACGGAAAATGTAGCGGGAGGAGTACCACAATTTCTGTTGAAAAAATACGTAACACCTCAATTCGTAAAAGATGATACGATATACATCACGATCGAAGTAGAAACAGAACGAGAAATGAAAATACGAATCCAACAAGAACAAGCGAGACCGCGAATCAGTGTACTCGAAAAACGAATACCAGGAACAAAATACTTGCCCACAGACATAGATGATCCCGTGGAAGAAGGATTAACAAGATTAACAGAAACGCAAAAGTGTAGAGAATTAGCAGCGATATTGAGAACTGGAGCAAAGAATCAAAGACGAACTGTAACAGATTTAGCAAAATGGATAATCGATTCATGTAACAGAGTAGAGAACCTGCGAAATATTGTAAAGGAAATAGAAGAATATCGGAGAATGTATGCGTGGTACCCAGAACAATTCCGAGAAATTATCCGAAAATGGAAACATACCGAATGGGCAGCCGAAACGATAGAGAAGTACAGTTTAAAAATTATGATGCCAGATTTCGAACCAATCGAAAGAGAATTTTATATCACTGCCAAAGTAAGTGAAGTAAAAAAGAGAATACCGTATGAACCGCCATTTCATTTACAATACGAAGGACGATCATTAGACGACGACCTCGAAATCGGAGTTACGCAAATGCAATTGGGGTTAATAAATATATTAACAGTAGCAAAGATCGCGGGCAGAGAACTGAATAAAAGAGAAATTAAAACGAAAACGCCAATAGGGCGACAAGAAAGTCTAAATACACCAGAAGTTCCACCTGCAACAGATGAAGTAATCGTCATCACAACAGGAGATGAAGAGATACTAAATGATCTTAACGATATAGTGGATGAGGAAACAACCAGGAGAATACCGGAATCAAGAGATTTGTTCATGACAGAAAACGAAGATGATATGATAACAGATGAACCAGACGAGCTAGTATGTGGTCAAAGACAACCAGTCGAAATTATAGAGCCAGATACCGAAGAGGAAAATAAAAAGAAAGAAAGGAGACGCCGAAGCTCGACAGGAGACGAATGGGATAACTGGATAAATGAACGAGGAGCTACAACATCTAGAGAAACAGCAGATGAACAACCTAAACGAAAAGAAACAGGTACGGCAATGGAAAAGAAAGCTAGAGGACGACCAAAAATTGATAAATCAGCTCCAGAAAGGAAAACAAAAGAACAGATGCAGATGGATCAATTGACAACGAAATTAAACAAGCTCAGTCAAGTAACGAAGCAGTTACAGAGAAAACTGAAAGGTCAAGAACAAGGAGCAAAGTGGATCAACAGATTGATAACTGATATGCTGGGATTAGCAAATCCAGAAATAAAGAGAAATTTAAAACTCAATAATATCGGAGCAGAAGCGAAACAGCTTTGGGCAGCAATAAAACCAATAATAAATAAAATCATGGACAACAAAGTACGAACCACAACCAAAGATCCAGAGGAATTGCTGTTGATAATAAATCACTTAACGAAACGATCTGATGACCCAAATAGATATTTGGTAGGAATGGCCTATCTGATGTACAATACGATAGCGATATACAGAAAACGAACTCCAAGATACAACCCAAACGGATATGAATTTGCGATAACAGACATTATCAGGAAGGTAATCGAACCATTCATCCTGACTCAAGGTGGATGGCAAGCCTTTATAAATTTGGTAAGTAAAGATGATCAAACCGAGATGATGCAAGCGAAGTTAAAAGAGTTATTAACGGAATTCGAAACAACGATTAATACAAGCGATCCAAAAACAGCTAGAAAAGGGATGAATACGATAATCACTACAATACTCATATGGATGATGTGCGTGAAAGGAGTAGAACCGTTTGTAGTATATGATTGTGATAATATAAAGATTGGTGATAAATACTCACTAAAAGAAACGGAAGAGTGCAAAGCAGCGAACCCCGGTAGATTACAGACAACGGCAACAGCGGTATCGTATAATGTATACCAAGAAGTAGATTTCATTAAAACGGAAATAAAAGAATGCTCAGTAACAAGGAAAATTGTAGCATTTCATTGCGGACATCATTCACACTCAACAATTATAGAAGCGGGTACGGAAACAACAGTGGTTTCTGTAACGCGGAGCGAATGTGAAGAAGGATTCACGACAGGACGTATCTCAATAGCTGGACGAGTGAATGTAGCAGCCGAGGAAGGAAAGATAAAGACTACCCGAGTATACGCTGCGGGAAGAATAACGGCTGGAGACGGAACGTGTCAAGGAGGAGAATACACTCTATTAAATCAATTGGTCAAAGGAGTAGTAGTGATTGAAAGTTATCAAGTAAAGTTAGAGAAATACCAAGGATATTTTGATCCAGATACACAAGCAATGAAAAAGTATCCTCAATGTCTAGCAACAGATAGATCATGTAATACGGGAATGTCAACGATCGTATATCACGCCGATACCAGAACTTGTAGACTCACCTTATTGAAAAGCGCAATATTTGACGAAGTGCAAGGACGAGTACACAGTGAAACAGAAACTAGCACGCAAAAGAGCGCATTAGATGAATTACGGAGAACCGGAAGAATCGGAAAACCAACGATCACCACAACTATCGGATCAGAGGTCACGCCAACGGTAGTAATATCAACTGATACCACAATCGGAATGAGATTTATAAAAGGACGAATGGTGAGCAAATGTGACGAAATGGTAGCCAGCACAAATTATAAAGGAATATTCTTATCACGAACAGCAATACCAAACGCAAAAGCGCAAATAGACCCCAAAGATGTGAAACTATATCTCTATATAAATAACAAGATGGATTTCTTATATCACAAAGGATTGGCATCAACAGAGAAGATATACTACGACTTAGTTAAAAATGATTGTATCCTGAACAGAGAAATACTAAAAACAAAATTGGCAATGGCAATCACGAACCCAGATAACGCAATTCCGCTATTACCACTCCAAGAAGGATATTTTGGAAGAATTGTTGGAGAAGTTATGTATACATACAAATGCGAAAAGACAATTGCGAAACTGCCAGAGAATTCAACAATTCCAAGAGATAAATGTATAAATGAATTAGTGATAATGCATAAAGGAAAAATCAGATTCGCTCAACCAGTAACAAGGATGATAAATCCAGAGAAATTCGTACCTAATATGTTCAGTTGTAGTAATGTATATGGACCATTATTCGAAATAAGAGACGGAAGTTGGTTACAATTTCCAACTCGAGTAATAGTAGCGCCGCCAAAAATATTTGGATTAACAGAATTGGCCAGCGAAGCAGAATTCAAACCAGTGGATATATCACAGAGTGGGATATACCAAACCAAAGATCTGGAACGAGCCAGAGAACATTTATTATTCCCAGCACAAAGGCAAGCCATACTATCTAATATTGTGACTATAACGGGAGGTAACAACTATGGAGAGAAACCTAACTACGAATTGTTACTATCACCAGACCATTTCCAACATGCAACAGCAAATATGATGAAAGCCATGTGGGGAAGATTCTTAATCTTCGGACAAATGATGGCAGGAATTTTAGGAATAATTCTCATTATTCAAATCGTAAGAGTAATCCTAACACAAATGTTAGCATGTTTCGATATTTACAAAAGAGAAAGGAAAATCAACTGGAAAATGGCAATTGGATTTTTACCGTTTTTAGCAAAAACAATGGTGTTACATGGACACTCAAAAGATATCCACAAGATAAAAAGGTTAGTAGGAATTCTAACTAAAATGAACGGTACTGATGAAGAAGTCGGACGAAAATTTAAAGCGATAATGAGATTAGAAGCCGAGAAAACCAGAATGAAGCGACAAAAAACGAGCAACTGGAAACGATGGATAAACTTCAAAGATGATAGTAGCAGCGACAATGACGAAAACCAAGGAGGAACGCAGATGCTAACTCAAGAGCAACTCAAACAATGGGAAAATCGAAAGACAAGACATAGTGGACATTATAATCATCCACCACCAGTATATGAATGTTTGAAGAAAGCAGCATCTTCAGCAGAGAGAAACGCACCGGTAGAACGACAAGTACCAATACCAAGATCAACAACATTACGAAATATTTATCCAGTACCATACGAACCAAATTGGGCAGACTTAGTGCCAAGAACCAGCCAAAGATCAAGAAGTGTGGATCAGGATCCAGAAACTCGAACTATAGCTATGTTACAAACGTTAGCTGGACCAACATTAACGGTACCCATAGAAATAAATGGGGTAGAAATAAAAGCAATGATCGATACCGGAGCAAACATCTCAGCAATAAAAATGGATAAAATACCCGGAAGATTGTGGCCATGTATAGAAGAAGCTAACATGGATGTAATAACCTGCAGTAAGGAATCAGTAGCGGTCATCGGGAAAATCTGGTCGATAATCGAATATAAAAATGTAAAAATCAATATGTATTTAGCAGTTATCAGGAAATTGAGCGCAGATTGTATAATTGGAACAGATCTCAATGCCGGAATTACTAAAAGAAATAATAATCGATCTAGGATCGATGGAGTTGAGAGATAAAACCGGACGAATATGTATGCTGAATCAGAAAGTGAGATGCTCAGAGAAAATAGTAGTCCAGGGCACACAAATGACTTTGTTTACGTAAAATAAACGGGAACTAAAGGTGAATGAATTTTCGAAACCCTAATCACGAAATTTGAGAAAAAAGAAAAAGAAACTGCCATGTACTCAGAGAGGATACTGTAGTAACGATAACAGTGAAATTCCAATTAACATTCAACTTTGACGAGGAAATAAAGTCATTTACGAATAGAAAAGAAAGATTGGGAAAGCTAACACCGATGATGGATATTGAACTTCCAACAGCGAAACCAAGGAACGAGAGGACTTATGGAACAAATCGACAGTCAACTGTTAAACGAAACGAGAAAGAACAATTACAAAAACTTGCTAATGGAATTTAAAGATATATTTGCAGCATCTGACTTAGATCTCGTACAAGCAACGTACGCAACATACGATACCATTACAGACGATACCCCAATAACATTACGGCCATAAATCGATTGGCAGAAGCGCAGAAATCAGTAGCAGAAAAAGAAGTTCAAAAGATGTAGACGCAGGAGTAATCGAAAACCAAGTTGCTCGCCATGGCAATTCCCCAGGGTCATGGTAAAGAAAAAGACGGAACACAACGGTTCGATAGAATTATTCGACGACTCAACGCAGTAACGAAACGAGAATACCATCCCGTTACCAGATATAAACGAGATGTTACAACGTTACAAACAGCCGGAGCAGCTTATTTTACATCATCAATCTAAAAAGTGGTTATTGGCAAATTAAAGGTCAAGAGGAGGAACAGAGAGAAACTGCTTTACAACGGAAAGATCTAATACAATTCAAGAAAATGCCTTCGGACTAAACGAACGCACCAGCCTCATTCAGAGATGTAATGAACTTCGTAACTCACGGCATCAACAGTGTAATGGTATATATTGGATGATTTGTTTAATTATCAGCACCTTCGAGGCAACATTTAAAAGATATCCGTAATGTAATTCGTTCGACTTAAGACATGAAAAGTTAAAATGAAACCATCAAAAATGTGATTGGGCAAAGGAAAAGTCACTTCTTTAACCTTCTTAGGGATATTGGTCAGCGAAAGGCAAAGAAACCAAACCCCAAGATAACATCGAAAAGATAAAGAATTGCCCTGCAACCAAAGGACAGTCCACAAGGTGCAAGAATTCTTAGGCTTATGTGGATATTTACCGAAAATTCATCAAATGAGTTATGCAACCATTCGCGAAACCCATACAGAGATTAACCAAAAAAGACTTACCCCGTTTATATGGGAAGAGGAACAACCAAACAGCCTTGAAACACTCAGAGACAAACCTAATAACAGCGCCAAATAACTCGTACATATCCGGATTTAAGAAACCGTTTTTTGTTAGGCAAGACGGCCAAGGTGGATATGCACTGGAGCAGTCCTAGGAATGGGATGAACGAGAAAAGAGAACGAGTTATTGGATATTACAGTCGAACATTCAAGAAACATGAAAAGAATTACTCCGTGACTGAAAGAGAGGCATTAGCAATTATCCAAGCATTAAAACACTTCAATATTGTTATGGGGTCACGAGAATATATATCACACACGGATCATACAACCATTGGTATGGTTTAGGCCAACACAAGAAGCCTCTAGTAGATTATGAGATGGGCAATGCAGTTACAAGAATACCGCCGTATAAATAAGTTCAAATCAAGGAAAAGGAAACGCCAACGCAGATTGCATGTCAAATTCGTATTTGAAGGAACTGATGGACACGGTAAGACGATATTGCATGATAATGCGCAGAGGATACTAGATTCACAAAACTGAGAAATGAGCAGAAGGAAGACGAAAAGTTGAAAACAATAATCGAATTCATGAAAACGAACGATATGAAAATTCTCGACAACAATAGTAAATTAGAGCATATTGGAAAAACATAGACATCGGTATATCGCATATGAGAAGGGAATGGTTATTGTTATGATGGCCGAGAAAACGACTCATGTGTTTACCAGAGAGTAAGACGAAGGAGGTCTGGAATGCAATACACAGGAAAACTTGGAGGACATATTCAGCGAAAAAGACGGAAGCAAGATGGCGCAAAAATAACTAATTGGCCAACATCGGAGAAGACGTGAAAGGATGGATCAAGAATTGTCTGAATATGTGCAACGAGAAAGCACAGGAAGTAAATTGAAAAGCACCGTTTAAATAACCAATGCCAAATTCCACCAGAACCAAATGACAATGATCGCAAGGACGAGTAGGACAAAACGCAAGAACAACGATGAAATATCTATATATTAGTAAGTAACGGATTAATTTATCAAAATTTCCGAAGCATTCGCGATACCGAGATCAAAAAGCTAGAACAATAGCGAGGAATCCTAGTAGAAGAAATATCTGTAGATACGGAACAACCCAAACAGATTTTACGATCAAGGAACCAACTTCCATGAGCGAGAATAATAGAAGAAGTAACGAATTACTTAGAATTGCGAAGTTGAGGACATCGGCCTTAAACCACACCCCAACAAATGGCAAAACCGAAACGATTCAAATGCAATACTAAATCGAGATGATGTCAAATTATTGTCAGAAAACACCAAAAAGATTGGGAATAGATATATAAATCTATGCTTATGGCTTATAGAATGGTCAAATTCACTCAGCAACGAAGAGGTCCATTTAAATTAATGTACGGGCAGAGATGCAACATGCCGATAGACTTAGAATACTCAACCGCCAATATCACAGTATAAATAAATTGGAAATTTGATGATTAATGTAACAGATTCAAGGACGCGAATGCAAGAGATCTGGAAAACGGCAGGTATGAATATTAGATTTAATTCAGAACAGTTATAAAGAATACATGAATAACAAAGCGAGACGTACGCGAACATAACTTTCAGTTTGGAGACTGGGTATAATCCGCAACGCCAGAATTATCCGATAGCCAAAAATTAAAAAGATGTGGTAAAGGACCATATGAATAATGTATTGTAAATGAGAACAATGCTCGAGTTAAATTGGTCAATAACCCACTCACTAGACCTATCTACGTAAACGTGAGCAGATGTAAAGCGATACCTAGAACAATAACAAGAGAACGCAAAGAATCGAAGGTATGCAAAACCAAGATCACAAACTCAAACAATTGAGTATAAACGGATTAACGATGAGTCCGAAAATAGAAGCGGACACCAAAAGTAATACCGTCAGAGGAACCTAAATCAGATGAATCCAAAATAACTCAAACGCGACCAAGATAATGTAGACAAATGGATATAATAGTAAAAGCCATAGAGAAATAATGCCGAATGGGTCGAAAGAAAAGGATGGATGAGAAAGTAAAAAAAAGCAGGGAAAATCGCTATGGATTACGCTAAGGAGCAGAAAGCCCACCAGAAATGGATCGTATCAAGGAAAAGCATACCCTGATCTTCAACTATGGCCAGAGTTAGAAGGAAACGTACCTTACATATTGCAAGTAGCAACATAAAACAACCAAAGGATAAGGATATAATCCACTTATCAAGAAAATGCGGAAGACGCCCAAAACATACCGCAACGAAGAGGGACAAACACCATTAATGTTTCGCATAGTGGCTAAGCAGAGCTTCTTACAACCAGTCTGAGAGAACTACTAAAAACAGGATCAAACGGATCAAAGAGAGAAGATAATGGAGAAACAATGTACTACATTATGCGCTGAAATCCAGACAGCAGTGCAATAGAATTGTATCACCAGTAATGGCGACAGTTAGAAAAAGAGAAATAAATCGGGCAAAAACAATCAAACATTAATGGAAGCTATCGACGGCCAAACAACAGAAGCAGCAGCCAATCTAAATGAAAATTGACCTATGACAGGTTCACTGCACTCAAAAGTGTTCGATTTAAACTATATGGTAAGAACAGAACGTCCTATTAAAAGAAACAATATACGCCCACTACATTCCCAAAAAACGATAAAGCATGTTTGAGTGGGAAGACTGAAATTCAACCAATCCCAACCAAAAGAAGGCATACGAAATCGGAGATAGAAAAGGAACGTTATTGATAATAATACAACAGATGGCATCGAAAGCAAATAAGATTTCAAGCGAGCAAACAAGAGATAGAAAGAAATGGAACGATATAAAAAGCAAGAATAATAAAAGTAATACTAAGAAATAATCGAAATAATGAAATGTCGAGGAACGACATTTCAAAGGACTCCCGGATGGAAATAATAATAATGAAAGAAGGGGGTGACAGACAGCAAAAAAACCAGGAGAATCAAGAATACCGAGGACCAAATACTAAGACGAAAAACAAATCCAAACAAGAGAAAAAGGAAATATCCACGAGGAACGTCAAGAACTAGCAAACAGTAATAATGAGGGAAAACGAAAATAAAGGGATGATGTTTACCACAACAAAGGAAATCAAAACCGACGCGACCCTGCTAACAGAAAATAATGAATATTGATTACGTCCATCAAGTTAACGAAAGCCGACCGAAAACATCACAAAGGAAATAAAATCGTTTCAGGAAATAACGAACAATAAATGACAAGGAACCGTAGTAAGGAATGCTTACAATTGACGATGAATACAAGCATAAGTGTCAAATTCGACTCATAGGAAAACAGGAAGATGGAATACGAATCCGAAAACTCAATATCATGTCAGACCACCAAAGATTATGATAGAAGATGCACACGAAGATAGAACGTATAAATCCAAGTAAAGCCCAGGAATAGGCAAATTGCGAAATAATAAACAAGAGGAATAGAAACAATTGAACAAGTATGTATACAAAACAAAATTATCGATTGCTGGAAAACTGAATATGAAAGCAGGAAAGAATGTGAATGGATAGTCCTAGAGGGCAATGCGGAAATAATATAAATGTGCCAAACAACGATAATAATAATCGTGCACATAGCCAAAACCCTGGGAGAGAAAGTCACAACACCAAAAGAAGAGCCTATCAACGTGAGCACAGAAAAAACAAAGAAATAATAATAAAAGTAGAATCAGACCCAAAAGCGGAGAAGAAGGATAATAGTGAAATATGGGCAAAGAACCCATTACTAAAGTTGTATATTCGAAAACCTAAAAAGAACGGAACGATAAATGAAAGAATCAATGTCAATCAATGAAGAATATCAAAAATCAAAATTACCGTATTCCAACTAAAAAGAAACCGTGGAAAGTATATAGTCACGTTCAGAGAGGAAGAGATGATACTGGAAACATATAACAAGAGCTACTAGAACAATTACGACAAAACGTCCCGGAAAATGAAACAAAGAAGGAATCAGTAACAACGCCAGATCAGAAGAAATAAAGCAGTAATAATAACCATAGACACACGATGCGGCAAATGAAGAGGAAAATATAATTGAGAACCAGGTGAAAAACCTAATCAGCAAAAATCTGCGTATCCAACCTAAACGAAACGAACCAGTAAACAAAGAATACAATGTGAAACAAGCAAAAACTCGGTAGTATCGCATACCGACGAAAAAGAAAACTTGAAAATATGTATAATATTCCAAAAGGGAAACTCACGAACATTGGAGAACGAATTAACAAGGGAAACGCACCAAAGTCAAATGCGACAGATCAATCCTATTAATACAAAATACAAGTCTGAGAGCAAACGAAACCATGAAGAAAGGATGATCAAGGACGACAGCCACTTTCAATCCACGAAGCATTACAACTCCAGAAAGCACTTAAAAATGTACAACAAAAAGAAAGGAATAATGGATGACCAACCAGTATAAGAATAAAACACAACCATGCAACCTAGGAAAGAACTACATGATTAAAATGATCTGATAAACAGCGGTAAAGTAAGCAACGGTAGTAATGCTGATAATAATTCAATTAGTGAGAACCACCAAATGCAGAAAAAGAAACCAGCGAGAGAAGTATGCCAGCAGTAGAAAAAAATTCAATTACGATGTCGAATAGGTACAATAACGATGCGAAAAAAACCGAGGAAATGAAATCATAGAAAATTCTGTACAAATAGCGGACTCTGGTTTAAAAGAACCGCCCATTATCGAAGCACAACCAAATGGTCCAATAACTGATGTATACCAGATAATGAATGAGAATATGGGGAATATACGGACATTACGTTTAAGAGTCCCGGAGACGACGTGTAACGGAAAAGAAAGAGACAATTGTATAATTAGTTGTAAAATATTAAATGTAGTATATTAGTAGTAATATGTATAATCTATATGTAAATACGTACAAACCGTTAGAGACATACGCAAACAGAGAGAATGCAGATGAATTAATGATATGTTATAATCAACAGATGAATCCGAACAACGTGAATCAACAAAACCAAGTGAGAATACACCGTTCACAGAAGGAAAATGACACAAAACCAGCAGCTGCCAAGTACTATAGAGATTGTAAGATTAAATCAAGGAATACTACCAAGATCACGGGACGAGGCACGTGGATGACGAACAATCG